>OZ025289.1:170828086-171350586 GCA_964019185.1 Maratus speculifer | reverse complement strand
CAGCAACGGTAACAACAAAAACGATTTTTTTTTTTTTTTTTGTGCATATAATTTTTTCAAATACCCTTGTGTTTTCTTGAAAAACGACTAAAAGAATGTAAAAATACTATGTATTTTTCTTGAAAATTTTTGATGGATAACATCTTACTGATGTTTCCAGGTTATTTTTAGAAAAAAAGTAAAGATTGTAACAACATTTTCCTTTTTTTAATCATTAATATTTTTAAAAGTTTTATTTAAATACCTTAAACATATTATTTTAAAAAATGCACCTGCATAAATCCTGTTAAAAAATAAACATTGAAATTGTATGCTTTAGAGGTTTATTTCAAAAGTTATCCATCTTTCCGTGTATAAAAATTATATAAAAGATAAATAATTGGATATTTTTATATTAACATTAATGTGTTAATATTAATGTGTTTTGCATATTCAGTAAAAATATTTAAAAAAAATATTTAAAAATATTGACATTTTTTTAAAAATAAGTAAATCTCATTCACGATAATATTTGCATTCGAAAAGCGTATCTTTTCATAATCATAATTAATGTGTATTTAAATTTCTGGTATTTCTTATCATACGTATCTAATTAATTTATTATCTTCTACAAGAGCCGCAATATTTATCAAAATTTTATATAGAACTTCCCATTAAGATATCTCAATATCTGAAAAGCGATGTGACTAAAAATCTTTTTTCTGTAGTGAATTTAATCATTTAATTTTTATATACAAGAATTCGAAATTACTTTTAAATCTATTATCATTTATGTATAACATTAAAAATATGGCTTTATAAATAAATAATTCTTTTCCTTGCTGCGCTGTTTGTTATATGACCTGAAATAAAATTTAATTAATCATAAATTCTCAAAGTTTGCCGAATTTCTTATAATGTAACCAAGATTTTGATTCGTGATTTTTGAGCAAAAGTATTTTTTTATTTTTATTTATTTATTTTTATAAAAGTTTATAAAAATTAAATTTTATTTTAAGTCATGTAGAAGAAACATGGCGGTTAAAGTAGAATAATACATTTTAAAATAGTAGTTCTTAAATTTAGTTGCAATAAATATTTTGATTTCAGCGTGAGCTTTTCACTTCTTACAGTTTTTAGGTGTGTTTGTAATTATGCAAATATAATGCTCTTACAGTCGTCTGTCCGTCTGTTTGTCCATATGTCTCTATGTCGGTTTTTCTGTTCGTTTATTTGTCCGTTTGTCTCTATGTTGGTCTGTCTGTTCGCTGCATATAGCAGAGCAAAAATTACCCAAATAAATCGTTCAAAATTTTAACTTTATTATTTTTTCAAAAATTGTTCGTTTCATTTCTAGTTTTATGGAAATCGTATGTACAGTTTAATTATAGGGACAATCAAAGTTATTCTGCTACATTAACACCAACGGGGATAAATAGATTCAAGTGCATTTTAATGATCTTAAACCGTTTCGAACAAAATAAAAGTGATATGAATCTATGAAGTATATACTAAAATATGCATTCTGTACAATCTGTAATTCAAACCAGATTTGTTATTTACTTACAGGACTACATAAATAAGTTCCATTACATAGTATAAGGCAAAACATTGTTTGAGGCCCATTTTAATTATACTACACTGTTTCACACTATATGAAATTGATATTCGTCAATGAGGTTTACTACAAGTTTCATACTCTGCAATAGAAAACAGACATTTACAAGAACACATAAAAGATTCGATTACTATATTTTATCCGAGAAACTGTATACTATTATACTGTCCTGTACTGAATATATTTAAAACTTCGTTATAGTACGAACGCATTATATTTGCTACGTCAAATGAACAATTTCGAACTTGATTTATTGTTTTTATGTAATTTATTTAGATATAATTCTGTATTAGTTTCTAAGCTATTAGTTAGTTACTATTTTTCTATTTCTTTTTCTATGTTTTTACGAATATAAGATACTCAATAAAAATAACATTAAGAGAATAGACAAACAACCAATCTCAAATTTAAAAAAAATGATGTTCATGATAAATACCTGTCATTTAGAAAAATGGACTAAATTTCAATTTGTTAAGAAAAAAAAAATTAAGGAACATTTTGAAAAAACGTTTGGCTGAAATCATGATCAGGATTCAAAATTTTACTCTATTTATAGCTGTTCTATGCATAAAGAATTCTTTAATTATCACCACATATATTGTTATTAATCCATTGGTTCATATTAATGGTTGCCAGTTGACATATTAATCGTATTTTTAACTGAAAAAATGTTGGGCTGTTTTTTTGTAGAAAAATGCTGAATTTTGTAGCTGAAAAAACTGATATTTTAAAGAGTTTCTATTGAGCTATAGTATTTCATGCCACCATTTATATGCGAATATCCATATATATATATTATGTGCTAAACCTATTAAACATGTTTCTCAATAAAAAATCCCCAAAAAAATTTTAAGAGCAATGTAACCGAAAAAAAAATGAATAAGTAAATCAGGTTAATTAGAATAGTAATTCGAAACATTGTATTTCATTTACAATTCTTATATGTTGAAAATAATGCTCATATTTTTAATGAATAAGTAATAAGTTTTAATTAATTAATTAAAGTAATTAATAAGTTTTAATAAGTATTTCTAGTTTAATTACCTTAATTATTTAATACTGAGGGTGCAAAAACTGCACTCATATTATTAATTGTATTATGAACTGGGCTTGCAACACTCTAAATTGGGTATACTTTCTCTATCACTAAATCAAATCAAAAATCTTCATACTCTTTAAGCATCTATAGCGGACGGATATCATAAAAAAATATTCTTTTAAAACAAAGGAAGCAAAGTTTGAAAACTTTAGGAACGCTGCGAGCTCTGTATGAATCCAAATGTCTTTAAACAACTTTTTTAGCAGTTATTTGCCTTTGCTGGAGTCATACTGCATGATATGATATCTTTATTAAACTACCATATTGTAGTAATTTACTGATGTTTTCACTGATTTTTTGTTTCGTTTGTTCAACTGCCAATTAATCACAATAGAAGACACTAAAACAGTGATTTAGGGAAATGTATATATTAAGTAATTATAAATATAAAATTTAAAAATATTTTAAATTTTAATATTTCGAAAATGTTTCTCAATATTGATTAAATTGAAACATTTTTTTAAAACAAAATTACAAAAAATATTTTGGAGAAAATTTTGGATAAGAAAACGTGAGTTCTTATGGTCAAAATCAAGTATTTTCTTTTAAAATTGTTTCACATTCAAAATGTCTTCCTGCATAATGTTTCTAAACTTTTTCACGACATGTTTGTGTTTTCCGGCACTTCGTACAGCTTGCAGAAAATATATCAAGATTTTGAATTGAATTTTGAATTCAATTCAAATATCTTTATATTGAAAAAATGTGTGCCCAGAGACTTTTTTTCTTGCGACATTGCATGCTGTTTTTTTCTAACTTAAAGTATATTTAAAATTTTGATATTCTGTTTCCGAATTGTACCTTTAAAAATACGTTTGTGAGAAAATGTATAAAAAATGAAAAAATCAGTTAAATATTTATGTTAGAAAATGAACTTATAGCGTTTAACCAAATTTAAATATGTACATTATTTTGGATACTTTATATCCTTAGTTCAATCGATATATAGTTAATATCCACGGCACAGGAAAAATAACAAAAACACATACTGCATAAATCACCATGAGATAAAATACAGGATAAATATCGAGCTGGAAAATATAACACTCCATCATGTGACACTATAAATAGTTGCCCATGTTCGTAAAGGGCTTGTCTAAAGATTACAGCTAAATTAAACCGTTTTCAGGGAATAAAAAAGAAAAATGTATTTAATTGTAATGTGTTCTTTTAATAATTATCGCAACTACAAATCACAAAGCAATACAGATACCTAATATATGTTTAATTAACACATAAGAAAACAATCCCCTGCCACCACATACAAGACATTACAGAACATATTTTACTACTTATATTTTCAACACTTATTCTTTTATATTATCTATTTTATTTTATTATTAATTCTCATGAATTGGAGAGAGACTTTGAGGTGTTGTCATACGTACATTTTAAATATAAACATAAAATATGAAAAACTGCATAATACCTGATAAAGTACCTTGTACTGCATAGTACCTAACAAGATACAATTTCTGTAGTTAAAAATGTTTTTTTTTCTTTAATAAATTTAATTAATGGTGAAAATCAAGGTGGCAAATTAGCCGAAAGGGAAAATAGTAGGGTTTACAAAGAGTCTATGCAGTGGCTCTAGCTTTAAAATAAACACCGATCGCAGAAGAGCACATGCAGAGTAAAAAAAAATGTTGTAAAACGATAAAAAAAAAATAACAGAAAAGAAAAGAAAAGAAAAGAAAAGACTGAGAATAAAATAATAAACAAAATTAAATAAAATAAAGAAGTAAATTACGAGGAAAATAAATAAAGAATAAGTGCATAAAAAAATAATAATTATGATAATAAAAATAGACAGAGAAAGAGAAACAATATATATGTATATATATATTTAACATAAAAAAGAAAAGAGCTAGAAAAAGTGAGGAAAAAATGCAAATATGATTTCTAAGCTCAATAAAGGAAACAAGATGAGAGACATCATTGAAAACTTTATCACGATTTTTTTTACAAAAATGTTGATAGGAGAGGAAGAGAAAAAAAAAATAACTATTATATTTTGTTGCAATTCTTTTACACGTTTCTTGTTTCTTTTAATTTTTCTGATGAAAAACACTTTATTTCTTTTATATTCATCTTTCTTTTATATTATTATTTTATTTATTTATTTATTTTAATGAATGCATTATTTATCTCTTTATTTATTTTTATGTATGGAATATTTATTTATTTAACATATGTCCCTGTTTTTATATATTTATTTAATTTTAAATTTACTTATTCTTTTTGTTTTAATTTTGCTTATTCATTTTTCAATTCGCTTAATTATTTTATCAATCATTTTGGAAATTAGGCATGTGCTCCTCTGTGATTGGTATTCATAGTACAGCTAGCACACATTTCGCAGCTCACTTCTTCTACTTTTCTGCTCATTTGTGATCTTGTCCCCTTATAGACTTGTCCCCTTAATATGTTTATAGTGGCTAATCACAAGTTGTCTATTTTCCAGCTCGAAATGCGTTCTGTGTAACATTTTATGTTCATTTATAGGAACTTGCATTGTTTTTATTAAGATGTATCGCCCTTCCTCCCGGAATTTATTTTATATTCTAAAACGATCATCCTTGCCATCCCGGTAATTTGTCGCCCCTAATTAAGAGCTGTTTCAACATTATAGTAAAATATTAAAGGTTCTCGAATACCATTATGAAACTATCCCTTATAAAACTCGAAATAGCATTACTCCGGAAGAAATTTATTAATATATATATATATATATATATATTTAATATACACAGAATGCACATTTTAATATAACAAATTTTACATATTTTTGTTTATGAATATGTCGGAATTCTTTAGTGACTTAATCGTAATTTAACCTCTACCTTCCACATTTAGCCAAAATGTGTAACTGTACTTTCAATTCTAATGCGCTTACGTACAAGAGTTGTGTTTTTTAATTTCTGTTGTATTTTGTCGTTGCACGAAAAATCCTTTACATTTTTAATAAAATACGTTTGAATTTTCAATTTTTATGTGTTCTAAAATAGGTTCCTGAAACAAAATATAATGGCAATCGTGCGCGTGGAAAATAATATTAAAACAAGAAGATTTCAAAGGATATTTTTATAACTATACGATGTTTAAAATCTATTGGTTTATTTAAAATTATATACCATAGGATTGAAAAGTCACAAATAGAAAATATATATCTAACATTTCGGAAAAGAATACGATGGAATGATGCAGTTTTCACTGGAATGTATCGAAAAACACTACATTTCTTTTGAATACAAAAAACTGTCCTCCAAGAATAAACACGCCCACCTTTTAGGCACTACCAACAAGACCAAAGAAGACAAATTAGAGTTTTTTTCTTAAGGATCATAATAGTGGATTCTATTCCAGTTTATTTAGAGGTTCTAGAGTGCTTCTACCTGGGCAAAAAAAATTACAGTATAGGACCCAGGAAATCAATTAATTAACATAGATTAATTAACTATCATAACAAACAAGCAGTGTTTCCTTTGTGGAAAATTTTTAATGGAGTCGCACAACAATTTACTTCGAATTAAACATTTTAAACATCCAACTTGAGGATTGCTAAGAATGAAAAAATGAACAGTGTATATCATACGTTTCAGCATAGCAATTGCATTTTTAACGAAAATTAAACTAGCCAAATTATTTCAACCTCTTTATCCTAAATGCTAATGACTGCAGTGTTTAAGACAGTTTAGAAAATTTAACGACTTAATCATAGCACCCGAGACATTCATGAGCTGCAAGTTTCACGGTTTATATTCAGAATTATTTGATTCCCAACAGTTTTATAAAAGATTATAATTGGTTGTATTCAGATATCATTTTACTTGCCATTAAATGAGATTAATATTTTTTCAGTGTTGGGAATTATGATTTTGAATTTCTAAACCGTAATTTATTGTGACCATTAAGGGGTTAAGAAAACTTTAGAAAACTTCTTTTTTTTCTTGTATTGCAATTTTTTTAAATAATACATTTGTTTAAAGCAAATGAACTTTAAACAAGTTATTTGTAATACATAAATTATTCTGTTTTAAACATATTAATTAAATCCGTGCTTTAAGAAAGAATGTATGTTTTTTAAAATAAATCTATAATTTAAAAGGGTCATTTTAAATTGCCTTCAAACATCTATAAATCCAAGCACTGAAAAGTGCATTATTATAACTAGGCAAGTATATTTTCAGTCCTACTCCTTTAAAATAGCATTTGTACTATTAATATATTCTGTTATAAAATGCAATCAATATATATATAATCAATAAAATTATTCAAAAGTGAATTTCAGCTGTTTCAAAAATCACATTTAAATTATTACTCCTTTCGATAAATCACGTCACGTCTTCTCGACTTCACAGAATTGCATGATATTGAATTGTATCTCACGTTTTATATGCTTACGTGATACAGTCCAATTTTGATATCATTGCAAACTTTTACATTTTCTAACGTCTTGATAGCAGTTCGAAGAAATTCTTCGAAATCTAAAAGTTTTGCAATGTTAGCCATGTTCTCTTTTGTGTATGATTCTATCACGATTTCTGATAGAATACGTCTGTTTATCGATATAGCACTTTTCCGTTTTCTTATTTTTATATTCACTTATCATAATACTTTTTCCTCAACTTTAAAAACGTAACTGCTATTATAAAAAAATTTTTACTTATTTCTTATGTTGAAAGACTGATGACAAAGTAAAACATGTTAAATACATATAACATATATTTTTTATGCATCTAACATACATTTTTTATTATGTCAATGTTGGGCGTATATGGAATATTTGCCAATAATATTTGGAATTTTATCACATTCGCGTAACTAACATAAAATTTTCACTTTCGTTCAATTCATTTTCGCAACCTATATGGAAAGCAATAAAATTTTTGGTATTTAAAATTAATGACAGCTGATGTATGTCAATAATGTCAACGATTGCTAATATTAAATGTTATAATACTATTTTTATTTCCTTTTACTTCTTTTTCTTTTACTATAGACTTTTTGAGCTTCCAAAGTTTTAAAAGCACAAAAAACTCTTTTTTTATATAATTGACGTGTTTACCGGCCCTTGTAACTCAACTAACCATTCGTGTTTCCATTCCCCAGTGGACTCAAAATAATCCCTCTTATTATCCGAAATTTCGTCTATGCTAATATTTTTACACTCCAAATGCAAATTCAAGTCCGAATATTCGAGGATAAGTTCCGTATTACTTTTAAACCTACGTGCTGAACCCGTACTGTAAGAGGAATTAAACATACTATCTGATTCTGCGCCATCTGACATCTCTGCCGGCATCGTCATGCAGAAATTCACTGAGGCAAAGAAAATTGCACTCCGCCGTACTTATAAAAGGTGCTGACACTTACGCAGTTGTGACAGTTACAATTTAATGTCTGCAGTTTAAATGGGGTTTTTATAAAAATATATATTTTATAGTAAACATGTGTGTGTTCTCTTATTTTCTATACATTCTTTATTTTAAAAAATAATACTCGAAACTCTATAATTTTAAAATGCTACATATTTTTTAAATGATTACTTTTCGATCCAAAATATTAATTAGTTTGAAATTTTTCACTCAACACTCTCTAACTCAACAGCATGTATATTGCCATTTATAGTATAGGACTATAACACGATAAAATAACTGGTATATCGCTTAAAACTAGCACTGTGATGGTAAATTACAGTTTTATTTCAATGATATATGTAATTGTGGAGAAAGTTACTGCAATCATCTAAGCCGAGTATGAAAGATTACCGTAAAATGGGGTGAATCGCAACACTTTTCAACTTTAACGTTAAAAAAAAAGCAACAATTGATTTTTTAATTTTTTTATTTTTCTACAAGAAACTTCGGTCTTGTTTTGTTTTTTACTTTTTAAGCAAAAACGAAACAATTTTACTGTTTATATATATATTATTTATTTTTAGCTCACAGGCTATCATAGCCTGAGAGCTTATGTGCCCGCCCGTTCTGTATGTATGTGCGTATGTGCGTAACGCGATAACTCATGATAAAAATATCGGATCCACTTGAAATTTTGTATATAGGTATATCCTGACAAGGCGCTTCCCTGATTAGTTTTTGGAGTTCATTCGATATGTATAAGAGGGGGAACGGGGGGCTCATGCCCCCCGTTAGTTGATATAAATGGGATTTTCATGCAGAATTAAGTTTTCAAAATTTAGATTAGGATCATTCTGATGAGGCGATTCCGTGACTGTTATTAGGTGTTCATTGAATAAGTATAAATAGGGGGAACAGGGGTTCTAATCCCCCCCCCCGTTAGTTGATATAAATGGGATTTTCATGCAGAATTAAGTTTTCGTTCAAAATTTAGATTAGGATCATTCTGATGAGGCGATTCCGTGACTGTTATTAGGTGTTCATTGAATAAGTATAAATAGGGGGAACAGGGGTTCTAATCCCCCCCCCCCGTTAGTTGATATAAATGGGATTTTCATGCAGAATTAAGTTTTGGTTCAAAATTTAGATTAGGATCATTCTGATGAGGCGATTCCGTGACTGTTATTAGGTGTTCATTAAATAAGTATAAATAGGGGGAACAGGGGTTCTAATGCCCCCCCCCCGTTAGTTGATATAAATGGGATTTTCATGCGAATTAAGTTTTCGTTCAAAATTTAGATTAGGATCATTCTGATGAGGCGATTCCGTGACTGTTATTAGGTGTTCATTGAATAAGTATAAATAGGGGGAACAGGGGTTCTAATGCCCCCCCCCGTTAGTTGATATAAATGGGATTTTCATGCAGAATTAAGTTTTCGTTCAAAATTTAGATTAGGATCATTCTGATGAGGCGATTCCGTGACTGCTATTAAGTGTTCATTGAATAAGTATAAATAGGGGCAACAGGGGTTCTAATGCCCCCCCCCTCTTAATGCCCTCTTAATTTATATAAATAGGTTTTTCAAGCAGAATTTTCAGATTTCGTTCAAATCTCTGAATAGTTTTGGAAGTTTAATGGTTAAGTATAAAAGAAGGGGATAACTCCTTTTAAATTATATAAATGCTAAATGGGTTTTTATTAAGAATTATCTAATTTGCTCTGAATTTTGGATATAGATTTTTTATATGATAAAGCATGTCTTTGATAGTATAGGAGATTCAATGATTAAGTATAAAAAAAAGAGGAAAGGGGAGAGCTGTTTCCCCTTCTTAATTTTTTTTTCGAACGGAATTAACCCTTGAAAATATAAGGCTTTAATGTACAATTAGTATTTGTAGCCTGTGAGCTCAATGCCATCAGTTTAACTGGGCAGTATTCTTTTTATTCTAATGGTGTTCCGATTCACCCCGCAGATAGGGGTGAATCGGAACAAATGCTATAATCTTTATGCATTCCGATTCAAACTTTAACAGGGTTAATAAAAACAGGTAATAAGGATAAGGGAGGAATAGGAACACGTAGTTACTGTGAAACCAAGCCTTAATTTTATATACAAGTAAAGATATGCCTTTTTAAAAATAAGAAAATAACTTTTAAATCAAGAAAAATCAAAATTTATTTTAAGAAATTATATTCGAATTGTAGAAGTAGAATTTAATACAAATTTAGTCTTGTTCTGTGTTGTCCTTTACTACTAGTCATTGGGTAAGCGAATTTATTGAGTAGCCACAAACGCTGCATGTATTAATACGATCTACTAATACGCCCTCATCCCCAACCCTTACTACCTTTTGCATCCCTCTCTTTTTTAATTGTTTTTTCATTTTGAGATTTTTGTGTAATGTTGTGGATGTCAGAGAATAATTCTGTGCAGTTTTTCTAACTAATTTGCTATTTTTAATCTTTTTTATTGTGTGTTCCATGTCTGTTGAATTAGGCGTTGTGTTTTTTTGTTTAACCAAGTAATTTCTTGGCATCTTTAAACTCTTCAAGTAATTTGAACAAACAAAATATTGTTACAATACATATTCATACATATATTTGCAAACATTACATGAAACTATTACTGTACAGAAAAATAAACCACGAGAGAAAACGTGTACCGATTCACCCCGTAAATCTTAAACCTCTGCTGTTATAAGCCATTTTTCCTTTTTTCATTATGTAGTTTAGAAATAAGTAGAATTTAATACAGAATACCGCTTACAGGTCTATTATTAATAAAAAATCCCCTCTCTTAGGTTTAGAATACGAAAAGTGCTGTAGTTACATACAAAGTTTTGGAAACGGTGAAAAAATGAGGTTTTTGAGGATCCTCTTGAAGTTTTTTTGTATACCCCACTAGTGGTGCCAACATGTCAAAACTGAATTTCCCAGCTGTTAATGTTATTACCTTGTTATAAAAAGTTGGCAACTAAAAATATCATCACATATATTTATATTGAATTTATTTGTATGACTGGGAAGTTTCATTCCTATTCACCCCATTTTACGGTAGCCTTTATAAAAAACTAGTTAGTATTTTTTCTCCCAAAATTAAAATGATATTGTGAATATTTTTTTAAATATACATGATTTTATTGAAACAAACTGTAACAAAAA
This sequence comes from Maratus speculifer, assembly GCA_964019185.1. Classification (NCBI taxonomy): domain Eukaryota; kingdom Metazoa; phylum Arthropoda; class Arachnida; order Araneae; family Salticidae; genus Maratus; species Maratus speculifer. Next base: position 171,339,367 of record OZ025289.1, on the reverse strand, counting down.
TATTTTGCAATAAATCTCGTAGATTTGATTAATCTATCATGATTGAGAGAAAATTCAGAAAATATGCGCGAGAGATGCGGAGATAATAAACATCTGCGCATATATGACGTCAAACCCGCGCATTCATTTGCACCCCTGCCACCAGTTGGCGCAGCATGTTAATTTACGACAGATTCCAGCATTATCTTGGAACGCTTAATATATATGCAGTTTTGATTGAGACTCTTATGTTTGGCATAAATGCGAATGAAAAAAAAACAAAACGGTACTTCTAGGTTATCCAGTCGACCAATTTCGCCAAATTATACAAATCGCCAAATAGCCAAATTATACATGTTGACATAATTTTTATTTTAAATAACGAAAAAACAAATAATTAGTAGAATATTAATAAAAATATTAATAAAAAGTCGAAATAAAAATCACTTAAGTGTCATTTTAAACACGTGAATCGCATTTAATGTCATTGAATGTGACATCACGATCATCCATTATTGACATTTAATCTTATAGTTTGGCGATAGTTTTTGGTTGACGGAATAACCTAGCAGTACCAATAAAACTTATTCCAAATTGACACGATCATAGAATTTCACGCGAAATTAAAACCTGTCATAATTTTCATCCTCTCGAAATTTAAACACGTACATTTCTTATTCGTATTCACCATGTTTAAAAAATGGTATTTTAATTTGATCACTTTAAAATAATTTTAACTCAAAACAGGAAGTTATTTAACTGATGAATAAAAATAAAATTAAATTAAAATCACGGAATTTTATAGCAGACGATATTTTTTTGCAACGGATACGTATTTTAATTTCTATTTTTTTTTCAGTTTTAAGAGAAAATGCAGTGATTCTGTTGCCACGAAAAGTATTAAAGAACTACAAAAAATAATAACTTAAAAACAAATTGAGATGCAGCTTTCAAACAAACTGCCTTTAAAAGCACATTTTTTAGTATACGACGGTGTAAAAATCGGAAATATGCTATGTTTAGAAGTATAAAATTTGCAGTAGTGAAAAATGCAAAACTGAAATTGCATGGGAAAGTGAATGAAGTAGGTGTTACGCACAGATACATTTGGCCTTTATAATATAGACTAGTAATTATGGATTTTTATGAGATTTACATTGCTAGTTAAGTAAACTTTCAAGAATGGGTTTTGTAAGCCGCATTGTTTATGTCATTCTGATTGAAAACCTGCTGAAAAAAAATCAAAACCTAGGCCAGAAATGCTGACCAATGAAACTGGCGATGTCTGTTAGTATATACACATAACATATTCATAATTTTTTTTAATTATTTCAGTGGTAAAAGTTTGTTTCATATAATGTATGACATATGAGTGTAGCATATGAGATTGGATAGATAATGTTTCCAAAAATTAATTTTTTAAGTAAAGATAGTCTTCGATTTAAAAATAGAATAATGAGAGAATAGTGAAAAAGAGAAAAAAAACAATAATAATTTAAAATATTGGTGTATAAATTACTAATGAACCCTTCTGAAAATAGAACAATATGAGGCAAAAAGCTTTAATTTGTATTGATTTTACCAGTAGTCAAACCTTGATGATCGTAGAAAAACACAAATTATTCAATTAATTATAAAATTACAATACAAATTAACGAAAAATACAAACTCTAAGTCTCTCGACACATTCTTATCCGTATTCGTCGATTAGAAATCGAATCAAGCCTCTACATATGTAGTTATCCATCTGTCTGAAACAAACTCACAAATTTCACTTATATTTATACAGATTTCACGAAGCGAAACATTCCTAAAAGAAATATATTTGTTGTTTTAAATATTGCATCAAAATTTAATAAATAAGCATCTGCACAGAAATTTACATCTCGATGCAAATTTACATCACGAAAAATCTTTCGATGTCCCGACGAAAGAGTAACATTATAAGTTATTGTACCTTTAAAAAACTCATAACATGTGGAAAAAGGAAAGTTTACATAAGAATCACATTTCCATCGTATGTTAAATTTATTTTTTGCATGTTCATATTATTTATGCAAAAGATTACTTCTCAAAAGTATATCGTTCTGTTTAAGATTTTGCCTTAAACTTAAAAAAATAATCTTATACTTACAATTTATAAAACATATGTTGTATTTTGAATAAAAGTAAAGATCCTTCTGACAATAAAATATACAGTATGATATTTTTACCCGAAAAAGTATTTTATTTCAGATTTCATTTGTATTATATTATCAGATATAATAAATGTTTTAACTGCCATGTTACGTAAATGGTATTTGAAAAAGATATTTCTGTGAATTCAGTTCTGGTGAACTGTGATCCTTCAATATTATTTCAAATGCAAAGATTTTAAATCTCCCCCTTTAATTAAAGCATAAAAAATGTGCGATGTCGAGGTTTCTCAATATTTATATGTCGGCAGTTGGTTTTTGTTTCTATGTGAATAATGAATCGTCAAGCTTTATTATATAAAACAATAGTTTAACTTTAGCGTTTTCGGTATAATTCATTTAATAATATTTTTTCATTATCTATTTAAATTTAAACTAGTTTATCTCTTCAGGTTTAAGAGAAAGTATGTCATACAAAACATAATAATCAATACTGCTTTCAATGTCTTATTATTTTATTATGTTATGAAATAGCTAACTTTTCTTAATTAATGTGTATCTGTATGAATTTTAAACTTTTCGGAAAGAAATTGAAAATTTTAAAACTTGAGACGTTTTCTTCACTGTGGTGAATATAACTGGTGTTAATGTTATCCCACGACGTTTTTTAATATATTAGGAAGAATAAAATAGTACAAAGAATACGGCAGAATTTAAAATAATAAATACATATTACCGTAATTTCGGGTGTATAAGTTGCAGATCAAACAATTCTTTTTGGACCCAGAAATCTTATTTAGTGATTGATGACAAATATTTACGGCGATCTAACTAGTTATATTTGTTTCTTAAAAAATTCTGGGTCGAAAAAGAATTGTTTGAGCTGCGGCTTATACACCCGAAATTACGGTATTAAAGCATCGAAAAGAGGAAATATTGTACAGTGTTTTGATAAAGTTCTTTGATTTATATATACATAGCACTGGGTTTTAATAGTTTGAATAAAACCTGTCATTCGTTTTAAAATTTCCATTTTAGATATGGTTATAATTTACACAAACATATATATATATTTATAATTATATATACACGATTATAAAAATTAGAGGGACAAGCAAAGAAGATAAGAAAACTGTGCGAAACCGCCATACATTAGCAAAAAATCGATATTACATGTGTATCAATGCGCAGTACAGAAACTGAAGACCCAAAAATTGTAATAAAGCTGTAATTCCTGGAAAAAAAAACTTGAAAAGATGATTTAGGGTAACAATTTGTTTACTTGTAAATAATAAAAAAGTATTGTTTAGAATTGATGCAAGATTTTTAATATGGCATGTGATCTTTTCAAATACTTAAGACTGTTGCACATTTATTTTCCATGGATGCGATGGTGCAATCGATAAGCCTTTGGGAAATACAGTTCAACTCCTCAAGACGTGCAATCTCCAAGTCTCGCACAATAAAAGTATGTCTTGATCTCGCAGCAATATGCCCCCCGTGCAGGTCCCAAACATCCTCGATCGTATTCAGATCAGGAGAGCACGCTGGCCAATCCATACGCAGTATTGTTTCAACTTCAAGCATCTTTTCCACAAGACGAGCTGCAATTATCATGCTGGAAAATAAAGGAATATCCAGTGGCTGCAGTGTAAGGTACACATGAGGTATAGGTACACCTTATCTGCATATCTTTAGATCTTCAAAGTATCATTAAGAATCATATGCAGGTCCGTATGTCCACCTATGCTGATTCCACTCCATACTGGCAAACCACCTCGTCTGTATTGTAACCTTTACTAAAAGAACATTATAGGTTATTTCAAATGCTCCTTTCCCACCATACCAAAACACATCGGGTGTCACAGTCTAGCTCTTGGCTCCAATCATATTGCTTCGAATCTATCTATGTATTCAGAAGCCCATTCTCATTGAGTCGCACGATGGCGTAAGGTCAAAGGGATGCAGACGACTGGCCTATGTGCAGATCTCCCTGATTAAGCCTATTACGTACTGTTTTGCTGGACACTTTCCAGATAAGCAGCATTGTCTGTCCTATTTTGATGATATGTTAACAGTATATACAATTCATCAGTTGCTGTAGTGGCGCGTGGTCGACCTTGCCTGGTCATCGTCTACTATTCCATCTTTCTTGGAATCGATTCCACAGCCTTGCAACGATACTTGTGTCGACTCTAAGAAGATCCGCGACATTTCGTTGTGTTTGCCTAGATCCAAGTCTGCCTAAAATGCGCCATGCCATGGATTCTGGTAAATCACATTGTTGGGAAATTTTCAAATCTCATTTTCTCAAAAAAATAATAATAAGTTGAGCAATCAAATTTAACAGTTCAGACTGTGAAACAGACTTTTCTGCTCACATTCTGATTTCTGCCTTTATGTTCTTTGTCTGGTTTTTGACGTCATTAACTTCGATTTGCACATCATATTATCTTCTTCTTTTTTATACTAGGGTTTAAATTATGGATCATTTATGTTGTGTTACATACCAGTGTAAGTGTTTGCGTAATTTCTTTAAATCCATGTGCCAACCTACTTGTTTTCATCTGTATATATATATATATATATATATATATATATATGTTTGGCAGAACATAATGACACTGCAGAAAAAGTCCACAGCGTATTAAAATTATAATACAGTATAAATTAGTTATTCTAATCTTCGTCTTTGCTGTTCATTAGCTATTATATAACGTTAAATTAGAACAAATCTAAAACAAGAATAAAGTTGTAACAATAATGTCCCCTTTACGAATGTATTATTATTTAAGTTACATTAAGATTTACACACTGCTAACGAATTCTAATGCTCAAGAATTGAATACGTGTTGTTATACTTGCTGCGCACAAAATTTATGTTAAACAATCCTCTTCTTCCTAGCTACTACTGTTAAAAAATCCGTTCTACTAAAGACTACGACTCTCACAAAGTAGTAATATAGATTATTAATCTTGTAATGTTGTCCAATTATTTTTTTTTAAACTAAATAAATTAACTAAAGTTTTAAACACTTATATTTCGAGATTAGGATTTAAAATAATTGAATAATGCACAAGACAAAATTTCATGCATATTTAATTGGGTATTCATTTATCAAATATGATTAATAATTTTTTATACGGATAATTTGTCAAAAATACTAATAAAAACATACATTTAACATTATTCTGTAAAAAAAAAGTTTTAAAATAAATTTACCTACTGAAACGTGAAAGAGAAGCTATATTGGAACAAAAATGTGTAATTGTATACTCTTATTGTATTGTGTAATACTCTCTTAATTCTCTTAGAGTTACTTTTCAAATTAAACTTGAATATTCCCAAAAGTATTCTGAGAACATTTGTTTAACTACTTCATTAGTGCTTCTTTAATAAACTTTTCCAAGAAAGAGTTTATATTTCTTGAACCAATAAAATAGTTCCTTCCTTTGGCGAATGCTTGAGTAACTTGGAAAGTTTTACAGTCTTAGTACTCCAAACCAAGTTAATACTTTCTTACGAAAAAAAAAAAAGATTAAAGTCGGAACATGTTACTTTTAGAGAAACTGACAGCTTTGAGAAAACAAATTATCATAATGAATAATTAATGCAGAAAAATAGAATCTTCATAGAAATATGTGTATTTAGGTAAATTTTAGAACAAAACAATATCAAAATTGAATGATTTATTACATTCACTGATATATTCACAGATCAATAAATATATTGCAATTGTAAAAAAAGCGAGTTATGTATTTTAAAAAATTACGGCTCTGATTTAACAGCTGCCGATTAATCATAGAAAATTCACGGCGTGTAAAATATACATGATAATTAGTATATAAATTTTAATATTGTGTTTTATTACTAATCAACAATTAATTTGCAAGGAAAAAACTATCTTCAGACATAAATTTCAACGAAAATTTTGCTTGAGAAAATCTGATAATCGTATTATCAGAATGAAATACATTCTTTTAAAATCATTTCACTTTCAAAATTTTTCTCTGTATCAGTGTTTCTAAACTTTTCCACTTCATGCATGTGATTTTTGCATTACAACGTTACACAATAACATACAAATTTACTAGAAAATTTTTAGCAACTTAACAGAATTTTTTACAGTGTACTACTTAGATCTTGGAAAAATATTTTCTTCTGCAAGTAATGTGTTGAAATTGAATAGAATTTTTTTAGAGCTGGCGTGTTTAATATATTTTAGATTATTTGTTGTGTGAAATTATAATTATTTTAATATTCAAATTAAATATAAATCTCTAATTTCGTGATTTGATATGTAAAGCGTTATACAAAAACCTGTAAATTTACTAAAATATTTAAAAATCTGGGATTTCCAGAACATTTTTCGTAACGGTAGCAGCAAAAATTCACGTAACATTATTGTTAAAATGCAAGTTTGCTATTACTTTTATATAAAAAGTTCTTGAAATCCCAGTTTCATAGAAAAAGTTTAGTAGCTTTACAGATTTATTTTCGGTGTAGTAATTAAGTATTAATTCCACTTACAAATATATTAATAATATATTCACAAATATAATATTTAAAATGCTACAAATCTGACTATTTCGCTATGGTATGTCTTTTGATCTCAAGATATCATTTAGCAGATTTTTTTGCATATTTTTAAATATATTTTCATGCAATTCAATCGTAAAAGTCTGAAATGATTGTCCATATCTTAAAAGAAAAACACTTTACATTCATGCAACGCTAAAGTATATCAATACACATCACGATAGGCACTTTGATTCGATATTTGATAATAAAATTGTCTCATTAATTAAAAGCGAAATAGTTTTAACCTACATTCCGCCCCCATTTACGTATTAGAAAGCAAAATATGGGGTACTGTAAAGTTAACAAAAAAACATTTAATTTGAAGATTTAAAAAAATCCTTCTTGATAATTTGCGTGATAAGTTAAAAAAATAAAGATAAAAATATAAAGACTTAAAAAATAAATCAAGATTCATTCTGAGTCAAACATGAAAGAAAATAAATGAAAAAGTGTTAATTTTGTCTTTATATAGTATCTTTTGTACAATCTCTTTAAAAAATACTTAGAATTTTTTTCTTTTTAAACTCTTGAATATGCTAATGAAAATTCGTAGAAAATATACAAGATAATTAACACAATTATATCACTTTTTGTATGGCTTGAATGTTTACTAATTTATTTAAAATGTAATTCAATTTCAGTTAAAGAAGTTTCTTACAAAAAATATTTTCATTTTTTCAAAAATGTAAGTATACAGATGATTTTGTCACATCTATGTAAAGGAAAAAACTTATCTTCCGATCCACGGCTACCCCGAAAGTCATGGCGACGTCACTACGATGTCGTTCTAAAGTCACATTGTGTCTTTGTGACCATCGATTGTCTATGTGACGTCACGTGACGTCGATGTGAAGTCACAGTGACTAAAATTCGAAGTCGCTATGGCCGTTTTAGAGCTCGTTTGCGACGTCCCATTGTGTCCAATTTGTGAAGTCACGGTGTGACAAATTTGTGAAAAATGTGTCATTTGTGACTACTTTGACATTAACATTGTGACGAAACTGTGACAAAACCGATGATTTTTAAATTGCCAGAAACATGTTTTTTAAAGTAGATAACATGTGTTCAACAATATTTGTAATTTTCTAAAGATTTTTAAGAAAGCCTGAGTCACAATGTGACGTAACTGAGTGGTGGTATTTTGGTCACAGATATGATGTGACAGAATGACTTAGAGTGACGTCATTGTGATGTCACTGTGATCATGCATGCTATGAGGGGAGTGAACTATTTATAACTAACAATAAAATATTAGTCAGTACATTTGATAAAGAATAATAAGCAGTTGCCAAAACAATTCCTTCCATTTTTTGTTTCACTATAAAAAATAAGACTCAATTTACATTGAATTCGTCCAATGAAGGTGTTTAAGATTACAATTGAATACATGTATTATATATATATATATATATATATATATAATCCAACAAAAGCCAGAGCTAGCACCTCCCGCCCCCTCCCCTCATGAAACAAAAACTCTTTTAAAAGGTAAAAATTCAGCAAGAGAAAATACAAAAGAAACAGGCTTTAACCTCGTTCTACATAATTTTTTTCTGTATAATTTGTATACAGAACATTATGTCAATATTATAGAACTGTTTACATTTTTGTTGAGTTTTGTACATAAAATGTTAAAATGTGCATACAGATTTTTATTTAAATATTTAATTTTAAATAATATGATTATTTCCACAAGATTTGCTGGGAATACCTTCTAATTCACGTAATGATTTTTTTATATATATGTGACGTTTTAAGGAGAAACTCGTAATATTTTCACTAGTTCCCCTTTTTTAAATACACAGTCGTGGCAAGCGAGGGAAAAAACAAAATAAATAAATAAATGTAGAAGATTCATTAAATTACACATTGGCTGCTGCAACTTAGTTTATTCAACTATAGTCATAGAGAGAGGGAAATTCTTCCTTTGCAAGCCGTCTTGAACCGAATCATCGAAAAGAATATTCCATTATTACTTCCGCAAGCCGTCTAACGGACTCATGGAAGAAAAAGCAAATAACCTTCTATCATTACCTCCCGGCTTCCTTCTTAAATCTAAAAACAAACTTCTATAAAAATCTATACAAATATCTATACAAATATATCACTAAACATCATTTTCCCATGTAAATATAATTCATGCTCAACGTTGTGATTTATATTTCATTCAGACGATTATTTTTAATTAAAAAATATTATTTAACTAATTTATCATCTACTCAGAATTTCAAATATCCTGCTAACGACATTTTAAGAGAAAAACGAAAAGAAATGAATTTATTGATATGCCCAAATATCAAACGTTGAAGGAGGGAAAATAAATAAATAAATAAATATAAATAATGATATTTTTTGAAAAGTACGGTTTTTGGAAAAAATTTAATAAGACTTTCTTAAAAAGGAGTGATAAAAACGGGGAAAAAAGGAGTTCTATTTGGAATGTTAAGAAATAAAGTTTAATTAAGAATATTTTTAATTTAGGGCCATCTTTTAAAATTTACGCATATTGGAATAAATGTTTTTAAAAGCAAATTAGAAATTTATATCGTTTCCATAAAGATTAATATATTAGAACTAGAAAAAAGGTTATAGTTTAATAAGTTGAATTAAGTACGGCGTATTGTTATAAGGAAATTAATATAGTATAAAGGTTAATTTTGGCGATTTTTTTTTATTTGTAATATATATATATATATGTTTTTTTATGATATTGTAAAATTGCATTTTGAAGAGACTTTTAATCTTATGTTACTGTTATTTAATGTTTGACTGTCAGTCAGGACTGATGACTATTCTAAAATTCAATCGAACTTGCATGTATTTTTTTCTTGATAATACTTGATTTTCTTTTATAAATGTACCCGACATTTATGATTAAAAAACTAGCTAAAAATTAATTAATAAATATAGTAGACTATATTTATTTCATATCGGTTATCCGTATTGTAGATTAACCGGGTCATTTATAATCTTCGTTTAGCTTGCAATTTATTATTCAATTTATTATATTTATTAAAATAGTAAAAAAAAAACACCGTGATTAAAAAATAAATTTTCTCAATAAGAAAAATGAAATTCGTACTGAAGACGAAGTCACAACAGAGAAAAATAATAAAAGATTTGAGACTCTAATTCGGTTCTGAAAATGCAAACTTAAAAGCAGTACAACAATCCATTAAAGTTCCACTAAAAATAATCTTAAGGTTATCTGAAAAAATCTCCACTTTCTTCAGAATTTTTCAGAAATCTGAAGAAATTTTACAGATATAGTTTTATGTACAAATATCTGCAGAATTCTCTAATCTATTCTTACAAATATCTGTAGAAAGGGACAAAGACCTATAGATTTTCTACAGAATTTTAGCCCAATTAACAACAGTTTTTCTGCAGAATTTTTTAGTGGGGGCGGAATTCAAAAGTGGATTGTTAAAAACTTTTAAATGATAATGATATAGTTTCGCATGTTGTTTGTAGTTAAGAGAAAACAGGGAATCTCGAAAAATGCCTTTAAAAGAAGAAAGGAAATCTTCTAACTCATCAAAAAATGTATCACGGTTATGTATTTGAACAAACTGAAGAGTTGCTTAAATATTTGGAGCAAGAAGAGCTAGTCATCGAAGACCACCATAATACTTACCCATCATGGATATGCATAATATAAAATATCAAAATAAAACATATATAAACTATTTATTAGATGCATTTAAATTACAAATTTAATGCAAATTTAAACGTATATTTAAATATATTTAATGCATAGTAATATTCTATTAATGACTTTCTGACGAACCAATTTCGACAAATTATATAAAACGCCAAACTACTTAAGTAGTACCTAATTGCGTAAAAGAAACATCCTTATATCTCCAAACATAATTAATATAATAACTTATAGTTTTCTGCCTCAGATTAAGCGTCTCATATCCAATTAAAATATATCTTTGAATTGAAATTTGAATAAAATACAGGGTCATGAAAATACGAGAGTGTGGAAAATATGATTACAAATATCTCAGCAACTAATTATCCGATAGCCTTTTTTTACACAAAATTTGTGTTATTTTATTGTCTTTTACATCCATTCCTCATTTTTTTTTAGAAAAAGAATCGACAATTTTTATATACTTTTCATCAGAACGAATATTTCGAGAGTCCGATAAAAAGTTCTGGATAACTAAAAGTACTGAATATTCAATTGGCTTGTTGGCATTACAACATACTAAGTACACAAGAAATTACAAGTCTCCATCTCAGTTTGTTCGGTAGATAAAGTGTTTACAGACACACAGACAGACAGACACAGAGACAGACGGACAGCGATTTTTTTTCTAAAAATATGTTTTTCGTAATCTCCAGTGTCTGAAACGTTCAGATCTGTCAAAAAAAAAAAAAAAAAAAAAAAAAAAAAAAAAAAAACACTTTCGATTTTCTAAACGGTTGCTAGAGTTATCCTATTCTACGTATGATGGGTAAGTATAAGGTACATCTGCTGAAAAAATGATGTTGAGAAATTTCAGTTAAAAAATTAGTCAAAGATTATTTCGAAAACGAAAACAGAGTTTTATTATTTCATTCATCACAAAACAATGAGATAATCCATATTTCTATTTTTTCCACTTTACTAATATTAAATCTAATTGAAATTGAAAATTATGTTTATTTCTCTCTTTGTATTTATTAAGTTATTAATGCCCTATTATATATTAATTTGACATTTTTTTTCATTTTCATAACGTTTTACAAAATTTGCAAAAATTCCATCTATACAGGTGGGATACTCTATTATCCGGTCCAAGGCATTTAAGACAACACGGTTAATCGAAAACTTATTGTACATTTTTTGACGTACATGTCTAAACCTATTAACAAATTGATGTAAATTTATACAGAAACTTCAAATATAGGCATAGAAAATTGCATTAGCAAAACCTGTATAAATAGACACTATGAATAATCTTTTTTTAAAAATCCAGTTCCAAATACCGCAGAATATTAATAGTTGATAAAATTTATTATACAAACTTTATCAAATACTATTACATCAATAATATTCCGCGAAGTGCTTTTTCAAAATGCGTAAAACAAATTTCACCTCCAAGGTAATCGGTTAACTTAAAAATTTTAGTAGCAGAGATAAAGAGCATGGATATTTTTCCTTACAACACATTTCCCTTTATTCTTTCCCAAATCATGAAAGTAATGATAAGCCACCGAGATACATAGATCGATTAAATATTAAGATTCACAAACTTCTAACAAATAGAAAAGAAAGATTTACGTAGTAAATGGGTTCATTGTACTGTTACCTTATCGTAAGAATATGAAAGGAATGCATAGAAAAATTGTAAAGATGTATTAAAATGGCAACTTTTCACAATCATCAGTTCAAAAAAAGGTATAAACAGAAAATTTCAGTATTGGCCAATTATAGGTCCACTTTAGTGCAGATTTAAATTTTAAAAGAATCTAGAAGAAATGTTAATGTGTGCAGAAAAGTACTAACCCTGGTAGCAAACCAGTATTGGTCCAACGTTGCGCCAATATTTCATTAATTGGAAATATTGCAAATAAAACATCAATTTTGCTCCAATATTGGGATGTTTACATTTTGCCCTTATTTAGCCAATATTTTCAGCCAATATGATACCAATATTGGGGTTTCATTGGAAATATTGCCAATAAAAAAACAATATTGTACAAATGTTGGCGTTACATTGGAAATATTTCCAATGAAATTCCAATATTTAACCAATATTGGCGTTTTATTGGCAATATTTCCAATGAAACCCCAATATTGGCATAATTATGGCTTCAAATATTGGCTAAATAAGAGCAAAATGTAAACACCCCAACATTGGAGCAATATTTCGTGCCAATATTACGCAAATAAGCCAATATTGGTCGAAGATGTGGCCAATATTGGTCCAATATTGTCTGGCTACTGGGGAAGTGTTAATTCGGGAATTATTTAATTCAGTTAATCGTAATGTATGGAAAAATAAGATTGGGTTAATATATATATTTTTTTTAATTTGAAAAAGGTTTTAAGAACCTTTTTTTATACAATTTTAAAAATTAATAAACGAAATGTGCTCATATTTTCTGTGATATTAATTGTGCAATACGTTTATTTATTTTCAAAAATACTAGCGGCTCTGAAAAATATAACTATTCTCGTCTGTCTTCGTACAAACTCAACAGACTTTAGAAAGAGGTTAACTTTTTCTACTTTACAAAATACAGTGGATGACCGAAATATCGGGGGGAAGAGTATGTCCCCCCCAAAAAAAAATGACCAAATTTAGAGAAAGTTTTGCGTTTAAAAGTTCAGTGAAGCGCAGTGAGGGAATTACAGTCTGCATTATGCATTTTCGTTCATGATTTATATGAATGGATAGAAATTGACATCAGCTAACCAATTACAGAATTCATAAAAGATCAGGATATCATTGATGCTCTAACGCATAAAAATTGCATTGCTTAAGATGATGACGATGAAATTGAAAATGATGTGGTAATGTAAGACGACGATCCACATGCTAGTGAAGTCTTTCATTCTTAACTAAGGTAATTTCGTTTATTCAGAGGCAAGGCGATTCGGATTGTTTTCATCTACCCCATGCTGCTGCTAGGATGCAATAAGACGAAAAGTAAAGGAGCGTCTCTGTTCGCCAAACAACGCTTATGGACTTTTTAAAGATATTTAAGATTAAGTTTGTGTTCAATGAATAATAAAGCTAAGTACATTTCACAAAGCACGGAAGTGTTTTCATCATTTTGTACTGTTTCTTCGACACAATTATGATATACCGCGGGTGTGAAACATGTCTCCCAATAACCGCGCGCTTCTACTGCACTTATCGGATTAAATAAATTGAATTATGTTATCACAGCCAATGACAATCTCCTGTTATTGAGTTGTAATTCATCCAGTTTCATTACCGGAGACTGTATCCGTACCAGTCATGACAAGTGACATTTTAGTGATCAGTATTGTGTTTTCTTTGATTTTGAATGTTTTCATAGAGAAATAAGTGTAAGCTTCAACAATGAGTACTTATTGAAAAGTTCTAATTGCAGTGTTACCACATTATCATTCAAAAGTATTAACGGCAGTGTTACCACATTAGAGCTAATGCTTGGAAAACTTCATGCTAGATCGTGAATCAATTTTCCATAAATGATGCCCCCTTGGAGATACTTGTCTATCTTGCCAAAATACAATTTTAAATAAACAAGCATTCATGCTGGAACTCAACGCAATCTGATTTTAACTCCGGACATTTAGGATTTTTTCCAAGATTTTTCTAATTTTCAATGCTTTTTAATATGTTTTATATCTACATCCTCTCCATTTTTGTAAATTTTATTGAAAGGAGATTGCTTAAAAAAAATTACATTTATCTTGGCAGAATTTCTTTTTTTCCCCTTAAATATTTCTTTAAGTATTTAATTTTTTCTTAGTCAGTTTTTTTTCTGAAAATATATAATTATAATTAAAATTCATTAAATATGTACAAAATCATTTTAATTTTAAAAAGGGAATATTTCAATGCTCAGCATTGATATTCCTCTGCCATGTGCACATGTAATTTGTCGTCAGAGAGAATAGGCTCAAAATAACACTTTTTATATGTGTATTTTAGCGATGTGCGTTCTTGATATGATTTTCCCCAGGCAAATGTATGTAGACAAAATAACTATTGGATGTATTATGTAACAAAAAAGCTATTAATAAATACTTTTAAATAGTATTTTCTGAAAGTGTATTTTGGTATTAAATTATTTCGTACAGTAACAATAATACTTTATTCAGTTCAATTGACTTAAATGAGTAATACATTCGAATAATAAATAGTATATTTCATTGCAAACGTATAAAAAAAAAGTAATATCTAGACACTAATAATATCGTTGTAGTGAGGTGGGTATTCAAGAAGCGGTAGCGTATGAAATTGCACGGGGCGGGGCCACAAAAATCTAAAATGTTTTCACAATGTAGGGGGAACTGGGGCACATTGATTCAGCTTTTTTCTAAGAATTTTTTTGGTGTCTAGAAATCTGAAATTTCAAGGTTTTTTCCATGTGGTGTCAGCAAAACTTGTGTAATGTGTTATAAAAATGTACAATCGTTGTTTTATGTATTATTTTTGCTTTTGGTTTTTAAAAAATCAAAAAAAAAGTCAGTTCTATCAATGTGTTCCATCTCCGGTGCAGATTGATACATTTCATGGGGCACTTTGATACGTCTGGGAAAAATGGAGACAAAATAACACCGATGCATATTTTTCATAGAAAAATAGTTAGCAAATATTTTTATATTTATTTATAGAAATGAAATCACCCACAATTTATTAAAAAGCAATATTAAAGTAATCAAAATGATATTTATAATGACTTGACCTCCTGGTTGTTCCTTGTCTGATTGTTGTCCTATGGTAACTTTGTCATATCTGACACTTCAACCCCAGCATTATCTTCATTCTTAGGAAAGATGAAACAATTACCATGTTTTCTCTTTATAAATTAGTTTATAAACAGAAAATAAAGGATAATTATATTACAAATTCTGTTTATAATCTAAATATCCTGTGCTGTTCTGCAGCTTGTTTCTGCTACTTAACGTTTCTCATGTCAAAAATACTTTTTTTATGAGGAGAAACGATATAAGTTTGAGATTTTCCAGGCTACCGTTCTTTTCTTTTGTTACACCTACTAGCACTAGATGTTGAGTAAGTTCGTAAGTCTTCTGGTTGAAAAAATAACATTAAATGTTCTAATATAAAGAAAATAGAACTATTTCACTTCAATAAAATCTAACATTAGAAATTTTTGGAAGTTTTATTAATGTGCCACGACATAGACTGTATCAATGTGCCCCATAAAGTCATTTTGAATAAAATGAGTCTCAAATCCAACACTTCATAATTAATCTTACAATAAAGAATGAGGAACTGATAAAGAGTAGCTTTACTTGCCAGGGAGACTATTCTATTCGGTTTAAAATACTGGAGCAGTTGCATAATACCATTTCAATTGTACATCTGAAATTTACTTTTGTTATAAAAAAAAATAAATCACCCGTCCTATTTCATTAAACTACTGAATCATCCCAAGACTTTCTGTATGTAGTTTAGCGCACTAGCATCACCTTTTGGAGCTGTTGAGTAACTTCCTGTAATGACCCTGTGAGCAGTAGAGGGGGTGTATCAGTGTGCCCCATGTATCAATGTGCCCCAGGTCCCCCTATATGTTTTCAGCAGCAGTAGAACAGAAGTTTTCTTTTAGACGCTGTATTATTTTTTTTAATTTCATTTTGTATATATATTGTTTCTTATTGGATGCAATTTTCCTTATTTAATGCCATTTAACGCGATATTTAATAATGAAATAACTTAATATTTTTTACTCCTTTAATTTCTATGTATAAAGTATTTTTTATTTGTAAAAAAATATATGCCAACATATACCAACATATAGACTTTTTAAAATTTAATGATTACATGCTCTTCCCATGTAATAATTTAATAACTGAAATTTTTTCTTTTGCATTACTGTAAAATAAAATATAAGCGAAAGCGGATTACAATGCACTTATAAATTTATAAAAAAAAGCTTTTAATAAATAAAACTGCTAAAATCTTGAACACTATCAGAGGCACACACTCTAAATTTTTACATACATAATATAATTCCAATAATGATAAAATAAATCACTTCTATAAAAGAAAAAAAGATCATCATGAATTTTGTTTTCATTATTTTTTAATATCTATATGCAAATGGATTTTTTATCGGAAAAATGTTCGGAAATGTTATTATCTGCACTTTTTTTTAAAAATCTAGCAACCATTGATAAAAAAAATATTTTTTCAAAATATAAAATAAATCTTTATTTAGATTTTGAAATATTCAATACTAAAAAATAAATCTAAAAAATTAGTGAAATCCATGCAAATTGGTATGAATAATCCTATAAAAACTATTACAACTGACATATTTTCTTTAACTTTAATAATAATTTTGTTTAATAATTCTTTGATTTAAAATATTTCAGTTTAAGAGTATTTATCATACGTTTTTTATAAAGTTATCAGTTCGTATTTTAATATGCAACTAGCGAGCTACGCCCGCTAGCTGGGCCACTTTTTACGAACGAACCTCGATATTAAGCAGTATATAATAAACAAAAAAAATTCATTTAATAAGCAAGTCTTGGTGTTTGAATCCTCAAGCACAAAAAAAGTAAATTAAAGAACTATGGCTGTTATGCGCCCATTATCCCGTTAAAAATATGTGATTTCGCACAGTGGGAGCTACGCGCCCACCGGCCTACCGCCCACCTGCTCACAGGCGCTACGCGCCATGATCGACATCGTCCCGTTAAAAATATTTGGTTTTGCACGATTGGCGCTGCGCGCCCATAAGACATTTTCTCGTATTTTTTTGGTTCGTTAGAAGCAGACTTTTACGCAGATTCTGAATATGTAATCAGTTTTTTCTACTTTAAAAACTGTCTGCATGATGGTTTAAGAAAAAACGCGCACAAAAAAAAGTTTCGATAGTCCTGTTTTATTTCTAAGTTCAATATTTTAGCGAAAACTGCGGTAAATATTCTACGGCAAGTGAAAAAAATTGATGCAGGAAAAAACGGAATTAGCGCCGGTAGAAAAAGAGGTTTTCGGCTGTTTCTTCTTTTAGCCAAAGGGGAAAAATTCATGTCCTTTACCGCAAGGTGGCGCAGTGTTCTGCTTCGGAGATCCGTTTGGGAATTGAGACATTTTTCGTTCCGATTCCCAAGGGATTTTTAATTCATAACTTTTTTAATTTTTGTCCCTGGGTCTCTAAAATGCCCGAAATGACTTCCCCGGAATTTTTCCAAACAAAAGACACCTTTCGCGACTTCCAACTCGCCCGCGTTGCGAACTGTAATCGGCTTCAAGCAGACAGACAGACAGACAGAAGCGCACGGATTTTAGTAGTATAGATAGCTGAATTGATACTTCTCAGCTTGATAGAAAAGAGATAAAAAATTCGGTTTGAGTGTTCGACTGTTCGCATGTTCACGATTTAACTCGTATAAATATATTCGAAATTTTATTGCAATCGAATATCGAATTATTTACCACAGTTTATGAAAATTGTATATTTTAAAGTTTTTCAACATCGATGTCCGGTATTGAATAGAAAATACGTAGCATTAATAATTCATTTATAGAAATACTTAGAATTTCTGTGCATTATGCTCAACGGAAAAAAAACTTTTTTAGTATATTTTTATCACATTACGCAATTTCAATGAACCGAAATTGGTATAAATCGCTGAATTTATCTAAACGATTATTGCTATAGAATAGTGCATTTCAAAAGTATACCATCCATTTACCGAAAGGTAAAAAAATCGATTGAGATGCCATTTTTGACTATAATTGCTGGAATAGGCTTTTAAATTCAATACTTTTTTTCATTTTACTGATTGCCTTTTTTTTCTAGTGTACAGGGCTGCACAAATTCACGTAACCTTCTCGTAGCTAGCGGGAATTTCTGAAGGTAATTTTTAACTCTGCTATGTATTTTCTAACTAAGATAGTTTTTTCTCATATGTAGCGATATAGCTTATAAAGGACGGCTTAAATATTTTGGATAATTTTCCAATTGTACATGAAAATTTTCAAAATTTCGATTTTGAAATGCATCATCGGTTACGAATATTTAAATCATAGATCATGTTACAATCTTTTAAACGAATAACGTTTGTAACATTCTAATGAATAAGTGGGAAAGCATTTCGAAATTGATGCTTGGCGTTTGTGATATTGAATCACATGTAGATATCTTAAATTACGCATTTTTTAAAAATTTCAGTTAAACTTATCTTTAATGCTCTCTATCCTAACCTTTATTTGGGTTACCACAGTAATTTAGAAGACATATTTAACATTTGCCTTCATCACTGAAATTGTTCTTAGATAAAGGGAATTCATGTAGTTGTATATTCACCCTCGCTAGAAATATTTTAAAGAAATAATAAAGATCGACTTTGCTTTCGATCGGTAAAAATGACTCTTTATTCTGCTTAATTTTTGAGTTTAACTTTCTCATTAAATCATAAACATTTTCCAATTCATGCGGCCTGTTTAGTCTTCCACTGTACGTTTCCACAACTTTGCTCTAACGTACGATATGGCGTTCGAATTATTTTTGTCTTATTTTTTAGGACTGCTATTTCTGGTTTCTCTGCCTTTAAGGGGACTCAGCACCTCAAAAACATCGAATTTTGACGAAAATACCTATTTTGAGATTTTTATAATAAAACTATCCCCATACCTTAAAGTACATTCTGAGAAAATTTCAGAGCTATATTCCTATTAGAACGCCCGCTACAGCTGTTTTATCAAACATCTGTCTTACACGTGCCCTCCTAACGCCACACCCACTTCAGTGTTTACATTTTCACTCACAGCTGATTTTAGCTTGCATTGCCTCTTGTTTCAACTCAATGTTTTAAAAAGTGATGGGAAATGAAAAGATGAATATGTGCTTCCTGTTTGAATAACTGTAACCGATAACAGTTGTTTGTTTTGATTAGTTATTAGCCGTTTGAGTGTTCCTTTTCTGTCAAATTTCTAAGTTTTGTCATAAAAAACGTTGTTATCCAAGACTAAAAGATATTTAAATCTATAAATACAGGTTTGAAGAGTATTTCTGCTAATTCTTTTTGTAAAATATGCCACGAAGAAATAGAAAGTCGTTGAAAGCAGATTCTATGAATAAAAAACGATGGTGTGAAAATCGAAGTATGAACTCTATTACTTCTAATATTACTAAAGTTTCAAGTAATTCACCCAGAATAAACAGTCTTTCGTGTATAAAAAATTATGAAAGTGATCTCAAAACTAAATATATTTTTGCTGACTTTCAACAATTGCAAAAATTATTTGCAACAGTAAAATGTTCTACGTGTGAAAATCAAAGTTTGGTTTTAAATTCTTGTGGTAAAAATGGTTTTTCAACGAATTTAAAACTATTTTGTAGTATCTGCAATGTAGAAAATTCTTCCGTTAGTACTTCTGTAAGTTCATCGAGCAATCATGCTGACATAAATCTTCGAATTACTCAAGCCATTTCTCATATTGGTAAGGGATATTCTGCTATCGAAAAATTTTGTTTAATAATGAATATGGATCCATTTTCTTCTTCAACATATTCAAGATGTATACAGAAGTTATATGATGCACAATTAGTTGCCTCAAGAAATATGTTAGCTGATGTACACAAGGAGTTAAAAGTTAAAAATAGATCCATATTTTCAACAAAAAGTGAAATCTGTGACATAGCTGTTTCTTTTGATGGCACATGGCTTACTCGAGGGCATACATCTTTATTAGGAGGGTCATTCCATGTCAAGTGTCCTAAATTTTGGCATGTTTCCCGCTCGACCCCCTTCGATTTTTATGAAATTGATACAGAATATACATGTAGGTATATGATGAACATTTGGAAACTGTTTAGTGCAAAAAGTTGTATAGTTTGAGCACCAGGGGTCCATTTGTACCAATCACTATTTCATGGTTGTAGAAAAAACGGTCAAATCATGAAGTTTGGTATCATATTGCTCATGATATATGAAACCTTACTTATTGAAAATAGGTGATCTAGTACAACTTTTTGTGCTAAAAAATGTAATTGCAGTATTAAAAATCACAAATCAAAACTATTTTGATTACTAGGCCTCAAAGTAGGCCGTACGGCCAATCTAGTTGAATTTTACCCTTACTTTAACATACTGTAACTACTGCAAATATTATTTAAAAAATTTCTCGCTTTACAAACTAATTACTTATGGATATATCGTAAAGCCGCTGTAGTTGTTTTTTGATTGCTTAAATATTCATTAAATTATTGATATTCAAAATCTAATAAAAAATTAAAATCGTAGATTTTGCCCCATATTCAAAAGCGTATATCTCAAAAGGGACACTTTTGATTTGGTTACAATTAGCACCACTGGAAAGAGCATATCTTAATTTATAAAAAAAACTTTATTTCATTTTGGGCCTCTTAGATACAGAAGGAAAATAATAAAATTCAAAAACCTGTTGTACGAGATAATCCAGATACATACAAGAAAGGTATAAATTACGACAGGTTCTTTCAACATATTCTGCACCATTCTTTTTTATTACAACGATTAATGCATATAATAATTATCACTTTTCCTGGTCACAGTTACTTCCCCTTTACCATTATGAGTGATTTGTAGTTGCCAGTGTGTTATATTATACGCATTGCCAGTGAGTTATTTCCAATAACCAGGCAAGACTAGCTCCTGGTTGGATATTGCATGTTTAACAAGATTTATACAAAAATATTCCTTTTCTCTTTCAGTTTATGCTTTACATTACTATTAAAACATTCTGTATCAAGATTTTAGCTCTATGGATTCTCATGATTATGATCAGAGTCAATGCTGCATTGGCTGTGCTGATAATTCTCAGTTCCATTTGACAACTTATTGTGCACATAAAGGTTTTAAGCTTTTTAAAGAATTTTCCTCTGAAGAACAGGAGTTAATTAATCGCCGAAGTATATTGCATCTTGAAGAAAATTCTCAAATATGCTTTCATCACGAAAAATTGATTTTGCATAAATTTGAGTTCCTTCAGCGAAGCGAAGATTCTGTAATCCTTTCACTAAAGACAATCATTGCGTACGAAAATCTTTGTGGTCCATCAATTTAGAAAGTTCTAATCATTTGACAGACTAAGAAACTAAGAAGAATGCCAAACCAGACAAAAAAAATATGTAGATCATGCAGAAAAGAATTCGAAGAAACAAGAACAACATGGTCCTCTTCTTCAAGCGAATTGGAGCAAGATGAAATAGATGTAACAGAAACGTTGAACAAAAGTCTAACAGCTATTGATTTATCTCCTTTAAAATGTCAACGAACATCAACAAGAGATATTAAAAGCTTTGCAAAGCGAAAGATAGGTGAATCTGAAGATGTGATTTGAAAGAAAATAGCTATTGTTGCTGGTATAGATCCATGTAAATTAAGACAACCTACTACATGCAACCAATGCCTTGACTGTTTGGTTTACAAACAGCTTATTAAAGAATTGAAGGAGAAGTTACAGTTGTCAAAACGTCCAGAACAAATACAAATATTAACAATGGCACCTCAAAGTTGGACAATAAAAGAAGTTATGGAAGAGTTTGAAGTTTCAAAAAGAATGGTAAAAGCAGCGCGAAAATTAAAAGTAGACATCGGGATATTGGCTTTACCAAGAGCAAAGTTTGATAAGAAGTTGCCAGAAAACATAAAAGAAAGAGTATTAATTTTTTTTCAAGATGAAGAATTTAATCAATCTGTCCAGGAATAAAAGATTTCATTTCTGCCCGGATAGATGAAAGGAAAGTTCAGATGCAGAAGCATCTATTACTAAGCAATTTGAAAGAAATGTTTGCAGTCTATCAAAGTAATAATGGGCCGGAAATCGGATTCTTCAAATTTTGCGAGTTAAAACCAAAATGGTGTGTGACTGTCGTTGCAGCAGGTTCACATTCCCAATCTGTATGTAAAATGCATCAAATTGTGAAGTTGATGCTAGCAAGCTACCCAACTGATGTAGATTATAAATTCCTTATAAATAAAACAGCTTGTGACTTGAATTCTAAAGATTGTATGCTTCATCGCTGCGAAGAATGTCCTGGAACAGATGATTTAAAAAAAATTTTTGGAAAGTATTTTCAAAGATAGTAATCCAGAAGACGCCAATGAATTTAAACAATGAGTTCACACCGATCATGACCCGTTAGAAACGAAGCAGATGACAATTGAAGATTTTATTGAAGTACTGGTATTGAAAATCTCAGCAACGATGTCTTAATAAATTTTATGCACCCTCATGGACCTTCAAAAACATTTTATTAGCCCACTAGACAAGACCTCTGTTCAATTCCGGAAGAGCATATAATTACTGTTCCATTTCCAATAAAAACAAAAATTAGTCAGCAATACAATTTACCGAAAGCTGTTGCAATCGCAATCAATAAGAAATTTGACAAACTGAACCAATGAATAATGTTTTTTATAGATTGGGGATCAGGAATCAACATAATGGGAGCTTGGAATAATCAAAACATTTAGTCTATAATAATCTATGGATCCCGTTAGGTACCCACATTCAAAATTTAAAACATGCAATACCCAACCAGGAGCTAGTCTTGCCTGGTTATTGGATATAACTCATTGGGAATGCGGTTATAAATCATTCATAATGGTAAAAGGGAAGTAACTGTGACCAGGAAAAGTGATAATTATTATATGCATTAATCGTTGTAATAAAAAAGAATGGTGCAGAATATGTTGAAAGAACCTGTCGTAATTTATACCTTTCTTGTATGTATCTGGATTATCTTGTACAACAGGTTTTTGAATTTTATTATTTTCCTTCTATATCTAAGAGGCCCAAAATGAAATAAAGTTTTTTTTATAAATTAAGATATGCTCTTTCCAGTGGTACTAATTGTAACTAAATCAGAAGTGTCCCTTTTGAGATATACGCTTTTGAATATGGGGTAAAATCGACGATTTTAATTTTTTATTAGATTTTGAACATCAATAATTTAATGAATATTTAAGCAATCAAAAAACAACTACAGCGGCTTTACGATATATCCATTGGTAATTAGTTTGTAAAGCGAGAATTTTTTAAAATAATATTTGCAGTAGTTACAGCATGTTAAATTAAGGGTAAAATTCAACCAGATTGGCCGTACGGCCTACTTTGAGGCCTAGTAATCACGATAGTTTTGATTTGTGAATTTTAATACTGCAATTACATTTTTTAGCACAAAAAGTTGTACTAGATCACCTCTTTTCAATAAGTAAGGTTTCATATATCATGAGCAATATGATACCAAACTTCATGATTTGACCGTTTTTTCTACAACCATGAAATAGTGATTGGTACAAATGGACCCCTGGTGCTCAAACTATACAACTTTTTGCACTAAACAGTTTCCAAATGTTCATCATATACCTACATGTATATTCTGTATCAATTTCATAAAAATCGAAGGGGGTCGAGCGGGAAACATGCCAAAATTTAGGACACTTGACATGGAATGACCCTCCTAATAAAGATGTATGCCCTCGAGTAAGCCATGTGCCATCAAAAGAAACAGCTATGTCACAGATTTCACTTTTTGTTGAAAATATGGATCTATTTTTAACTTTTAACTCCTTGTGTACATCAGCTAACATATTTCTTGAGGCAACTAATTGTGCATCATATAACTTCTGTATACATCTTGAATATGTTGAAGAAGAAAATGGATCCATATTCATTATTAAACAAAATTTTTCGATAGCAGAATATCCCACAGTTTCCAAATGTTCATCATATACCCACACGTATATTCTGTATCAATTTCATAAAAATCGAAGGGGGTCGAGTGGGAGCCTCTAGGCCAGTTGACATGGAATGACCCAGGAGTAAGTTGTGTGATTGATGTTTTAAACAGGATATGTTATAGACTTTGAGGTTATGAGTAAAGTATGCCGAGTTTGTAATAACACAAAAAAAGAACTTGGAGAGCAAACTGCTGAGTTTGAGATTTGGCACAAAGGCCGTAAATCTGCTTGTGAATTAAATCACACTGGATCTTCAGCTTCGATGGAAATGGAAGCAGCATTGACATTGTGGAAGCGATCAGTGAGCTATGGATTTCGATACACAACTTTGCTGTCTGATGGGGATGCCAAAACTTTTAATTATTTATCTGAAAAACAGATATACGGAAAAGATGTCATATTAAAAAAAGAAGAGTGTGTGAACCATGTGAACAAAAGATTAGGCACAGGATTAAGAAATGCAGTGAAGGAATGGAAAGCTCGTGGTGATACCTTAGGTGGAAAAAGTTATGGTAGCTTGAAAAAAAGTACCATAAAAAAACTCACTGTATACTACCAGAGGGCAATTTTAAGGAATAAGGGTAATGCGAATGCTATGAAAAATTATATTTATGCTACTCTTTATCATAGTATTTCCACCGACAAAAAACCCCAGCATTCAAAATGTACACCTGATGAGAATTCATGGTGTTTCTACCAAGCAGCGAAAGCTAAAGGTGAGATACCAGGATCTCACAAATTAAATATTAACACACCAGTTGATGAAAAATATTTGACACATATTATGCCAATATACCAAAGGTTAGCATCAAAAGAACTTCTCGAAAGATGCACCCAATGTAAAACTCAAAATGCCAATGAGAGTTTACATAACATGATATAGTATAAACACCCTAAAGATGTTTTTGTCTACAAAAAAAGAGTCCAGCGTTCTGTTATGGAGGCAGTTTGTGAATATAACAAAGGTTTATGCTACACTATTGCAAATATTCAGAAATCATTGGGCATTTATCGTGGAAGTGTTGCGCAACGTTTGGGTAAAGTACTTGAAATGAGAAAAAATAAGTTTAGACTCAGAAGAAACAATATTAAGTACAAACTTATGAGACAATCAATAAAAAAGCTATATTTAAAAAAATATGATAACAAAGAAAAACGAAGGTCTTACATATAGTTCAAGATGTTTCTAATATTTTAGATATATGTGTATGTATTTTTTTTTCGAAAAGTTTTATCGTTATTTAGGTAATTATCTGTTTAAAACCTTTTTCATGTGATTTATGAATTATATTGATATTATTTAGATTGCATTCTACTTAAGAAAGAGTTTTTTTACTAAATTAATATATTTATTACATTGTATTTTACAACAATTTCAAAATTTTCAGTTTTTCAGAAATTTTATTTTTTATTGCACTTATTAATTGGTGGTTTATTCATACATAAATAGTCATATGTATGCTACTAAATAGTTTTACTTAATATTATATGAATAAGTAAGCATACATAAAAAATATGGAAGAGTTTTG
This sequence comes from Maratus speculifer, assembly GCA_964019185.1. Lineage (NCBI taxonomy): Eukaryota > Metazoa > Arthropoda > Arachnida > Araneae > Salticidae > Maratus > Maratus speculifer. The sequence goes on along the minus strand of OZ025289.1, from coordinate 171,313,720 downwards.
ATCATATTTAAAAAAGTTACAAGCTAATGAAATCTTTAATGTTAATTATCTCAGTTCGTGTTTTTTCGTATTTTTAATATCTTCAAATTGCTAAGGCTTTGTCAAATATGCATGAAATTGTTTGTTTTTTTTAAAGTGAACATTATATCATATGTAAGAGATGTAAGGATCGAATTTGCAATATGTTAAATACATTTTTATAAAAAAATTCATATATGTGATAAATCATGTTTTTTTCCACGTTTTCATGTAAGATTTTGGTTTTAATTTTTTTTCAGAAACTTACAAGTTTAAGCAAAATCCAATCCTTACACTTATTCACTATATTACTATTGATATGATATAAAAAAACCAAGTCACAATATTGAAAATTAAAATAGTAGTAGCATTTTAAAATTAGTTGAAAAATTTAAACTTTTTTTAAATTAAAAAAAAATATGTTGTTTTTTCTGTTTTTTTTTACATTAAAGTATTTGTATTTAGTATACATTTCATAATAAGCAAAAATTATTTGCTTAAAGTGGATAGCAAATTTTTTTTAGTTTGAGGTGCCGAGTACCCTTAAATTCAAAACCCTCTTAATTGTTTAAGACGTAAGAGAAAATTTCGCATATAGGATATCATTTTTTTCATGTGCTCTTTTCGCCAATTCTGTGGTACCAATGTATCAGTTGCAGAATGATTAATTGAATCTACACGCTTTCGCTCACGAAGACAGTCGTGTAGAAATATTCTTAGAAATACATTCAAACAAAATTTCTATTCCTTTTTGTATGAAATGCTTCATTTTATTGCTACTCCAAATAAATAGATTATAAAGCATTTATTTTTATAACTGACCACAGCCTATAGCGATTTATGAATTTCAGCGAATGCATACTTAAAATAACTTGGATAATATTCGTCATCAAATATTACGAAACACAGAACTATATTACAGCATATATATTTTTTCCTTTCTTGTTCGATTCTAAATAAGTGATGACGGCATTAATTATTTGTATTTAGTATTTGGAGATTCTTAGAGATTTAGGGATTTCGAGAAATGTTGAAATTTACACCTCTACTAAATCAGTAACACAGAAGAAATCATGAATTTATTATCTGATCTCTGGTATTACGAGATGAAAAATAAACGAACATTATCCTACTACGGCACGATAATTTTTTTTTCTACGAAATTTAAGAATATATACGTTTTCACTGCTTTTAAAATTTACTCACCACAATTTAATTGCATACTTTTCATATTCATACTCACTATTTTAATGTATTTTATTGTTGATAAATCGATTCCCAAACGTAATAACAAGTTTCCCAGCTACAGGTTTGTACGTGAAGATGGACATTCTTGACAATGCGTTATAATCTGAGTACCGTCGAAATCACGAAATTTACTATTCGACGCATTCATAGTAAAATATTTAGTTTTATCAAAGAAAATACTCATTTCATTTTTATTAACATGTCATATTCACTCTCTGCGGGATCTGAGATTAGCGTCTAAATCTTAATAACAGCAATATCAAAAAAGAAAAAAAAAACAATGTTGAAGTGAAACAACGTTATGAGTAGAAATGCGTTTTTGTTTTTCAACCGTGATGCCAAATTTTGTTAAAATATTACAAAAACATGATTCAAAACTGCAATGCATAAATGGCATCTCTAATGATATATTAATTCCCATTCTTTTTTTTTCTCCTTTCAACACTAGAAGTTACCGAATTGTTACCGCTCTGTAGAATTTTCTCAAAGGACTTTTTAAATTATATTATATACTTGTTGTTGGGAATCACCGTAATTCTTAGCAATCATGGATATATAATATAATATATGAAAATAAAACATGTGTAAACTATGTATAAAGTGCACCGCAATTCCAAAATAATATTTAAAAATCTATTTAAATATTTTAATATACGTAGTAATGTTCTATTAATGAATTGCTGGTGAATCAATTTCGATAAATTATATAAAACTCTAAACTACTGAAGTAGTACCGAATTGCGCAAAAGAAACATCCTTAAAACTCCCATAATAATAATTGTATTAACTAACAGTTTTGCGCCTCATTTAAGCGCCTCATTTCCAATTAAAATTCACTTTTATTTGAAATTTGAATGAAATACAGGGTCATGAAAAATCGAAAAATGCGGAAAACAGAATTACAAATATCTCGGCAACTAATAATCATATCAACTTCTTTCTTTATTCAAAATTTATGTTATTGTATTGCCTTTTACGATCATTAATAAAAATAATAATAAGTGTTTTATATATATGCCACCAGAACAATTTTTTCGAGAGCCAAAAAAATAGTTCCGGATAATCGAGGTTACTCTTATTCAATAAGCTTTGTTCTATTATTACATACTAAATATATACAAAATTTCAAGTGTCTAACTCAATTTGTTTGGGAGATAGAGCATTTACAAGCACACAGACAGACACACACACACACACATGGACGGAAGGCAATTTTTTCCTAAAAATATATTTTCAGAATATCTAATATCTAAAACGTGTAAATCCGTCACTTTCTTTTTTATTTTCAAAACGATTGTAAGGCTTACAGTACACAACGTTTGATGGGTAAATAAAATGGAGTGCCGGTACATCTAAAAATAAAGTTCTTTCATAGAAAAGGCTCTAAAATCGATTCAGAGGTTCGATCTATTTAAAACTGACCCTCTCAAAATCGATTCAGAGAATATCGTTATTATAAAAAATTCTTATCGTTTTTGATACATTTCATTAGGGTATCTAAAACATCAATATAAAATTTTACAGTTTTGCGATGAAAATATATTTTATTAATTTCTAAATACGCACTATATAGAGCATTTTAATTAGAATTTTTCCAAAAATAACATGGCGATTTCCCAATGAGACATTTAAATGATTCAGTAGCACATTTCCAATATTCTAATAGGTCAATTTTAAACATAGTTAAAGTGAATTTCCGCGCCAAGTAATTATTATTTAAAGATTTCTTTCTTTGTATAATGAAGACGGTATTTTTAGAGATTGCATAAGTACTGACGAAATATAAGAGCGAGGTAAGTTAAGAACGATGACCAAGGAGACCACGCAAAATTTATTCATCTGAAAATGATTCTGAAGACTATTCCAAAAATAAGCAACAGTGAAAACAACGTAATGGTATCCAGCAGCCAATTTACTTCAATAGATACGACAAGATTGGACAGTTGCCTCATTCAACAAATGATAACTTTGCTTCAAATGTAAGTATGAAGACTGCAAATGAAGAACAATTGTTATTTGTACAAAGTGCAATATATGTCTCTATCTCAAAAAAATAATACTTTCTTCGAAAATAGAGTGTAAAATAAGCTTATATTTATCAATTGTCCACCAAATTCCCTGTTTAAATATTTTTTTTAAATGAAGTGTTTTTTGCAGTATGAACCCCAAGTGCACATACGTGTACCAGCTAGTAAATAAAAAACTAAAAATAACTATTTTATATTTAATATAAAATTATATTTCTATACGTATAAATAGATTAAACAAAGTATGAAATAATTTTTATGATGGCTTAAAATGTGTCAGGTCTGAAGAGGATAATGAAGATGGATATGATTTCATTCAGACACTGTCTCCTATTCGAAAGGGTTTTTGTAAGTGATAGATGTGCTTCCGAGACAAAGAGGTTCATTTCTTATAAAATGTACAAATCTGCACGCAAGAAAAAATATAAAACTGTATGTAATAAATCAATGCCTTGAATTTTAATGCTCTTTAATTTTCTCAAAAATCAGGATTTTTTAAAATAAAACATAAAAAAAATAACTTAAAGTGGACTAAATTATGGATATTTAATTTAAAATGTTCTTTTATTCTACATATGATCAATTTCCATTTACATAAAAAATATAGAAGTTAAAACTTGCTATGTGAAAAAGTAATCTAAAATACTGATACGAAATGTTTGTCTGTGATTCTGTCTATTTGTCTGCTTTTGTGTATGTGATACAAATTTTGCGGGCCCTCTATGGAAAAGCTATTCATCGGAATTTAATAAAAACTTACAACCAATTAGTCGCTGGTATAAATTTGTGTTGATTGGATTTTAGTACGCAACAGGTGACGCTGCTATGGTGCGTTTTTTTACGACTTCTGCCATATTTCAATCTCCAGAATTAATGCTCAAATTTTCATCAAAATTCAGATTCTGTTAATCTTTGGGATGAATTGACGTCTTCTACATATCGGTACAGATCGTTCATCAGATAGCGCTGCTATACAGGATTTTTTTTTATTTCTGCAATAATCCTATATCAAGAATTAATGCAAGGATTTTCATCAAATTTCTGATTAAATTAGTCTTTAATCTCTTTAAGATGAGAGTCTTGTATTTTCAATCATTTACCATTGTTTTTTTTAAAGCAGAATTTTTTTCTGTAATTCAATCGCGAATTTTTTTTTACGAAATATCCTAAACTTTTCAGTAAAAATAACTGGTGAGAATAATGAAAGTTTCTAAGCACCTTAACCCATTCAGGGGCAAGGTATTTCTGCTCCGAAAATGTTCAAATAATTGATTCACACCACAATTTAAGAACAGACTTATTTCAAAATAATCAAGAGCTGTTTTTGGCGCATATTATTAAAACGAAATTGTACTAAAATTTTACTGGTGCCAGTTCGAAATTGGAACAGTAATATTAAGTATTTGCAGACTGCAAACACCGCCCCTGAAAGGGTTAAGGGGCGTACTGGTCGCATGTCTCCAAGAGGTTAATATGACTTGGTGTTGTTTACATTTTACTTACCCACTATACGTAGTATAGAGTAAATATTGCAATCGTTTTGAAAATCCAAAATTTTTCTTGGCAGATTTACACGTTTCAGACACTGGAGATTCCGAAAAACATATTTTTAGAAGAAAAAAATTCCCGTCCGTCCGACCGTCTGTCTGTCTGCATGTTCGCGTGTCTTTAAATCCTCTATCTCCCGAAGAAATTGAGACAGTGACTTGAAATTGTGTATGTATTTAATATGTAAGAATCGTACGATGCCTATTTTATATCAGTAACCTCGATTATGCGGATCTATTTTTTTCGGACTCTCGAAATATAATTTCTGATGTAAGGTATATAAAATTTTTCGAACGTTTTTATTTTAAGGGGTGGGTATAAAAAACAATAAAAAGCAGAAAATTTTCCATATAGAATAAAGTCGATCAGATTATTAGTTGTCGAGATATTGGTAATCCTGTTTTCCACATTCTTTGATTTTTCTTGGCACCGTGTTTTATTAAAATTTCAATTCAAAACATATTTTAATTGGAAATGAGACGCTTAATTCGACGCAGTAAACTGTTAATTGGTATGATTATTATTTTTGGAAGTTATAAGGATGTTTTTTTACGCAATTCGGTACTACTTGGGTTGTTTGGCGTTTTATATAATTTGTCGAAATTGGATAATCAGCAATTCATTAATAGAGAATTACCATGTAACTTATTATGTTTTTAGGAATTGTGATGCATTTTACAAATAATTTACACATGTTTTATTTTCATATATTATATTATGCATATTCATGATGGGTAAGTATTATGGTGGCCCCAATGACTAGTTTGTGATAATTTCTCAAATAGTAACGGTGCTATACAAACTTTTTTAAGATTTCCGCAATAGCTATGCCTAAAGAACTTGTTCATTGATTTTCATAATTTTTTTTATATACAATTATTAACATAAGTTTTTTTAGAATAAGTTTATCTGTAAATCACCGAAAACGTGGTTCTGCTGTATTGAGTTATACATTATTTTCATGATTTTAGAAATAGTCTTAGCGCAAGAACTAATGCACGAAATTTCATTTAATTACAATCCCCTTATGGGCATAGATTGCCATTTAGTTTTGGCACTATAAAGGCAAATTGAGAAGTATTAACATGTATGAGATAGAAGAATGCTTTAGGATGGTCACATCCGTCTAGTTATAAAAGAAATGAAACGCGGGAAAAATACATGGCAGAAAACAATTTTAAATTACAAACCATATTTCAATAATAATAATAATAATAATAATAAAAACTTGCGTACTTCTATGTTGTAACACACATTACTAATTTGAAATACAAACTTAAAACTAGATGCAGCCTTTATATTTTAAGAACAGCAAGCAATAATAATTTTGTGTCACTCATAGATATTGAAACACTTTTCTAAAACTCCAAAATAGTGGAATGAAACGTAACCGATTAATAAAGTTACACAGCATAGCTACGAAATGAATTCAGAAAACGCATAACTCACTTGAAAATCCAATTTCAACCATAGTACTGTCCATATTCTTTTGTAAAAACATGTAAGTCAAGCTGGGGTTAATGGGCTATTTTATAAAATGCATTGATGAGTTTTAGGTTTTTGCTTTTGTCAACATTGCACCCTCATCTCTATTTCTTAAAACAACGTGTGTGGACTCAATCATAGCTCTGTGTTTGCAAGGCTAAATTACCAAAAAATCAAGCTTTTTTGTACATACAACGTTAATGTGGTTGAATTTCCTCATGGAAAGAACCCTTTTGAATAACGTTGGAACTGTTGCAAATATGGTAAAACAATGCTTTAATTTGTTTTTTGAAGTATATCACTTTAAACTAGGCTAAAGAATAGGGTTTTTATAGAATATTTCAGTTCATTTAACAAATTTCTATTGTTTTGCTAAAAATTAAAAATAAATTGTACATATTTTTCTTTTACTATTACTATTCGTCATTAAAATTAGAAGAGCGCCCATCTGAAATGAATAACCCCTATGACTTAATTGGCAAGTACAATTTATTTTGTTTAATGTATTTAAGGATAATTAAAAAAGAAGCTGCTACATACTGGTTTTGATATGCAGGATTATATGAGCATCTTTTTTATTAAAATCATGTTTTTAATATAAAGCATTTGTTTTTTTATAAAATTTAATTTTAATTTTATAAGGATTTTAGTTAAATATTACAACTACATCACTAAAAATTGATTTTAATTTTATTAATCATTTAAAAATTGACTTCTCGTGGGACACAAATAATAAGTCACATACTAGTTTAAATCTGTAAAAGTAATTACTTCCACTAATGACGTTCCTGTCGTTTGTGTGTATTTTTAGTAAAATTTTAAATTAAAGAGACTGTATACTAAACTTAGTTTTATAATGGAATAAAAGGAATGAAAATAAATATTTATGAATATATATATTTCAAAAAAGCAAGGAACATAATTTGGGAAAACAGTGAAAAGTCCACTGTCTGTCCATTGAGTAATGAAACTGAATTTTTCACGTCAAGGAGAAAGTTGAATGGATGGCGATTGCATGCGATTCGAATTTGTGCGGTCTGTTAGCTATGGATTACAGCTGAATTCAGTTTGCTTTGAGATTTTTTAATGCACGAATCACTCATATAATTAACACTTTTATGAATGTGTCGTTAGGTTAAATGTTAAAAAAATCCGTTAAATTTACGGCAAAAAGTGCTGGCAGCAATGTTGTTTGCAGTTTTTGCCTTAAAAATTGCAGAAAAAATAGATGCAATAAACAATACATCTCATTTTACTGCATCTTTTACAGCAAAAACTATTTTTTCTGTAAACTTTTTGCCGTAAATTTAACGGATTTCTTTACAGTGTTTTCAGAATGAAGCAAATTGTCGAAAAACAATACGCCTTAAAATTTCGTGTAAGACTAAATACTTTGTATACTCAGAGTCTTACCATGTTAGTCGAAGCCAAGGGAAGGTATTTTCTCCAATCCCAAATGCTTAGGTAGCACAAATCGTCCTAAATGGAGAGAGAGAACGTTGAACAACCCGCTAAGCTGAATCGAATTTTCGAACTCCAGTTAATGTGGTTAAAGGTGTTTTTCGTCTCTGATTGTCCGTTGCATATCCGAATGATTGTGAACGCTAGAATATAAGAAATCAATTGTGCATCAAACTGTCAAGGAAGAATTTCGAAAGCGGAAAATTTGTGACAAACTTGTTCCTGGAAATGACCTAAGTTTTAGCAAAACACAGCGTCGTATAGCTTCTCGAAACACCGTAGTGCCTCAATCTGTCATCACCGGACATTTTTCTATTACTTCATTTAAAATCCAGCTTAAAAGATGGCGATTGCTTTGTCGATTTGGAGAGTGTGCAGAAAAACTTAACGAAACTTTTGAACATCCTTCCAATTTAACACTTTTAGACGTCATAAAATGGTGGCAGAATTGCTCTAAACGATGTAGTAATTTAGAAGGAAGCTGTTTTGAAGACTAATGAATGATTGTAAAATTATCTTTAAATAAATAAATTTTATAAATTATTTTAATTACCTAATGGACAGACCAAGTATGTATTGAAAATGTAAGTGTACCACTTTACTTCTCGCACAATTTTGATTAAGTTTTCCCTATAAATACAACACAATTAATGTATTACAATATGTAATATGTTTTCATTTTCTCCAGTTATATCTTTCTTTTATAACACAAATTCAGAAAACAGACTTAATATAAAAGTAACATTATAACAAATTTGTAACCAAGAGGCTATTACTTCCCAGTGTCGCAAATTAGATTAATATTTGTAATTATTTGGTGTCCACACTCTCATAGTGACTCCATGGTCATAGTTTTATTTTTCACAGATGATCACGAGAAATGAAAAAAGTAGTAGAATTATTCTGGAATAAAGTTTGTGTTAAGTTTTAAGTGAAATGTTTTGAAGCTTCATTTTTTTGTAAGATATTTAAATTACTTTTCACGCGTTTGAAGTAAAACGACGATGTCTATATTTTCGGGTAGATTTTATAGCTTCGATTTCGCATTGTTTGTGATATGTGGCGTCCGAACTAATAGGGACGTGTGAAAAGTAACTGTTTTTTATTTGTTAACAGAAGTTGTCATTGAAAAAAAAATGGATGCTTTGAAAATCAAAAGAACTCCTCTTAGAACTGGATTTACGAAAACTTATAATGCTTTAAATGAAGCTTTAAACGACGCAACTCCAGATGCTAATTTAATAGAGAATTTAATGTGTCAACTGGAAGATAAAAGCACAAGATTACGAGCTGTAGATGAAGAAATTTTGAATTTTATGTTGACAGAGAAAGTTGTAGAAAAAGATTATTCTAAAGAATTTGAAGCATGCGAGGAGTATACAGAAAAATTTATTGCTATAAAGCAAAAAGTAAAGACATTTTTGGTGAAAACTATCGAAGAACAACTCCGATCGCAGAATTATACAGATGTTGAAAGAACGCTGTCCCGACCACTTCGCTTACCAGAAATAAGTTTACAGCCGTTTGATGGCGATGCAAGATTATGGTTAACCTTTTGGAATTCATTCAGCAAAATTCATGAAGACACCACTTTAGATGACCATTTGAAATTTGTTTATCTTTTACAGGCGATAACGCCGAAATCCAAAGCAGCACAGATAGTTAATAGTTATCCGGTTTCTGCTGATAATTATCCAAAAGTAATTCTACATCTGAAAGAAAGGTTTGGCAGAGAAGATACACTTATTGAGATATATGTTAGAGACCTTCTTCAATTAGTCTTAAATAATAATAGATCATCAAGCAAGAATTTTAATTTATCGTCGTTAGATGATAATCTAGAGACAAAACTTAGGTCTCTAGAATCCTTAGGTGTCACAGTAGAGAGATATGCCAGCATACTTTTCCCACTTGTAGAATCTTGTCTACCTCATGATATATTAAAAATCTGGGAAAGACAGCGTGAGAAGACTGCTCAAGGTAAGAACCAATTAAATTCTATCCTTGATTTTTTTAAAAAAGAAGTACTTGCGGAAGAGCGGGTTCTTTTGGCTCATTCCAATCTTGGTTTTGAAAACCCAAAGAAATATCATAAATGTAATAATGAATATAATTCAATGCCAACTGCCACAGATTTATTTATAAATAATAAGTCTAATAAGAATTTAGTTAAAAAACGTGAAGATTTGTGTATATTTTGTGACAAGTGTCACTTATCAGAAAAATGTTTTAAAGCTAGTTCGCTTTCTTTTGATGAGAAACGTAACTTAATTTTTAAAAAAGGAGCATGCTTTGTTTGCCTGAAGAAAAACCACATTTCACGCAATTGCAACTCTAAAACTAAATGCACGAATTGTGGTAAAAGACATTTTTTTATATTATGTCAAAATGTTTTTAATGAAGGTGGTAATGTGTCGTTAGAAAGTCATAAACATGAATCAGGGAGTAGTGACACTGTTTTAACTACTCAAGCTTCGGATCCTACTGTGTTACTCCAAACTTTGAGTGTCCGTGTAAAGCACAATGGAAAAGAGAAAATCGTGCGTGGAGTTATTGACACAGGATCCGAACGTTCCTATTTATCACGAGATGTAATTAAATATTTGAATTATAAAAGTATTGGTGAAATTAAATTAATTCACACATTATTTGGTAATATTGAAACAAGTGAAACAAAGCATAATAAGTATAGAATTCACTTAAGTAGCATAGACAATAGTTATAAATGTGATATGCATGTTTTAGATGTTCCTGTTATTTGTTCTGAAATACGAAAAGTGCCAACTGGGCCTTGGTTATCAGAATTAAATAAATATGGCATTAAACTGGGCCTTGGTTATCAGAATTAAATAAATATTGCATTAAAATTTCTGATGTTGAAAATAGTTCATGTGAAACCGAAAATGAAATTAAATTATTGATTGGTTCTGATGTGGCTGGAAAATTACTCACCGGAAATATTAAAGTTTTAGAAAGTGGTCCGGTTGCGGTAAAAACCCATTTGGGATGGACTCTAATGGGAAAAATTCCAACTATTAAATCAGAAACAAATAAGGCTGCTATGATTATTTCATCACTTTGGAACAATTGTTCCGTTGCTGATTTGTGGAAGCTGGATATTATGGGTATAACGGATCCAGTTGAATCCAAAACTAAATCTGAAATTCATGAAGAAACTATGCAGCATTTTAAGAGTAATATAAGAATAGATTCAGAAGGGAGATACGAAGTAGCATTGCCATGGGTGCTAGATAAAGCTTGCTTACCTAACAATAGAGAATTGGCCGAAAAGCGGCTTGCTACAACGAGGAAAAAGTTAATTAATTTAAATAAAATTGAGGTATATAGCGAAGTATTTGATTCGTGGATAAATGCAGGAATAATTGAAAGGGTGGTTGATAATAAAGAAACTAAAGTATTATTTGCCACACAGACCTGTATTTAAAGAATCGAGTGAAACTACTAAAGTTAGACCAGTTTTTGACGCTTCGGCTCATGTTAAAGGTTCCCCTTCTCTAAATGATTGCCTAAATAAGGGATTAAATTTGATTGAAATGATTCCTTCTATATTGCATCGGTTTCGGAAATATCCTGTTAGTGCAGTATCCGATATAGAAAAGGCATTGCTAAAAATTAGTATTAAAGAAGATGATAGAGATTATTTGAGATTTATATGGGAAACATTCGTTTTGAATCGCGTAGAAGAAATCAGATCCTTAACTCAAAAGAACCAATGGCGACACACTGCAGGAAAATTTAATCCGGCAGATATCCCTTCCAGAGGTTGTTCAATTGAACAATTTTTACAACTAAGATGGTGGGAGGGACCGGATTGGTTGGCTCAACCTGAATATACTTGGCCTCAAAGTGTCGAAATTCCCAATGAAGAAATAATTAACTCTGAAAAACGGAAAAGTGTCATTTCAGCAATGAACAAGAACACAGAATCTAGTGATTGGTATTATCGACGGTTTTCATCTTTCAAGAAAATTATAAGATTGATCGCGTGGATTTTAAGATTCTTAAACAATTTAAGAAATCCTAATTCAAAAGAAGTTTCTGAACTTACGTGTTTGGAATTAGAACAAGCCGAAAGAAAATTGATAATTTTGATTCAGAAAGACGGATTCAACGAGAAGACTAATCAGAAGATACGTAGCTTAAGACCAATCCTAGATGAAGATGGTATTATAAGAGTGAAAACGCAATTTATTTATAGAGAAGATGCTTTCAATTTTAAATACCCTGTTCTTTTGCCTTCTGACCATCCTGTAGTCCACCGCCTGATCTCCTGGAAACACCAAGAGCTTTTGCATGCAGGAGTGGCTCTTATGATGACATCATTACGAGAAGACTACTGGATCCTAAAAGTTAGGCAAACTATTCGAGCAGTAGTACAGAAATGTGTAGGATGCAGAAGATTTAGAGCCCAACAGATTCGCCGGAAATTTAACCTACCTACCGGTGCCTGGTGGGAGCGATTGATACAAATGATGAAACGGATACTGAGAAAAGTTCTAGGTAGAGCTTCATTATCCTACGAAGAACTGCTCACAGTGCTCTGTGATTGTGAACAAGTTGTGAATGCTAGACCACTAACTTATGTTACTGAAGATGTGGACGATCTAGCACCGTTAACACCATCAATGTTTTTACAGGACATATGATCTTCAGATGTGAGAGATTTTGATGCAATTGACGCGCAAGAATTAAATAAAAGAGTTAAGTATAGGCAACATGTTCGAGAACACTTACGTAAGCGATTTCGTATTGAATATTTAGGACAATTGTGCCAGCAAAGTTCTTTGCAAAAGAATGTCAAGCAACTGACCGTTGGTGATGTCGTACTCGTAGAGTCTGATAAGAAACGTGCCTATTGGGCTTTAGCCCGAATGCAAGAACTTATTTCTGGTAAAGATGGCCACCCAAGAGTTGCACGATTAAAAACTGAAAATGGTGAACTTTTGCGACCTGTCCAAAAACTGTACAATTTAGAGATTCCAAAAGAAATTTCTAGTGATCCAGTATTAAGAACGAGAAGTGGCAGAATAGTGACTGTCCCAAAACGTTATTAACTCTAAATACTGTTTCAGCAAAAAAACTTTATTCTTATTTTTTAGTATATTTCATAGTGTTAATTTGAATTTGTAATAATATGTTTAATTTTATTTGAATTTTGCAGAAGAAAATGTTTATTTACCTGTTTTGAGAAATGTAATATTGTAAGAATTGTATCTTATCACTGTAATGTAAGTATTTGTCATATTTTATTTTATATTTTATTGTACCCATTGTTGAGTTTATCTGTCGAAAACTCAAGGTGGGAGAATGTCGCAAATTAGATTAATATTTGTAATTACTTTGGTGTCCACACTCTCATAGTGACTCCATGGTCATAGTTTTATTTTTCACAGATGATCACGAGAAATGAAAAAAGTAGTAGAATTATTCTGGAATAAAGTTTGTGTTAAGTTTTAAGTGAAATGTTTTGAAGCTTCATTTTTTTGTAAGATATTTAAATTACTTTTCACGCGTTTGAAGTAAAACGACGATGTCTATATTTTCGGGTAGATTTTATAGCTTCGATTTCGCATTGTTTGCGAAACCCAGTGTCATTTCGAGATATTTCACTTTAGCCTTTTGTCATTACGAACTGACCTCTAACGATTCTGCTAATGTCAGGAAGTTTTCTTTTTAGACACACATTTGTCTGACAAAATGATAATTATCCTTACACTCACTAACCTGGTTTTTACTATTTTCGCGTTCCGTTTGTATTATATCATTTTATTCAAAACATATGTGTTACAATTAAAACGTTTTTTCTTAGAAACAACTATTAAAAATTGTGTATACGAGTGATTTAAGATCACTATCCTAAATATTTACCTCTCTTATAAAATGTTTTGTTTTCCGCTCTCAAATATTAAATTTTTTTCACAATGTTGAATAAAACTCGGCTTGTCTTGAAGTATCTGCTTATATCGGTAAATGAATAATTCAAACTTTTAATTTAAGATCGTTTCATTCTCATCTCATTAAGAGGAATTTAACGGTTTATAAATTCACAAAAATTGATGCTTATACAGTTTTAATTTTTTATCAACTAAATCTTTGTAAGTAATTGACGACGTTCGTAATTAAATGAGAGTAAATCCATTATTTTCAAAACAATCTTATCCTCCCAGTTACATATTATGTATTGGATATAGAACAGGTACGTAAAGATAAAAGTGAAATTTTTGTGAATTATGAACCGTTTGAAATACAAACAAAGCATAATATTTATCAATAAGAATAAATATTAATTAAGGTGGTCTGGTGTAATAAAGCCAGGCGGGGTAATAACTCCAAGTGCTAATATTATGCATAATTATGAAATAATCTGGTAAATGACACCCATGTGCTCTGCGCAGAAGGGTTTTGAGTCATATAAATCGCAAAAAACAGCTTCGAGTAAATTTGTTTCATTTTTAGGTCCTATTGTTTTTACAAGCAACTAAAATTAACGCTTGATCTAAAATTGGCGAGATACCTTTTGTGATGTGTAGACTATTTTTTTTTATCCAGAAATACTTTGTTTATTACGTAAAATTGTAGTATATTTCATGGACTTTCAAAATGTTGTTGAAGATTTTGGATATCTTCTCGAGATAATTTCTAATTTAAAATGCACAGCGCAATAACTTTAACAGGGTAATAACGCCAATCCTTGGCATTAATACCCCAGTTATTCCCTACAGTGGCCGAGATACATCCTAAATACTGATTCAAATAAACACAGTTAAAACTGTGCAATGTTTCAAATAATACTATTTAAGCGGTCCTTTTTAAGCAAAAAGAAGCTCACGGTCTGACATTCTTTTGCCTCATCCTCCCCCCCCCCCACACACCATACCTTTATTTTTCTTACATTTTCACAAAAAATTGAACACTTTCAACAGCTTAGAATGCAATTTGTCAATTTCCAAGTTTGTAGAGTTTATATTTTTAGAATTGGGCAATCTACCTGCAATTATTCCTGCAAATAGCATTGGTCAAGAAATCACGCCATTACATTTTATGAATACATATCTGTTAAATTATTTTTTTTATTTAGATAGTCTATGAGTTGCTGTGTCAAATCATATATTTATTTGAAAAATACAATCTAAAACTGATCCGTGAAAATTGGTAGAACCTTAACGTGGCGTTATTACACCAGGGTACCATATTTAATACATTTATGAATATTACCGAGCACAGAACTATAGCACAAAAGCTCGTTGTGATAATATTAACAAGGTTATTTTTCGAAATATAATGATTTCTTTCTTAAAGATAAAGCAAAACTTTTGAATCATAACTTTTTACGAAAAATTGCAACTAATATTTATATATTTAATACATACGTTCAAAATTAGTGAGAGATCTTTGGGCACAAATTTACCAATTATCATGCAATTTTTTATTTATTTTATTATATATAATAAAATGAAACTTCATAAAATTGTTTTCTTAAAAAAATAAAAAAAGAGAAAAAAAGGATCAGCTTATTTATGTTACTGCTATACCGTGCTCCATTTTATAAAATATTATATGCATCGGTTATCGCATTTTGCCGCAATAAAATTTTAAAACTATGGATTCAATGCATTTAATTAATGAAGAAAAATCGGACTTCAAATTTTAAGTATTCCAAGTATATATATATTTTTTTAGAATACGAAAAAGTGACGCATGTTTACTTTTAATAAGTCTAATTAAGATTTCATAGAAATTTTCTAAATGAAAATGAAAAGAAAGCTGAATGAATGAAGTAGTTTTATCAATGTAGTACATAATTTTTTTCTGCTATTTCTTACTAAAAAAAGAATTTTATGAGCATTACTTAATTTAAATGCAGTAGGCAAATGTATCTAAACATCTAAATTCTAGTTAATGTTACAGTAAAAGAAATAGTGGTTTTAAATCATATTATGTCCATTGCAATGATACTGTTTTTTGTCAGTTGACGTCACCATCTAATAAATATGTGTAATTTTTAAAGTGTCACATTGAATTTACTGTCTCGGTTAATAATATATATATTATATATTATATAATCTTATTTGAATATACTTATTCAAAACACTAACTCTAAAGATTTAACATCCGCCAAGTGCTTTGACATTTCGAAGTCATGAATACATTTTCTTTAAAAATTATGAGGATAATCTTATTAAAAAATTGAAATTATTTTCATCCTGAAATGTCATTTTATCCCTTATATGTACATTTATTTTTAACATGATTGAGCAGTTTCTTTTTTAGGTTCTATCCAAATATCGTCATTATTTTCTTTGGATCGTTATAAATCCCTTTGGACTATTTGCTGCTGCCAGCAGCTATCAGAAAATGGTATAATATATATATATATATATATTAATATTCGAATATTATTGTTCAATGAAGCAAAATTGCGCAGTTTACATAAATTGCAATTATAGATGAGCAATAAGTGATAGTTTTATAATTTTTTTTATGAATTACAAATACGCTTCTAAAATTCAATCTGAAACGAACAAAATGTCTCATTACTGAACTAAAAGACACAAAACAAGAGACATTTAATATTATTTACACAGAAGTTCCACATTATGTTTGCAAGATGATTTTTTAGAGGAAGATAATTTATACGGGCGATAAAAAGATCGGCACGTGTCTACAGTCGGGTTAACTATAGTTACACTAAAGTCTTGTATCGTATTAAATTTTTTAAAATGCTTACTTGATGATTTTGGAAGTACATTATAAAACAGTCACGACATTTTTTCTATTTGAAATTTTTAATAAAATTGAAACAGGAAAAAAGTATTTTTAGAAATTTTACACACTATAAAAAAAGCGAGTGATTTCATGTAATATTTCTTAAAATTCGATTGAAAATACCATTGCATTATAATTAATTTAAATCCATTATAACTATTTATTTTGTGCACAAAGTTAAAAATCTTCTACTCTATATAAATAAATAAATCAACGCTAAGGGAAAAAATGGTTAAACTACATTGCAAACTATGTTTCACATAAGTTCTGAATTTTCTTCAGCAAAATATTTTATAAAAAATATCTATATCATATCGCTATTTATAAATAACAAACAGAATACGATTCATAAGTAATTATATTGTAATAATATTTAACAAAAAGTTTTAGAGAAACTCACTTCACTATTGCTTGATATATTGGAAAACATAATTTCCTTTTCATTAAAAAAATAACAGTACAAACAAAAATACATTCAAATATTAAAATCTTTGTAAAAAATCGTCAGACATATATTCAGCAATAGTTTTTTTCAAACATGATAAAATTTGTTCAGGCCTATACTAGAACTTTGGCTTTAATTTGCAATACTCTCCAAAGTCAGCTGCATATACGGCATCCTAGAGAACACAATACACTCACAAATGGCCATTTGGTATGTTATTTGAAACAGCTTGATAATAAACCACAAGTGAATAAAATTTCAGAAATCAAAGAGGACTTTATATTTTTAGGTTTTCATTGATCAACGGTACATTCCGTCACTTTGCTTCATATAACAAAGTTTATATCATTACTAATCTCTCGTCTGAGTTATGTCTCTTCTTGTTGATTGAAAAATCACGCAGATAGCACAATTGGAATAAAATTGACGATTATAAGCTGTGATTTTAAGATCTACTCGCGACTTGAACATATTTTCACTGAGATGAAAATGTTAGTAGTCATGTTGATTTTGGGACTTATAGTGTGACTATATTAAATTTATAAAGTATATAAGGCAGTATAACTAAAAATACCATGTTTAAAGTTATTTGTGGTGTAGAAAACGTTTAAATGTGTGCTTTAAGATAGAAACTTAATACGTTTATTTTATGGAAAAACGGCTGTCAGCTATCATCTGATGGTAGTATATACATTTTTTCTCTCAAATATTACTCCTGAAAATTTGTATTTATCATGAAACTCAGTACTTAAAAAAAAAACATTAAACATATATCTTACGAAAAGAAATTTAAAATATTGAAAGAGCTCTTGAAGGAAATTGCGTAACATCATCTCTTATAAATTTCGAATAAAATGTTTTCTGGTTTAGACTTATCTCATCAATCTCTATTATACAATTTCATTTTGTTTAACCTATCGAGGGGTGTTCGGATGCAATCTGTCAGGAAAACTGTGGACAGGTGTTTTTCAAACATCCATGTAAATGTCAAAGAAACTATTCTAATGTTACAATTAAAAAATATAGAGAATTACAGCATTATATATAAACATAATAGGATAATAATTATTAAAAAAATATATTTTGAAATTTAATATCTTTTAAAAAATAACGATCAGTATATTGCACTTTGAAGATGAAACGCCATTAGCCAAAATGTTATAATTTTGCAGTAATACCTTCTAGAAAACAAAAAGAACAACAAACAGAAAGAAATAAAATGCAGAATAATGAATATGTAAAGATTAATAAATATATATACAGAAAAGTTTTGTTCGCGTACTATCATATATACAACTGTCACTACATTTTAAAGGGGATCTTTTTAAAAATTATCAAACAAAGAAGTTTTTTTAACAGTAATTATTTATGAAAAACTTTGAATGGGTTTTAATTATGTTTATAGTCTGTAAAATATTTCAAACCATTTATTCAAAACGAAATTATATTATTAATAAAATTAATTTTAACCATGGTGTTATACCACTAAAGTTTATTTTATAAAATACTGAATTGGCAATAGTTAAAATGGTTTTAACCTCCGTTCTGAGATGCAGTAAAAAGATTCATGTTTGTTAAATTAATAAATTATACTCGATTGCCGAATTTCTGTTAATAAAATACTCGTTATTTTTCCCATTTTCCAAAGGTAATTAAATATATAAAGCATATTGATGCATTCAATTACCTTTCACATGAATAGATTGTACGAATATACTGTTATTAGACTGGAGTAAGGTTTATTATAAACAATCTGAACGTAAGCAAATTCATATTATAAAAATGCGGATTTAAAAATATAGAAATTTATTCCCATATTCTAAACTGTCCCTTACAATATATAACCGAAAACAAATTTGGAAAAATATATGAATCATGGAAGAAATTTCTAACGTAAAACAAAAATGAAAACCCTCACAGTGTAAAATATTTCCTCCAATAGATAAAGAAATGAAGTATGTTTCCATTAAATGCTATTTTTCTTTTTCATTCAAAGACGAATTTTAAAATGATGTATGGGCTTTAAAATAACGCTATTGATTACATATTAAGATTATACACGGTGCACGATCAAAGGAAAATTTCATTGTATGAATAAATTTCTTTCATATTTTCTTCACTGAAAAATATGAAAAGACATAAACACAATGAGAATTCTCTAAGTATATATATTTAGAAATGATAGTAATGTTGCGTATAAAGAACGATTGAAGATTAATAAATTAAAATTTGTAAAACACAGAATAGCTGTTTGAATTGTTGATAAATGTTTTTTATTTATTTATCATTCAAAAAAAACCTGTGATTCAAAGTATCAGAGTGTAACCTCAAAGGAAATTCAGCTACTTTCTAATTCATATTTAAGTATACTTTTGCTCATAATCATATCAAATTGGTTAGAATTCTTAATATTAATCTATTCAAGCATGCCATTTTTGTTTTTGTTTTTCAAATAAGCAGACACATTCTTAGAAAATGCTGTGAAAGTTGTTGCTTAGGGTTCATCTTCAGCGATAATGTAAATAATAAAAAGAATTGCCTTTCTGAAATAATGTAAGTATAGTAATTAAACTTTTCACGGTGTCTCTGTCTGAAAACATCAGTTCGAGAATACATAATAAGCCAGGCAGATTCTGTCCTAAGCCCGTTGTAAATGTTAAGAGAAAAAAAATTTAATTTCGATTTATTACTATAATTATCCCAGCATGAATTTTGACGGCAAGTTTCAAAATGTAAGGTCGTTTCAAAATGCAAGATATTTTTGGGAGAAGTTGCCATGTAATAGGATATTATTTTTTGTAGAATCGAGATTGAAATAATAAGATAATGGAGTAAGATATACCTTCAAAATTTAATCAGGGATGTGTACGAGGGCTGCTATTCTTGTATCTGGCATAATAAGTAAATATAAATATTTATTAAATAAAATTATTTTACTCTTATTCAAAGTATTCTCCTTGATAATCGGAAATCTTTTATATATACTCGAATTATTATTCATAGCACTTTTACCATTCTGACAAAAGTGTCTACAAAACATACAGTTTTACCGTTTCAGTTTTACCGTCGTAAATCGTTGACCACATTGATCTTTCTTCACGGATGGGAAGAAAGAAAAATCATTGGGTGCCAAGTTAAGGTTGTATGGCACAAGAACAATTACTGTGGTGCATTTTCAGGTCAAATACTAAGTTGTCTGAGGGGCGATGTGTGGGAGTTTGCATAGGCATTATGAAGAATGATCGTCGCTGATTGTTTTTACTTACTTTTTAAAATATTTCTGGCAAACAAATGGATCAACACCATTCAAAAAATCCAATATTTTAGAAACGTTACTATCACATATACTTTAATCAAAAAAACGTCGGATGATCTTTTGCTTCGAAATGTTTTTTGAACGAACTGCTTTTATTCTGTTTCGTAGATTTTTAAAAACCCATGCAGTTGATTGTTGTATATTTTTTAGATCATACATATAGATTCTTGATTATTCCATTGTCTAGATTTTATTTGTGTCTTTTAACGCATCGCAATTCTATTTTATCTAATATATATATATATATATATATATATATATATATATATATATAATATTTTTTTAATTTATTAGCATTCAATACGGATTCTATTACAAAAATTTTTATACACATTCTTAACTTCTGTTCCTTATATATCTAATCTGTAACTAAATTGAAAGAAGGTGTTTCTGGGTAAATAAAATAATTACGCTAGTGGAAATAGAAATTAAAATTGATATAGTGGTAAATAATACATGTAATGTTAGGAAAGTCGATCATAAATGCATGGCTTTACTCAAAAGAAATGATAAGATATTATGCAAATAGACCATATTTAATGAAATATTAAGCAAAATAGTACGATTTTTGACCGACATGAGTACTTATTTGCTCATTAATCTTTGCGATTATTGAATTAATA
Source organism: Maratus speculifer (assembly GCA_964019185.1). NCBI lineage: Eukaryota > Metazoa > Arthropoda > Arachnida > Araneae > Salticidae > Maratus > Maratus speculifer. Next base: position 171,292,762 of record OZ025289.1, on the reverse strand, counting down.
AGTTTGGGATGTCTTCTTGTGGTATATCAGTCCATATCCGAATATTTTTTTGCAGAATTATATTTTAAACATTCCGCTGCGTGACTAAGTGAGCTAGAAAGCTTACAAATGACATCTAAAAATCATTATATTTATGATTGATATTACAACTGCACAGGTCAATATTTGGTCGGAATAATTTGCAAAGTCTTTAGAGTTGCGAGAACAGTACCAGTTCGGCCATTATCCTGCTGGAAGATAATGGGATATATGATCGTCAAGAGAAGTATGACAAGAAGATTGACTACATGCATACTGACGGATAGATATCGTCTAATAAGGTTGATAACTGCCGGTTACATTCCAATATGATACTTATCTTCAAACAAAAACGAAGCCGAACTATACTATGAAAATAATACAAATGTTATTTAATCAAATATATTTTTGAAGTCTTAATCAGAACTCACAAAAGCAAAGATTAGTTTTTTATCAATGATGTTTGGAAATAATACCGAGTTTTTGAAAAGCATTTTAGTTACTTTTGTCAATCAAGAATTTTAAATTTTAGGATACTATTGTTTCTTAAATATTTCTCGAAGCGTAATTGAATTTACAGTGAGACCAGCCTGTGTGACCACCTCCATTAAATGGACACCTGCGTGAACAACCATATTTTTATATAAAACGAAATTTATTCCCATAGGCGGCTTAGTGCTGTTTTTTACCTCCATTCAGAGATAATACCAGTTTTCCATGAGCGAGAAATTCCTTTGATGAAAATGAAACAAATTTCTGGGTCTCTTGAAGATTGTTTTATACGAAAAATGATTCCGGAGAGCGTATTAGTCATTAATCTTTTTAACTAACATTTGATTTTTTATATTTTGTTTTATCCCGATACTTTTTAAACGTTTGTTCCCTCTGTGATTTTTTTTTAGGTAATGAATTTCTTTCTGATAACAAATCATTAGTGACAATCAATAAACTCTCTTTTCAAATTCTGCCAGGAAACTCTCAAATAAATGGATAAAGTAATCAAATCATCATTATTCAGTCTCGTCAAAAAAAAAAAAAAAAAAAAAAAAAAAAAAAAAATCGAAAGTGAAAAAAATTATACAATATATAATCTTAAAATCAAAACATCTCAACAATACATTCATTTTTTTTTTCACTCAGTGTCTGAAGTAATTAATTACTCAATTTACTTTTGTTTTCCTACATATATTTATATATTTTTTCCTCAGGTGAAAAAAAATAATAACATTAATTTTTATCTTTTTTAACAATTAAAATCACAATTTAATCAGGACCTTCTTTAAGAGACCATTTCTTTAAGCGACCAATTTTTAAAGGAATGGAACGTAGTCACTTAAAGAAGGTTTTATTGTATACATAATAATGCACCACGGTAATATATATTTTTACTGTTCATATTGGTTCTGTTAGCTCATCACGCTTGTCTGTAAAACATTTTTGTTTCAGATGAAAATCTTTGCTTGAGAAATCGAAAATATTTCAATGAAAATATTATATACTATTACTCGATTGTGACAACATTGAAACTGTTTTTATTTTTGTAACCTTTTAAGTCATTTCAGACATAGAATTGCCATGAAATTGACCTTCTTTGAATTTCGCATTTCCTCTTTGAATTTCGGTGTTAAATCGCTATTAAGCATCATTTAAAAAATATTAATTTGCAGTCATTTCAAGCGACAAAGAAAACCTATCGGTTTCAGAGGTAAAACATGTTGTTCAAAATTAAGATTGTAATCAAAACTTTGAAATTGAAAATATCTTTTTCACAAAATTCGGTATTCAGATTATTCTGAAACACATCTCAACACTGGCAGATAGCCATCTGTCTGATTATATTTTTTCTTTTTTTTCGCTTCTCTCTATTTCTTTTCTTTCCTGTCAAACAGAAACAAATAATAGATAGCTTCTAGTAGACAGAGTACAAACAAGTGTGATAAATTATATTTATCCTTCACTTTTCTCAAAGGAATCGAAATGACAGTTGACTGAAATTCTGTGTATATCATTTTCTAATGCTTGAACAAATATCAGATTTTTACACATTCTTAAGCATTTTATAAATATCTATAACTTATGAAATGTAAAGGGCAAAAATGTAAAATTAATGTAAGAGTTTATGAATAAGAACTCTTGCTATCGCAAAAAAGGGAGCATTAGCATAATTCTAGTTTAATGTATTGTGAATAAATTCAAGCAATGCCATATAAAAGAGCATATATAATAATTTGATTTAGTTAAAATGCATAAATTAATTTAAAATGTGTTATTTTTTTTCAACAAACATGCATTAAATATTTTCTTACTTTGATAATAAAAAAAGCCGTATAAGTATTCTTTAACAGCAACTTTGCACATATATTTATTTAATATAATATAATTTTATCCATTTTAAGTCCATCAGGGAAAAATATTATAGGGAATGCAATTTGTTTATGTGTAAAAAAATTGTAAATGTTCGATACATGATTTTAGTAAGAGTCATCCCATCGCTTTTCATAATGTAGTTCATGTGCGGACGGTGTGGCTGGCGAAAGACAAGTGTTTTACAATCTATATTAAGAGAAATCACTTATTACGTCGTAATATGAGCTACAAACTTTTTTTCTGAAAGATGGAAAAATAAAAAATTGACTCTTTTCTTATTTTCGAAGTGTAATCTCATTGTGCTTATGAATTTTGAATTCATGTTTCAGATGTCATGTATTTAAATTACAGACAATAGTAAAAACCCACATTATTATTTAGTTTAACCCAGGAGAACTCGCTATGAGAATTTCTCTCACAGTGCCCAATTTTTTTCTTTTACTCTACAGTCACTTAATATCAATTTTTTTGTTTGGCTTAGTACTTTAATTCAAAAAAGGGGTAAAGTAATCGAAATCACATTTTGAAATTTTATTAAAATGAAAAATAACCTTAAAAATAGTCTTAAAAAGGGCACGATGGTGAAAGAAAATCTCATGCGCAAGTTCTCGCGGGTTAATCATATAGGTCATAAACGAAATACAAAATACTATCTAAATTTAAATCTTACATATATGCAGTTCAAAATAATTTTAGAAATCCTAAAAGATATATTAAATAGTGTTTCTCTTTTCCCCGCTGCCATATTTTAAAAGTGAAACTGAAAAAAATATTTCATTTGATAAATTCACTCGCTTCCGATTTTCATCAAGTCTAATAAAATTTGTAAACCTAATGAAACTAATATCATTGATAACGCCAAATGAATGGTTCCTAGCGGACATTTTCATAACATACCATAAATATAGTGTAACCATTTGAACATTTATTATGATCATGTTCAATATTTAAAATTATCAACAAGTTATTATATATTGGATGCATTAAAATCATAAATTTTTGTTACACAGTTTATTTTTTTAACTTCGTATATAAAAAAGTTTAAACATTTTATTACCATTTTTCATCGCTTACATAATGTCATTCATGTTAAAACTTTTGTAGAATATCATGAAATATTAAAAAAATTCAGAAAAAAATACTAATAAATATTGAGGCTGCATGTTAGTTATTCTTTAAATTAATTTGATGATATGGAATTTTCCACAAGCTACAATTTAATCAATAGAAAAAATCGTGATATATCTACCTATGTCATGTTTTTCTTTCCTTATCAATTCGCAATTATCTGTATTATAAAGGCCAAATGTATCTGTGTGTAACGCATACGTCATTTCGCGAATGGTAACGATTTCAAATTTTAAATGAAATTTCGGCATTGCAACTTTTGCACCTGCAAATTTATTACTTCTAAACATTGTGGATTTTAAATTTTTACACCATCTTATAGGGGAAAATGTACTTTTAAATGCAATTTACTTCAAAATTTTATCTTAATTTGTTTTTGAAAGATTTTTTTTTTTTTGTAGCTTTTAATGCTGCTTTTCTAATCGTGGCAACAGGAGTACTCCATTTCTGCTATAAGGAAAGAAAAAACGGGAAAGTATTTTATTACTGTATTTTTATGTTGTCATTTTCTCATTGAAAGGGAAAGATGAAATTTAAATACGCGCTGTGCCAAAAATATAAAACCTGGCGAATTTTGATTTGATTTACAAAATTTGATTTATACTTAAAAAAATATCTACAACTTAATATCTGTAATAGCATCGAGACTTCAAGTTTTGAATCAAAACGATGAAATTAATATACGATTTTTTTTTTAAAGGTGACTACAGATACGAAAAATACATTTATAAATTTTGATATGGTGAAAATGATGTCGGAATTAGATTTCACAGAGAAAAAATTTTATGGTTGAATCAAAGTAGAATAAATTTTACGTTTTTCATTTTGGAATACTAGCATAAGAGCCTTAATTGATATCGTTAACGTGATAATAGATTTTTTTTTTTTTTTTTTACTGCTTACTAGTACGATTAAAGTTTACTTTTATCAATTTCTACATATGAGTTTCATAGAAATAGTATTGTGTTAACTTAAGGTTAACAGTGATTTGTTTAAGAGTTAGACTTAACAATATCAGGTGCATTTTTTACTGTATTTTGTAGATTTATTGTAAATCAATGAAATAGTTTCTTCTGAAACATTTCGTTCGTCAAAATTTGACGGGTTCTACCTTGTATTTAGAACGTCGATAAATTTCATGTCATTCATCTTTATTATTCTTTCATTGCTGATGATAATCGACAGTATCCCTTTAACGTAACCGACTACATTATGGGATTCTTTTTTAACTCTATTTTTGACGCATTTTTCAGTATTTTACAGTGCAATCTAACACAGAATATAAAAATTATAATTAATAAATAAATAAATATAGATATATATGTATGTTGCGGCCAATACCCAGAGCCTGGCCAATTCTAGAACTGGCCAAGCTTCCTGGTGAAAACCCGAAATACATGAAATGAATAGCGTATTTCGGGTTTTGGCCGGCCAATTCGCGAATTGGCCGGGAAGCCTTGGCCAACACCCGAACTGTGATGCATAGGTACCATTTTTTTTGTAATTAAGATAATGTAACATTAAAATGCACAGTAAAAAAGATTCCCATTGACTATATTGAAACGAAAAATTTTTGTGTACCCAACTAAATTAACCAAAAATAGTACACAATTCCCTTTCAATATCGAAATTAATTGATAAACCAAATAAGATGACAATTACAAGTTAACCGGAACCTTTACTCGAGTTAGAGCACGGACAGGCTGACGGCTAGACTATTTGAATTCATAGATACTTTCAACTATGTTAGAAAGGATTAAGCCGAGTGCCTATATGTATTTCGCGAATTGGCCAATCGCATCTGTCCAGTTCGCGAATTGGCCAATTGCATCTGGCCAGTTCGCGAATTGGCCAATTTCGGGTTTTGGCCGCAACATATTATGTAATATCTATGCAATTTTTAAGAATTTTGAAGACACTCGATCCTTTTCCGATTTTTTTTAATATAAAAAAACTTTGGATCTAAAAAAAGGAAAAAAATGTGTATAAACTAATATTTTTTTCAATGTATGCGTATTAAATTCTCTAGCATATACATATTATATATTCTTCGATATAATGAATTAAAATATAGTCAATAAAGGGAAATCTAAAAAAGACACAGCTGATTATGAACTATTATAAAAAAATCAGTTTAAGCATAATTTTTCTTACAAATAGCTATGTATCAAAATATAATTCACTTAGAACTAATTCTTTAACTCATTATAGTCTTGAAATTATCTAAAAGAGCTATACAATAAATTTCATGGTTATAGGATAATGAGATTTTCAATTAGAACAATAGTCGTTTATCTTTTCAAATGTAAATATATTTTTTCTGAAAACTCATTTACTGTTTTCAATTTATGTTAAAACAGAAAGGTTTGTCTGCCTTTTTTTAAGTACCAAAATTCCATATCTATTAGGCATACAGGAAAAACACATTTAGTAAATGAAATGTTCATTCTATAATTAAAAAAAAATAAGAAAAAATGCACATTTTCATCGAAATTGACTTTTCAGATGCAGTTGATGGACACCTTAAGTCGAGATACTTTGGGAAAATAACTTTAACTGCATAGTTTCATCAGCTGTTGGTCACAACAAGTGAGGGAATTGTGTCAGGCGAATAGCTCAAAAATCAATTGGCAAAGGTTCAAATATTCTGATCTATTTATATAATTTCAAGTATTTTTACAAGACAATAATGGGGTTTTTCTCCTTTTTTAACTGTATTTTTACTTGCCACACACCACTCTGTTGTAGGACATTCTGACTCAACAAATCAAATAAGCAATAATCTTTTAGCTCAAATTCGCGCTATCTTTAGATTTCTTTTATCATTATTCAGAATTTTCAATCTTTATAAATTTGAGTAACACATAAATCATTCATCCCCCAAAATAAATAATCCCTGAATCAATGCACTCTACAGTATAATATACATATAATGCCATACAATGCATGGATAAAATACCAATAGCAGAAATATATTAGATGCATACAAGCATAAAACTAAATTAATCCATTTCAGAATTCTTACGTAAAACAAGATTTGAGCAACGTGAGATAAACAACTCATTCTGAATCACATAAGCTTATCGTATTTCTTCGAAGCCATCCATTTAATCTTACATATTGAAAAGCATGTAAAGCATTTTCACAGAAAGTTTTGTTTTTTGAGTTCAAGAAGACAGAATCCCCAGTTCGTGTCTACAGTGATAATTTTTCTTTCAAAGAAAAAATCTAAGAAAAAACACTTTTACTTATTTGTCACCCCGCTTGTGAAAATAAGAATTATATCCAAAATAGTTAGGGTACGAAATACTGATAAAAATGTGAAAAGATACATACATATAAATATACTGTTAGACATTACAATGAATCTATTATAAATATAGTAAATTTCGCAAACACATTTTTTCAGAGTTCAATGCACGAAAGCATAAAAGTAATATAACCCGTTTAAGAGTTCTTACATAAAACAATATTTGAGTGACGTGAGTTATACAACTCATTCTGAATCAACGAGCCTTATCGTATTTTTTGGAAGCCATCCATTTAATCTTACATATTGTAATGTATGTACCGCATTTTTACAGAATGTTTTCTTTCTGCATGCAAGAGAACATATTCCTCAGAGCGTATCTATACTGATAATTTCTCTTTCTACGAAAAGTCTAGAAAAAATCACTATTTCCTTTTGTGATATAGGTCCTGAAAATCCGCAAGTGTATGTAGAGTGGCAGTAATTTTATGTAACTGAGCTTCATTATTCTCTGATTTCTGACAATAAGACATAGAATAAGTAAAATCCCTATAAGTCGTGTTAGTTTTGGAAAATTACAGAAACAGCATGCATAAAAGCTACATGATTTCGTCAACTTTGTAGATCTGCTGGTTACAACAAGTGAGTGAATTATAGCAGGCCGGATGTCATCCGAACAGCTCATTTGTCAAACTCCATTGTCTGCTATAGCTAAAGTCTTTCTAACTCTTTTTCTTTCTAAGAAAAATCTAGAAAATACCACTTTTTCATTTTGTCATCTAGTTCCGGAAAGTTCACAAGTGTTTGTAGAGTGCCAGTAAATTTTATGTAACTGAGCTCTATTATCCTCTAAATTCTAAGAATATGAAACAGTGTAAGTTATATTCCTTTAATTTGCGTTAGTGTTTGGAAAATTACAGAAATTTTATGCATGAAAGCTACATGGATTCATGAACTTTCTAGATCTGCTGGTTACAACAAGTGAGCGAATTATGGCAGGCCGGATGTCGATTAAACAGCTCAATGGTCAAACACCATTATTCGCTATAGCCAAAGCCAAATGTTTAAACATGATATAGACACTTTTTTCTTTATTTTTTAATTAATTGAACATCTATTTTCATCTGACGAATTTCTAAAGTTATAGGCCATTCTCACTCAATTTTGAAAATAATAACCTAAATAAGCTTTGGAATTTTTTTAGTCGTTTTTTTTATCTTTATAAAGTTGAGTTTCACTAAAACTCAATAATTCAACAAAATAAATAAGTCCCGAAAGAATACATTATATTGTATAATATGTATAATGTCCTACTATGCATAAATAATCTGACAATAACTGAAATATATTAAACGCATGCAAGCATAAAAGAAATTTAATCCATTTCAGAGTTCTTACATAAAACAATATTTGAGTAACGTAAAATTTACAACACATTCTGAATCATAAAGCCTTATCGTATTTCTTCGAAGCCATCCATTTAATCTTGCATATTGTACAGCACGTAATGGATTTTTACGGAAAGTTTTTCTTCTGTATACGGGAGAAAAGAATCCCCAGAGCAAATCTACAAAGATAATTTTTCTTTCAAAGAAAAAATCTAAGAAAAGACACTTTTTTCTAATTTGTCATCCAGCTTGTGAAAATAAGAATTGTATCCAAAACAGTTAGGGTACAAAATACTGATAAAAATATGAAAGGGTGCATGCATATAATTATATTTTAGACATTACAATGAATCTATTATAAATATAGTAAATTTCGCAAACGCATTTTCTCAGAGTTGTTTGAATGTTATATATAATCACAATGCATAGATACCAATAAACAATATATATGGAATGCAAGCAAGTACAAAAGTAATATAACCCATTTCAGAATTCTTACATAAAACAAGATTTGAATGACGAGAAATAAACAACTCGTTCTCAATCATATAGCCTTATCATATTTCTTCGAAGCCATCCATTTAATCTTACTTATTGCAATGCATGTAAAGAATTTTTACAGAAAGATTTTTTTTTCTGTATACAAGAAGACTAAATCCTCAGAGCGTAATCTACAGTGAGAATTTTTATTTCAAAGAAAGATCTAGAAAAAGCATATTTTTAATTTGTTATCTAATTCATGAAAGTTCGCAAGTATATTTAGAGCGTTAGTAAATTTTATGTAACTGAGATCCATTATCCACTGTTTTCTGACAATAATAGACATTTTAAGTAAAATCCTTTAAAGACAAGTAAGTTTTAAAACTTAAAGAAATTTTATGCATGAAAGCGACATGGATTTGACAACTTTGTAGATCTGTTGATTATACGACTGAGTGGATTATGTCAGGCTGGATGTCATCCCACCAGCTGAGTGGTCAAACACCATTGTCCTTTATAGCCAAATTTAAATGTCTCAAACATGGCATAGACACAATTTCATTTATTTCTTAACTAATTGAACTTCAAATTTCATCTAATAAATTTCTAACATTATGGGTCATTCTAAATCAGCATTGAAAATAATAACTTAAATAAGCATTGGATTTGTTTTAATTTAATGAAATTCGTTCTACATTTAGTTTTCCTTTATAATAATTTGTTTTTTTTTATCTTTATAAAGTTGAGTTTCACCCAAACTCAATTATTGCACAAAATAAATAATTCCCAAATCAATGTAATATATTGTATAATATATATTATACCATGCTACGCATAAATAAACTAACAATAAAAGAAATATATTAAATGCATGCAAATATAAAAGTAACTTAATCCATTTCAGATTTCTTACGTAAAACAAGATTTGAGTAACGTGAGATAAACAACTCATTCTGAATCACATAACCTTATCGTATTTCTTCGAAGCCATCCATTTAATCTTACATATTGTAAAGCATGTAATGGATTTTTACAGAAAGTTTTCTTTCTGTGTACAAGAAGACAAAATCCCCAGAGCCTATCTATAGTGATAAGTTTTCTTTCAATGAAAAAAATCTAAGAAACAACACTTTTTTTATTTGTCATCCAGCTTGTGAAAATAAGAATTGTATCGAAAACAGTTAGGACACGAAAAACTGATAAAAATATGAAAGTATATTTACATATAAATACATTGTTAGACATTAAAATGAATCTATTATAAATATAAAAAAATCGTAAACTTATTTTTCAGAGTTCTTTGAATGTTATATATACTGACAATGCATATATATCCCAATAAAAATACAGACATGAATTACAGATATTACAGAAATGCATGCAAGTATAAAAGTAATATAACCCATATCAGAATTCTTACATTAACCAAGATTTGAGTAACCTGAAATAAGCAACCCATTCTGAATCACTTAGTTTTATCGTATTTTTGGACGCTATCCATTTAATCTTAAATATTGTAATGCATGTAAAGCATTTTTACAGAAAGTTTTCTTTCTGTACAGAAGTTTTACAGAAAAGTTTCATTTCTGAATACAAGAGGACAGAATCTTCACAGCGTATCTACAGTGATAGTTTTTCTTTCGAAGAAAAATCGAGAAAATACCACTTTTTCATTTTGTCATCCAGTTGCACAAAGTTCGCAAGTGTATGTAGAGCGTCAGTAAATTTTATGCAACTGAGCTCCATTATCCTCTGATTTCTGACAATAAGAGACAGTATAAGTAAAATCCCTTTAAATTGAGTTAGTTTTGGAAAATTACAGAAATTTTATGCATGAGAGCTGCATGGATTTGTCAACTTTGTAGATTAGCCGGATAAAACAAGTGAGTGAATTATGTCAGGCTGTATGTCATCCGAACAGCTCAATGGTTAAACACCATTGTCGCTATAGCCAAAGTCAAATGTTCAAAACACTACATAGACAATTTTTCCTTTATTTTTAAATTAAATGAACTTCTATTTCCTTCTGATCAATTTCTAACATTACAGATCATTCCGACTGAACATTGAAAATAATATTTTAAATAAGCGTTGGAATTTTTTTTTAATATTCGTTTTTTTTAATCTTTATAAAGTTGAGTTTCAGTAAAAATCAATCATTCCACAAAATAAATAATCCCCGAAACAATGCACTACATTGTGTAAAATATATAATATAATACTATGCATAAATAAACTAACAATAACTGAAATATATTAAATGCATGCAAGCATAAAAATAATTTAATCCATTTCAGAGTTCTTACATGAAACAAGATTTGAGTAACGTGAGATAAACTATTCATTCTGAATCACAAAGTCTTATCGTACTTTTTCAAAGCCATCCATTTAATCTTACATATTGTAATGCATGTAAAGCATTTTCACAGGAAGTTTTCTTTCTCTATACAAGAAGACAGAATCCCCAGAGCATATCTGCAGTGATAATTTTTCTTTAAAAGAAAAATCTAGAAAAAAATACTTTTTTTTGTTATTTGTCATTCAGCTTGCGAAAATAAGAATTCTATCGAAAACAGTTAGGACACGAAATACTGATAAAATATGAAAGTTTATACATATATAAATACATTGTTACACATTAAAGTGTATCTGTTATTTAAATATACCGAATTTCGTAGACACATTTTCAGAATTATTTGGGATGTTCAGAATCAGGTTAGAAAAACTTAAATACAAAGTCAATCATTTGTTTCATGTATACCGCCATTTTGTAGTAAAAGTTTTGAAAAAATATGTTATTGTACAAAAATGTTTGCAAAATATCATCAAAAAAATTTTTTTTAGTAATTTAAACTGTGCATCAAATATCATACAGAAAAACTCACACTAGCTGCAAATACAGAACTTAATGTAATTTTCCAAATTTATCTGTCAAAATATAGGTTTAACAAATATTTTTACACTAATTTTCGTGTAGTTCAAAGTTCATTATCTGCATGGCAAATATATTTTGAACTGTATGAAAAACTATTTAGTTATTATACATACCTACAAATTCACCAACAAAATACTATTACAAACAAACCGCTATTTTTCCAAAAAAAAATCTATTTCCTTCTTATAATCACTTCCATTAATTTTAAAATGAAACTAAAACAATTAATCCAAAAATGCCCTATTTTTGGTCAACAATAATTAGAAGTGAAATCTAAACTATAAATTAGAAATAATCTTAAATCGATCGTTTCAAGAACCAGAGAAAGGTAAGGATAACATTACAAAACTGTAAATATAAAACACGTAATATATACAAAACTTTATAAACGCATAGAAATAAGGTGGGTTTTAAGTTTAACCTATTAATAAATAATTAATACTTTAGATTTATTTTTGTGCTATAATCAAATTTATGATTTTCTAGGAAAATGCTTTTTTAATTCTGGATGTTTATGAAAAAATCATTCCAAAAAATATAAATAAGAACAAATAGTGATAATAATAAATAAAATAAATAAAAAAAACATATGATAGTGCAGAAAAATGTTGAAACAACCTTCCACTTATATATTGGAGTTATGAAAAAAACTGTAGCTTATATGTTTGAATATATTAATTTAAGAGCTATTTTTATTGAAATACACACAATTATTTTTTAAAAACACACAATTATTTTTTTTCCAGTTTAAGAGATACTTCAAATCTTTATCTTCACAACACAGGCGCTAATATATTGAAATATCGTAAACAGATTTCGTCATGGACAGTTTGGCACAAATACAATTTCATACTAAAATTTGACTAAATATTGCCTAAATTTGAAAAATTTATGTCATTAGAAAATCTTGAATGTCATTAGAAATTTTAATTTATCCATGCTTTTATTTATTATATTAACTAAAAACCCAAGTATATGATAAAAACTACATAGATTTAAAAAAAGTGGTACATACCTTAAAAAATGTGGAATTTGCATACCAGTAAAATTCATAGTCAATATATTTTTGAAAACTACACAAAGATGTATGTTATATATGTTTAACAACGTAGAAAGTGATTCTGTTAAGCATTTCAGAAATATATATATAAAAGGGAGTAAGCAAAAAATCATACTCCGATAATTTTCACATTCTGGCTGTTTGAACGTAAAGTAGCATTCAATGGATAATATTTACAAATAAGTAAATATAAACAAAATTTCTTATGAATTGTATAATATCGATGATAAATAAATAAACATATATATTTTTATAAGTAGCCAGTAATATTAAACCAGTTATTCTTGCATAGTTGTACTATTACATAAAATTGCTTACATGCAGCACTAGTTAGAATTCGCACACTGTTTGATATCAATTATAAATAATATATAACTTATATTCTTAATAGAGAAATGGTTTGTAAATTTAAATGAAAATTAATTTGGGGAATAAGCTAATTTGGATTTGCATATTTGCAGCTTCTAGAAATCCATTTATAGTAAAATGTCTACAGTTCAAACTACATGTATCTATTGATTAATAATACCAGGAATGAAAATCTTCAAATTCCATCAAGACATTTTAAGTTATGACCAAAAATCTACACATATAGCAAGTCATTTTGCAGTTACTAACAATTAAATTAAAAAATATATATATTAGTACTTGTTTGTTATTTCTAGACTTCTTGGCTGAATGTGTTATGTTCATGATTCCCCAAAAAAAAGAATCATGTTAAAAATTCCGTTGTTAAATTCTCAATATTAAGAGGGATTCTTAAATTACATCCATTAACATAAAAAGTTTTCATTAACATAGAAAACATTTTCCATTTAAAAGACTAACTTGTTTATCTCTGTATAAATATGTAATTTTAATTATACAGAGTATTTACTGATATACTGATAAGCTGTTGTGTCACAACTTTTTATCTGAATTTTTTGTTATTCTATATTGATTACGTTTAGAAGCAAGATATTTAACAGTACCGTTTCGATTTCATATTTTATATAAAATTAGAAAATTAGATACACTTAAAATACAGCCAAAGAGTTTTCTTCTCAGGAAAATAATAGTCTTATAGAGAATGCATCAGCATACCTGTTCAAAAATTTTAACCGCAATGCATGGTTGCAAAGACATTTCAGTCACGGTAGTGACGATGTAAAGTGTAACAAAGGAAACACACAAACAAGGAGATAAATTACTTTTAATTCGCAGTACACGAGAAAACTAAGAAATAAGAACAGAAAGGGGCGACAACCATCATTAAAAAAAGACGTTCAAACTTACGAAGCTAGACATTCATGTATGTCTCCCATATCGCGCATGGAAGATTCTTTGAAAATATAGGTGGTATCAACTATATCTTCTCGAAAATATAGGTAGTGTTCCAAAAACCTTCAACAGTTTTCATGAAGTGTGCGACAAATTGCTCAGAACTATTAATGGGATTTTCGTACACTAGTGTCTTGACCCCAAAGCCATTTCAGCATTTACTAGTGGGCAGAGGTACTGAGAATAATAATAATGTTTTCTCACACTGTTGGTGTTTTTAACTGTTTGCGTTTGTGTTATTGCCTCGAATGAAAAGATTTTTCGACCATGCATTGCAGTGTAACTTATCGTCGGTCGTCTTGGTGTACTCTATCTCTTCTAATATTTTCTAATTTCTATGATGCTACACGTTATATATATTAAAATAAAAAATAAAGCCTTTGTGCAAAAATGTTTAAAGATAAAAAACCAACGATTATAAATGCACAAATAAAGTAAGAAAAGGTAGCAAACAGCCGTTTCGAATCTACTATGGAGATTCTTCATCAGTGCAAAACTCAGCGAGCTAGAAAAAGCAAAACTGAGCAAGGAGACAGAGAGACGCAGGCTTATATACCCGCTACGGAAACGATCCCGCCTAAAGAAAAGCAACCAATGAGAAGAGAGCAGCCTAACAACTGGCTGGACAAGTAGCGACATCTACCGGTGAACAAACAAAGACGAAAGACAGTAGTCTGAAATTTCAGACTGTCTTTCGTAAACCTTTTGCGGTCAGTCTTCCACCTCATAGATATTCTTCTCATCCTCCTAACCAGAAAGTTGCGGCTTTTAAAACTTTTGTTTTCCGGGCTTCCAATATTTGTTCAACTCCTCAGTTACTCAGCGATGAACTTAATTATATTAAAGCTATTGCTGTTGATCGTGGTTATTCCTCTAATATTATAGATTCAATTCATAGAAAATTAATAAAATCCACCCAATCGGAAAAAAAAAACTTTAATTCAAATTCCAATACTTTGGTTGTTTTGCCTTTTTCCCCCAAAATCAGTCAGCAAGTTGCTAAAATTTTAAAAAGGTTCGATTTCAATGTTATTTTCTCTCCTGTTAATAAAATTGCCTTTTCAAATCTTAAGCATCCCATTGATCACTTAGATAACTGGGGTATTTACCAAATTTTTTGCCAATGTGGCCTTTCTTATATTGGCCAGACTAAACGTGCTCTCAGATTTCGTTTAACGGAACATAAAAGGTATGTCAAAAATCAAGAGCTTAAACGCTCTTCCATTGCTCAACATTGTTGGTCTTTACAACATAAGTTTAACTTTTCTTCAGCTACCATCATCCAAAAGTGTCCTTCCATTCTTGATCTTAATTTTTGGGAAGCTTACCACATCATTAAAAATTCTCACTCCTTAGTCAATGACTTATCAAGTGCGCCTTATTTTCCTAGCATTTGGAAATCTTTAATTTAATTTCTTTTCTTTTTTTTTCTTTTTTCTCGCTTTTTAGTTTTTGTTTTGTTTGTTCACCGGTAGATGTCGCTACTTGTCCAGCCAGTTGTTAGGCTGCTCTCTTCTCATTGGTTGCTTTTCTTTAGGCGGGATCGTTTCCGTAGCGGGTATATAAGCCTGCGTCTCTCTGTCTCTTTTCTCAGTTTTGCTTTTTCTAGCTCGCTGAGTTTTGCACTGATGAAGAATCTCCATAGTAGATTCGAAACGGCTGTTTGCTACCTTTTCTTACTTTATTTGTGCATTTATAATCGTTGGTTTTTTATCTTTAAACGTTATATATATTTTTTTTAAAGTTGAAATAGAAGCTGGTATTAATTTACATGTCAAATCCAATATTTTCATGTATATTATTAATGTCTGTCTGATAATATCAGTTTTAGTCTTTTTCATAAACATAATATTAAGATTCAATAAAGTATAAATACGTAAAAATACTAATATTATGTGAATATTTTTTTAATGTGGAATTTGTGTATTTAATGATCAATATAGACGTTTATATGCACATATTTCATAGAAATATTTGTTTTTCTTTGAAAATATTTTTAACAAAACAACTAAATAGTTTTTTCGTGATAATGGTGCAAATTCTAAATATCTGCAATATTGGAACAATTAATAATCTAAATATTTCAAGTTGTCAGTCAGATGTTATCAATACAAACAAAACTCCTTAATGCTGTTCATGTGTTGTAGTTTTTTTAAAACAAGTATTTTGTATGCTGTCTAATTTTACAGATGAAATATTTTAACTTCTTTCTTGTATTAATTTAATGCTTACAGTACTCACAGTATTTTTCCTAACCCAGTGTATATCTTAGAATAAAGGAAATACGCCAAGAAAATTGAAATCGTAATTATTAACAGAATTATTGATAAATACAACAATACATTTCATCATAGACTTGTATTTAAGTGATTTTATATTTATTTAAAATTTAAGTACGTTGGACTGTACTTTACACTCTTGGTTCGCACTCCTGGTTCGTATTTTTTATATTAAGAATATCATAATTCAATTTATTTAAAATAAATACTTAAGAATTAGTATTATTTTTACACTCAGAAATTATTATAAATTAAATTATGTGTTTTAGTTTGATACTACTTGTTTAATTAAAAAATCGTCTGCCTTTTATCCCAGTGCTTTTCCCTCTGCGTAGGGATAATATGTGTTTTTCCCTCTGCGCAGGGATATTATTGTTCTATTATGTTTACTTTATAGTTGAGTCTGTGAATCTCGACGATGTGTGCATTGTGTTCCCTCAGCGGATTTTATTTGTGAAATGTGTTATTAAATTCTGTGAAAAGTGATTATACAGTCTACTGCTTTCATTAAAATATATCGACACAACATTTTGGTCGGCATCGCAGCCGGAGTATTGCGAAATTTAAGTAAAAAAGTTAATAGAATAGTGCGTGAGTGAAATTCATTCTAAAGTAAAATGTGCTAATTGGAATTGTGCCAAATAGAATAACGCAAGAAAAAAAATGGATAAGAAAATATTGACTGATAAAAAAGTTTTAAAATCTTCAATTACAAGAGTGAAAAATAAATTCTTCAAAACTGATTTGAGTGTGTGTGACTTAGAACAAATTCAGTTATTTAAAAAAGAAATTGAAAAATTAGATGAAGAGTTAAAGAATTTATTTAAATCCATTTTTTATGCATGTGAAGAAAAAGACATTGATTTATTTATAGAAGAGAAGGATGAACAACAAGACATCTTAGATGAATTAACTGTAAAAAATGAACGTGAAATTAATGCTAGAAAAATAAATACGGACAATCCAAAAAAGGAGGTGAGTGAAATGAAATTACCTAAACTTTCTTTACCAACTTTCAGTGGAAATATTCATGAATGGTTAAGTTTCAAGGATTTGTTTACAGCAAGTATACATGAAAATGAAAATTTATCGCCTGCTCAGAAACTGCAATATTTAAAATTATCGTGTCATGGAGACGCGTTAAAAATAATAAAATCAATTCCTATTGAAGATTCGAAATATAATGTAGCATGGCAATTATTAACGGAACGGTTTTCAAATAAAAGAGAATTAATATATTCTCATATAAGAAGATTACTAAGTTTTCCATTCGTGCAAGGCGATTCACCGGCAGCAATACTTAATTTAGTGGATATGACGAATGAATGTGTTCGATCTTTCGAAATCTTGGATCAGAAGGTAAGTGGCTTTTCAGAAACTTTGTTGATTTATTTACTTTTGCAAAAACTTGACTCTAATATTAAATTGTGGTGGGAACGGCAGTTAAAAAATGACGAACTTCCAACGTTAGATCAATTAATAAATTTTCTGAAAGATTATGCTCGTTCATTACAATCTGCTAAAGGAAATAGTGTTTATAAGAAAAACAGTTATCCTAAATTAATTGCGATGAATGTTTCTGTTAACAATAGTGAGTGTAAATATTGTTCTTCACCTAGTCATAAAATACCTAAATGTAGTGAGTTTCTAAAATTGTCTGTTCGTGAAAGAGTGCAATTTGTAAAAAATAAAAATCTTTGTTTTGCATGTTTATCTGCTGACCATAAATTAACCAATTGTCAGTCAAAAAGAGTTTGTTCAAAATGTAATTTGAAGAGTCATAATAGCTTATTACACTATGAAAGACGAGAAACTAACTATCCAGATATAAAAAACCAAGTAACGCCTCAGTCCTCGTATCATACTAGTGAGACTGCTCTTGAAACATCTAATAATACAAATTTGTCCATAAATTCATGTCTTGGGGAAATAAATTCAAGATCATTTGGCATACTTGCAACTGCGCTAATTAATGTGAAAGATAATTATGGAGGCAATAAATTTATGAGATGTATAATAGATGTCGGAAGTACTAGCAATTTTATAAGTGAGCGTGCAATACAATTATTAGGTATAAAAAGAAATTCTGCTAATTTACAGATTAAATGCTTGGGAATGGGATACTCCGAAGAGACACGTGGTGTTGTAAGATTGGAATTTTCTCCACATTTTGATAAACAAAACACACGATTAGGTACTTTTTATATTTTGAAAAAGATAACGAGTAATCAACCAGTTGTATCATATGATATTAATGCATTCAGTCATTTAAAGAACATAACACTAGCTGACCCTAAGTGGAATGAACCGGGACCAATAGACTTATTATTTGGCGTGTCATTATCATTATCTATAATTAGAGGAGAAAAAATATTTGGAAAACCAGGACTTCCTTTTGCAGTAAATTCAGATTATGGGTGGTTAATAACAGGAGATATTGATATATTTTCAGAAAATAAACCAAATATTATAGTTAATTTTGCAAATGTTGAAACAGATTATGTAAAAAGATTCTGGGAGTTAGAAAACATCCCCTCAAAAGAAATACACACAAATGAAGAAAAATATTGTGAGGAAATTTTTGATACAACTCATTCACGTGATACTAATGGAAGATATATTGTGCGTTTGCCATTTAAAAAGCAATGTAAAGAATTAGGGGAATCAAAATCGTTAGCTATGAAAGGATTTCTAAATTTAGAAAAACGATTTAATAGAGATCCCGATTTATATGAAAATTATTGTATATTTATGAATGAATATCTTGAAATGGGACACATGGAGAAAATACCAAAGAGTGAAATTCAAAAACCCGTTAATGAAATATATTATCTGCCACATCATCCAGTAATCAAGGAATCTAGTACAACAACCCGTCTTAGAGTTGTGTTTGACGGTAGCGCAAAAACTGCAAAAAATGTTTCTCTTAATGAAAATTTAATTGTAGGTCCTAGGGTTCAACAAGAGTTATTTTTTATTTTGTTAAGATTCCGCACACACACTATAGCTATTAATGCTGGCATTGCAAAAATGTTTCGTCAAATTAAAATATTTCCTGAAGATCAAAATTTTCAAAGAATTCTCTGGAAGGATAAATTTTCGGACGATATAAGTCATTATCGTCTTACTACAGTTACATACGGACTAACGTCTAGCCCCTATTTAGCTACTAAAGTTCTACAGAAATTAGCGTTGGATGGAAAATTAAATTTTCCACTAGCGTCAAATGTTGTATTACGTGATTTTTACGTAGACGACTTACTTACAGGTGCATCATCTCCCGAAGAAGCTATAAAATTAATATCAGAGTTACAAGAATTAATGAAAAGAGGCGGATTTGAGTTACGCAAGTGGGCCTCGAATGACATTAGTGTACTAAAAAACATTCCTGAAAATTTAATTCAATCTAAATCAGATTTATCAATTGAAAACGATAACTCAATAAAGGTGTTAGGATTAAAATGGGACTCAAATCTCGATGTCTTTAAAATTAGTGTCACCATAGAACCAACATTAAAAGAAGTCACAAAGAGATCCATATTGTCAGATATAGCAAAATTTTTCGATCCACTTGGTTGGATCTCCCCCTTTATAATTTCTGCAAAAATTCTACTTCAGGAATTATGGCGAAGTAATCTGGCATGGGACGATCCAGTTCCACTTCTAATTAAAAATAAGTGGATAAAAATTCGGGAAGAACTCGCATGTTTAACATCAATTACTGTGCCGCGTTTAGCAATTATTCCTTCAGCTAACACATATGAAATTCATTCATTTAGTGACGCTTCCTTAGTGGCATATGGTGCAGTTGTTTACTTAAGATCCTTATCAAATGATTCGGCTGTATCAGTCAGAATATTAGCAGCAAAAACAAGAGTTGCACCTTTAAAAACAATAACTTTACCTAAATTAGAATTGAGTGCCGCCCTGCTGTCAGCCCGTTTGGTAAAAACTGTTCTAGATTCATTGTGTTTGGACATCTCTAAAATTAATTGTTGGACGGATTCAACAATAGTTCTTTCTTGGCTATCAACCGAATCAAGAAGATGGCAAACTTTTGTTGCAAATCGTGTTTCTGAAATACAGCAACTTGTTCCTTCTGAGTGCTGGCATCATATAAAGGGAAAGGAGAATCCAGCAGATTGTGCATCAAGAGGTCTATCACCCTCGGAATTATCATTGCATGATCTGTGGTGGAATGGCCCCAGTTGGCTAATTGATCCATCTTTCACTTCTCCAAAATCACAATTAGGGAGTGTTTTCTGTGACGAAGCTTTATTAGAACAAAGGAAAAATTATTTTTGTGCTACAGCCCAATTAAGTGTGGAAATGCCTATTCTTTCAAATATATCATCATTTACTAAGCTAAAACGTGTTATTGCTTGGTGTTTGAGATTTCTTACGAATTCTCGTTTACCTGTTTCAAAAAGAAACTTCGGCTTTCTTACACATACAGAAATTCAGAGTGCCTTAAAGGTGATAATTAAACAAGTGCAAGAGTCATCATTTCCTGATGACATTAAATGTATGACTTCTGGTAAGTGTTTACCTCGCAATAGCAAACTGATTAATCTTTCTCCATTCCTTGATAAAGAAGGAATACTCAGAGTTAGAGGACGTCTTCGTCATTCAAATCTCACACAAGAACAAATCCATCCAATATTGTTACCAAAAAATCATCCAGTGACAGTGTTGATTATCAGATATTTTCACTTATCTCATTTTCATGCTGCCCCTCAGCTATTATTGTGTGTTGTCAGACAGAAGTTTTGGATTTTAAGTGGACGAAGTGCTGTAAGAAAGTTCGTAAGGAATTGTGTAATCTGTGCTCGTGCTTCTGCTTCTACAGCTAAACAAATCATGGCTGATTTACCTTCAACTAGAGTGCAACCTACCCGTCCGTTCCTTATTACAGGAATTGACTATGCAGGACCTATATTGTGTAAATTAAAAAAAGGTAGAGGTTCAAAATCTTTTAAGTGTTATATTTCATTATTTATATGTTTTTCTACTCATGCAATTCACATTGAATTAGTGACTGATTTATCTACTCAGGCTTTTTTTAGCTTGTCTGAAGCGATTTATATCCAGACGAGGAAAACCAAAAGAAATTGTAAGTGATTGTGCCAAAAATTTTGTCGGTGCGAGCAAGGAGTTGAAAGAATTGTATAAATTTGTGGCTTCTTCTCAGCATAATGAAGAAGTGACAAAATACTTAAATTCGGAAGAAATAAATTGGCATTTCAACCCACCCTTAGCCCCTCACTTTGGAGGACTTTGGGAGGCTGGTATTAAATCGATGAAATTTCATTTAAAAAGAACCGTTGGCAATTCAGTTTTAACATTTGAAGAACTTTCAACTCTTTTAGCTCAAATCGAAGCATGTTTAAATTCTAGACCCCTTTGTCCTTTAAGTTCAGATCCTAATGATTTACAGGCCTTAACCCCTGGTCATTTTTTAATTGGTGCTCCTCTTACTTCAGTACCAGAAGTAGATATTTCAGAGGTACCTGCATCAAGATTGACCAGATGGCAATTAGTGCAGAAAATACAACAACACTTTTGGAAAAGATGGAGCAATGAGTACCTTTCGACCCTACAACAGAGAGTAAAATGGTTTAGAGAAGAGCCTAATATTAAAATAGGTGATTTAGTTATAATAAAAAATGAAGGTCTCTCCCCTTTACAGTGGAAATTAGCTAGAGTGATCAAAACTCACCCTGGATCTGATAAAAAGGTTCGTGTAGTTACCCTGAAAGCTGAAAATAGTGAATTAAAAAGGCCAATAAGTAAATTGTGTAAATTACCTTTAGAGTAAATTTTTGAAACCCTTTCGGCTTTCAAGGCCGGGAGTATGTTTAATTAAAAAATCGTCTGCCTTTTATCCCAGTGCTTTTCCCTCTGCGTAGGGATAATATGTGTTTTTCCCTCTGCGCAGGGATATTATTGTTCTATTATGTTTACTTTATAGTTGAGTCTGTGAATCTCGACGATGTGTGCATTGTGTTCCCTCAGCGGATTTTATTTGTGAAATGTGTTATTAAATTCTGTGAAAAGTGATTATACAGTCTACTGCTTTCATTAAAATATATCGACACAACACTACTTATTGAGTTTGTGCTTTCAGACAAATTTTTACGCCTCTTCAAGGAAAAATCAAAACCCCAACTTATTAGACATTTCGTAATAAATATGTATTCTTGATCACTTTATTATTCGATAAAACTTTTAAATTGTGATTTATTGAACGCCCTTTCAAACTTTAAAATGTGTTTTGTCTTTAATGCCAATAATATGTGATATGTAATACATCATCATCCCTTTCAATCAAACTTTTCACTTGTTTTGAAAAGAGAGGAACAATATATGTCAAACGTTCATGCCATAAGTCTTTCATAGTTTTATGAAAAATCTGTGGTCTTATAATATGAAATCAATGATTTTAGTTTTGTGGAAAATCAATCATTCAAAATTTTTGAGCTGTAGAAAAGTAAGTTTAAAATGAAATTTGTTTTGGTTCGATATGTCTTGCAATAAACGTTTTAAGCGTGAACATTTTTAAGGATGTAATTATCTACCGCCAATTATCTGTACGATGGATATAGGCCTTAGAGGAAGTAGTATTAGTGATGGGGGGGTCTTTCTAAAGAACCTAACTTGTATTTATGAAAGGTTTCCAAGGGTTCGAAGAAAACCACAAACATTCCGAACGATTAGACGAATGACTGCAACTGGGTTCGAACCCAGCACTTCCCGTCAACCATCTTCGAGAACAGTGCTACTCAGCCCATGTGGGGCATTTTTATAAAGGAGAAATAGATATTTATTCATTAGAAGAACTAATATAAGGCATATAATACGTAACAGGATATAAACTAGTCAGATGTGGCAATCGCAAAATTTTCTTTTATTTCAAACATGTTAATACTTTCTGAAAAATGCAGCTTAGCAGTTCCACGAGATAGACGATTTTCAGAAAAATCTAATGAGCAATAACATATGTCATCTTGTTTGATGAAAATAGGTGCATTAGTTTCTCATATAGACCTATTGCGAAAACTTTAAAAAAATCTACATAACAGCGCAAACCTGTTGGGTGATGCACTCAATAAAACTGACCGGGATCAATTTTTCCGAGATAAATTTTTATCAGATTCTAATTGAATCGAAAGTTTCATGAAAATTAAAACACAGAAATTTCAAAATTGTAAAACTTGCAGCATAGCAGTGTAATGGTTGAACGATTTTCACCCCAAACTAAATAACAATAATCTATATCATGGACTAACTGAGTTTAAAGTTTGATGAAAAATTGCGGCTTAGCACTGCCAGCTGTTAAGCGATTTGCATAAAAACCTGATCAACATCGAAATATATCGACGACTAACCTAATAGTTCTTAATATGCAGATACTGTAGAATTTTGCATAATGCAGCATATCAGCAAAACTGGTTGTGCGATATACACCAAAAACGAATCAGCATTTTTATATCATTGACTATAAGATTCTAAAGTTTTGAGGAATTTCGTGATTTAGTGCTTAAATTAGAGCACCCATACAATTTTTCTTCCATACAGACTCGCAGAGAGACAGGGTGACAAACGAACAGACAGACATTTTCAAAAAACCTTCAAATATGTTCAGGACCTTCAGAAATGTAGAAAATCATAAGTCGAAATATTTCACAAATCCAGAACTTTCTTTTTGTTAAGATAGAAAAAAGTAAAATTTGGATCAATCATACTATTAATGATAATGAATGGATCTCTGCAATCTATTAAATCACTTTTTGCTTAATATAATGCCCCAAAAGATTTGAAATTGAAATAAAAGAAAATAGAATTTTTCAACTTTATATGTCGTTTTCCGAAAATGCTCATTGTTTAAATTACACCATTTCTCAGCTGAGCTTTTTCATTTTTTAGCGTCTGTTTCATTACGCCCAAAAACAGAATTCCCTTGAAAAGAATATTAGAGCAGAAATTTTTATAAAAAATTTTAAAATTTATTTTCGTGAAAATTTATTTATAGTTTTAATCTTCTCACAGCACGAAGATTTTATTTTATTTTTTTAAGAATGCTTGAAAATCGCAGGATATATAGTGAAGATCAAAAGTTTCCAGCATATTAGTTTGTTTGATTTGTTTGCCAGAACATTTCGGCAAAGAGAAAGGGAAATTACGCCAAAGGTTAGGAATATTCAAAGGACCTTTAAATGCGCAATCATTTTGATTGAATACTGAAAACACTTTATGAAAAACGGGCTAATGAAAACTTGAGAGTGCACTTGTTTCCTGCCATTCGTCATTTGTTTGTTTTTGCTATAATTCAAGAATTATTTTGCGTGTGTTAATTAATCAACGAGAATAACGTAGTCGAAATTCCGAAATTCAAAAATGAAAAGCTCAAAAATTATTGCTAGTAAACAAGTAATTTCTTTGTCGCTAAAGGCCGTAACCAGTTGTGAAATTGTGACAATGTTATCGACCAGAAAATCTACAGTGAACTGTACATAAAAATACGTATAATTATGGTAATGTCCTGCAAGACTCTCCATGATCTGGGAGACTGAAAAACAACTACTGACGTTTTTCGAGAGGAGAAAATTATTACGAGAAATGAAGTTTACTCACAGAAAAATGTCGCCGCATTAATTTAAGGAGAGAAAATTTTGCTCAAATAAGTTGGTCTACTGTGTTAAGACACTTGTGTGAACTATGGATTTATGGAAATTTCGGCATTTGAAAACCATTCGAAAAAAAAAAAAAACAGCCGAACCTACAGGAGAATGGAAAAGAACACAAAGATCGAAGATAGAAAAAACTGGAAAAAAGTATTTTTTTCCCATGAATCGGTATAACCTTTTGGTGAGCTAAGACAGGCATTAATCAAGTAATCCACAAATATATGGCTCGAGATGGATTATTTCTGAAATAAAGCATGGCAAAAAACGTGTTATACTTTATGGAGCACTTTTTGGAAATCTTGTCCTTCCGTTATTTGAAATCTGTTGTATGAAATGTCTAAGGATAACTTGTAGAATACATTGATGTCTGAATTAGAGCAACATTTGTGGTAGCAGTTATATGTTTCGGAATGATAACGTGAAAAAGCATCATGCAAGTTCGTCAAGTAGTATGTTTCAAACAATAAAATTCCGTTTTGGAATTTGACAACCCAATCTCCAAATTTGAATCCAATAGTAAATATATGGAACAAACTTCACAAACGTACGTGGAATCATAAATCCTCCAAATCAGCTGAATTTTCTTTAAAAATTACGAAGAAAGCATTTAGACGATCTTCAGTCGTTCATTGAATCGATTCCACGTCACAGCACCAAAGTACCTTTTGCTAAATGTATGATAACAAAATTCTAATCGTAAATGTTGTTGATCACTGTTATTTTATTATAACTCGTTTATTTTTGCAAACTTGACAAGGTGGCCGGAAACTTTTAAGAACAAGCGTTTTTCTTTGGAATTAAATTTATTGATATTTATTGTTTATTCCATAACTAAGTTCCTATCTTTTCTGTGCAGTAAAATGTTTAAAAATCACTTTGAGATACATCTACATATGGGTGCATTTACAAACTAACACAAACTTTTAAGCTGACCAAAAACTTTTCACCGTTCCTCTACAAAATTTTATAACCGCAGTTAGATTTTATAGTACAAATAAATAATGACCTATTTGAAATTGTTTATATAATTTGTTTTAATTTTCAGTCCTTAACACTATTTCTTCCGGTTTCTTTTTAACACTTCTTATTTTTTCGACTTATGTTTATTTTATTTATTATTTTTAAAGCAAGTAGGTATACAGATAAATCTTTTATGTATTAAAATCAATTTCTTTTTATATTAATTTAATTTTTTTTAAGTTTTCTTTTACACTGGTATAAATAGTGGTAATGTATGCGACAGTATTGTACACATAACATTTCTAGTATCGTAAATAATAGACGTTATTTTTAAGTGTATATTTTATGTTTATAGAAATTTCTTAATGTCACATAAATAAACTAAAAGAAATTGAGCAATGCTGTACAAAGATCTATAACTTTCTGGCTGTAATCACATGGGACTGTTATTGCTTGCGAGCGAGTTTATCGTTTAAAATCTTTCTCTTTTCTTAAAATATAAATTTTGAATGAAGCGAAACTTTCAGTAGATTAGCTTTATAACATATCACAGTCTAATGTTACATAAAGATAAAAAAACATATATATATATATATGTATGTGTACTAAGAAAATGCACACAATAGACAGTTTTAAATACATCGTACAAAAATAATACAAAAATTCAAAAGCAAACAAATTCAAAAGCAAATTGTGAAAAATCTTCTGTAATTTAACTAAAACAGAACTTAAATAATGCTTATTAAAACAGAGCATTTTAGATGGTAAGAAGTGTGTGTGACATATTATTAAATGAGATTTCTTTTTTATATGTATAACGTTATGCAACATTTTTAATTAAATAGAAGCATTTTTAACTAATCAATGAAAATATTTTACAAATACGTTAATATATAGTACTTATAAAATATACTTTAATAGGTTACATTTTCTTTCCAAATAGTAATATCACTTTAAACAAATCAATCGTATAATAGCTTATATACAATATTAATATCGAAATTAAAAACAGAAAAGGTTGTGTACCTTTTTAAGCACGCATAATTTTTCATTGTTATGTTACCACTAATTATAAAGAAACGTATACATTCTAACATACCTTACTTCATTTTTACATAATTTACTTCGTTCACTCAATTTCCTATATGAAAACATACATTTGAACATAACTTTAATCGAAAAAAACAGACAGTATGCACATGTCTATAACAAATAAGAATATTAAAATGCAAATTTTCCCATTTCGATGACAATATGTCGCATACGGGGCCAGTCACAGAATTTATATGCAATATTTTACAAATATACAAATCAAGCATATTTTGTTGAAATACAGCCAACGATTATAATCTTATACTTTATATTTAAACGTTATAGCGGAAAAAGTGTCCATTTTTGACATGGTTTTTATCCTAAAAGAATAAGTATTGCTTTATTTATGTTTAATAGCTTGCAGATTATTCGTCTACTTATTATATCCTTATCGGTCCACATTTAGCGCGTAAAATAGCTTCAATCCACCTTGCTATGAAAACCAGAAATTTTTGGTAGCTTGCCTAAAACAGATTGCACTGGATGGTTAAACATTGACCTTACTAATACGGGTTATTCCGACATGAAAATTTTTCAACACTGAGTTGTCTTCGACGGCACTACAAATCTGCTCTGTTGGACTGAGATCGATTGAGTTAGGTGGCCTGGACACGTTAATTGTAATTCAGTATTATGTTTCTGAAACCACTCTAGCACAATTCGAGCTCTGTGACATGGATTGATGGATTGATCGAGACCACCATTTGCATTTGGGAAGACACATCCAATGAAAGGATGCAACCTGTTTGCAAAGATGCTCAGATAATCTGTGTCCTTAATGTTCAATTTTGCCATAAACATAGATTCCACAGATGCCCATTCAAACGTCATTCAAAGCATAATATCGCGATCAAGGCCCTGTTTATGTCCTGTTGTATAAGGAGGGGCAATAGCTCGCTCGGAAGTTGGTGTACCCAGACAAGTCCATCTACGTGTTGAAGGATGAACTGAGATTCTTCCAATAAGGCAAATCTCTGCCAGTGATCCATGGCTGGGTCACGAAGTTCTCGGCCGTAAAGTGGGAGTTTTTTTTGGCGATGAAACATGGTCAACGGACGCACATGAATGGCTTGTTTGTTGCGTGAGTCATATCAACAGTTTAATATTATTATGTGGTTAGGAATAAGTCAACCATGGTTTGTTGTATTGGGATGTGAGTTGAACCAGTCATTGGCCTCGATTTTGGGAGTTTCTGACGTTATTTGACGCGTGAGTCATATAAACAGTTTAATATTATTATGTGGTTAGGAATAAGTCAACCATGGTTTGTTGTATTGGGATGTGAGTTGAACCAGTCATTGGCCTCGATTTTGGGAGTTTCTGACGTTATTTGACGTCCTTTCTTTCATAATCAATGGATGTCTTACACTATGGCGCCTATTGATGATTCATCGTCACTCATCAATTTTGCAAAAGCACGAACAATGATATGTGTAGAACAACACACGAGTCATTGTTTGGAAGTTTTTCGTTTGGACGTGTCAGGCCATTGAATTATCCGCTCTAAAAATGTCACATAGATACACTGTTAGCAATTTTAAACTTTCGCTGAATCGTCATTCATCGCTTTTAAAGAAAACTATTACTTTACAGTGTTATGGAACATTCTCATCGGTTAAAGTAGAGATATTCTATAAGATATATAGAAATATCGGTTTCGGTTTTTGGTTTTTAATGAACATTTTAGATACTTCTTTACCTCTTCATTTGATATATCCTGTAAGATAATGTAAAAAAAAATTCATGTACAGAAATAATGTTAAAAATAAAGAAATGGGTGTGTATGGAGCTTTAAATGTAGCAGAAATAAACAAAATAACATTTTGTTTGTTATTTGTATTTTTATGAAATATGTTGTATATAAAAAAACATGCAGTAAAAATGTACGAAATGAACAAAAATGAAAATGTAAATAATTTTTGTGTATGTTAAAGTGTTATTTGTAGAATCCATTTGTCATTAAAAAAACTAATATATGTATACATTTTTTTTCATATTTGCATTCATTTTGCTATGCAAAAGGAATAATAAAAATTTAAAAAATACAACGGATTTTTTTAAATGTAATTATTGAATTACCATGTATCACCAATTTCTTTCCTTTTTTTTAAAAAAAAAGAAAAAAAAAAGATTTTTTTTTTTTTTTTTCTTTTTGGTGTTTTTTTAGTTATCAATCCGTGAATATAAAGTCATACTTAAAATTTAAAAATATGTAAAATCAAACCTGCCGTTTGAAAAGGTTAGGTGTGGAAATGCATAGCTGGATTGTTTAAACATTATTTACATTGTAAAAAGAACAACTATTATTTATCTCTTAAATAATTTCAATGCGATTTTCAACTTAAATTATATTTCAGAAATATATGGTTAAGCAAGTCTTATATTTGTTATATGTGATTTTATGTATGCGAGTAATTCAATAAGGTGCACCCAAGTATTCCCCAAAGGATATATACTTTTTATTATCTAAGTTTCACTTTTTTAGTACGTTTTAAGTATTTATATCATAGTCATTTCTAAAATGATGAAAGCAAAATTAATAACTAAACTGAATGAACGGTTATTGTTCTTATCAAGGAAAAATTCATGGATTCTTGAAAATTTCCGAAATCTGGTTTTCGACGGATTTACACGCTTTATGGGTCAGAGAACCCGAAAAACATGTTTCTACCAAATTTCCGTCTGTGAGTCTGTCTGTATGTGTCAAAAAATTTGTGGGTGCTCTATCTCAAGAACTAATGCAATGAATTACACAAAAGTTTAGATTCTGTTATAAATTAATATATACTAGATCTAATTAGTTTTTTGTGCATTTCTCTCAACAGGTGACGCTGCTATGATGCATTATTCAGAATTACCACTATAAGCATTTCTCAAGAATTAGTCCATGTATTTTTACAAATTTTTAGATTCAGTTAGTAATTGATATAACATGAAGTTGATTACGTTTAGGTGCAAATTGCTGAACAGGTGGATCTGCAATACTGCATTAACATCTAAAGGACAAATTCTCTAATTTTTCGAAAACTTTAGATTAAGTCAGTCCCTGATGTTGTTTATCGTTGTTTAGTTTTTGATGTAAATCACCTTACATTTGGTACTCATATGCTGTATTTTTCAGGAATTCTCAATGACTATACCTCAAGAACTAATGCATGGATTTTCATCAAACTTTAGATTCAGTTAGTACTAGATAAACAATTGATTCTGATTAGATTTTAAGTACATTACTCAACATGTGGAGCTGTTATGCAGAACTGTTTTAAAGATTTTAAAATTAGCTCTATCTCAAAATCAATGCACGGATTTTCCTCAAATTTTAAATTAAGATATATGTTTAAAGAAGTTGCTTCTAATTATATTTTGCTTCAAATTACCTAACCAGTAGCGCTGCTATGCTGCATTTTTCAAGAAGTATTAGCATCCATAAGACAGAAGAAATTTTAGGGATTGCCTCATCTGACTAGTTTTAATATTGGTACATGTTGAACATAAAGTGAATTAACAAACACTTATATGATTGTTTAAAAACCTTTATAAATTCTAGTTTTTACATGACACTTTATATTATTAAATATTTATTTCGAATCATGCAAGGGTGCCATTTATATATAATTATAATTATTTTTAAACATTAGTAATTTTAATGCAAAAAATAGTATTTATTTAAATTACCAGAAAATATTATATGCTATATTTAAATTTCTCGTACAATTTTATTTAGTCCCTTAATTCATTTCTTATTTTCCTCTAACAGCTAAGAATGTTACGCATGATGTAATTCTTACAAGTATATCGAATAACTATTGGAATTCTGCGCAGTGACTTTCCGATAATGATTTTTGTTCATAATGCATACTCACTGAAAATAATATCTTACGCTGTTTTTGTTATGAAATATTCAAAAAGTTTTGAATAATGTATCTATTTAAAATGATAATATATTTTTGGAAAATCTTCTTAAATCATCATTTAATTAAAAATATATATATGAATTTTTCTTTAATAAAAATTCTAAACGACTTGTGTAAAAGTTTTCACAATTTTAACGTTATTGTCTCAATTTGAACTTATAAATAGAATTTAAATATGTATTCTTTTATGTCTGCATAACAGAAAAAAAGGCTTCATAAAAAGAGCAAATAAAAGATGGCGTTTGAAATCTTATTGAAAAATACAGAAATAATTTCAGAAAAAAAAATTAGCAATTATTTTTTTAAAGATAAGTAATTGGATTTCTATTTTACATGAATTCTTTTTAATATTTGTGTAAATCTTTATAAAAAATAATATATTGATAAAATAAAATATTTATATCAATATAATTGATATTTTTCAATAACTTTTTTTCAGTAGTGTTGTAAATGTCAACTGCTTCATTTCAAATTGAAAATTTGCATAAAGATCCTGGTTCAATAAAAAGAAAAAAAATTATCTAACTTTTCAGCTTTCATTAAAAATTTTATTTTAATGACGATTATATATTTAAAATTTAATTTAGTTTAAAGAATTTTAGATATTATATATTGGGTTGGGGGAAAAGTAAATTCGTTTTTTCCCAATAGAAAGCTTAAAAGTCGCATATCTCGAGTAATACTTACTCAATTAAGTATATACAGCGTTATATACTATACAGCGTTTGAAAGGTAACAGTCTCTAGAAAATTCTAGATATAAAGGTAGCGTCACCTGTTTAATCAGTCAAAAGTTATTTCGTTTTTAAAATAGAGATTTCAGAAGATCATTTTCGTCACACACTGTTAAAAATTTCATCGTCAGAAAACGGTCATTTGAACGGCAGCATTCTGTCCGGCATTTTGACCGTATTTCGAGATAACGGTTACTTAACCGTGTTATATATATATTGTCATATGACCGTAAAAAAATATATATATTGTCATTTGACCGTAGTTGTATAAAATGGTCATTTGACCATAACTCACTGAAATGGTCATTTGACCGTAATTGTATGAAATGGTCATTTGACCGTAATTTTATGAAATGGTCATTTGACCGTAATTGTATGAAATGGTCATTTGACCATAATTGTATAAAATGGCCATTTGACCGTAATTGTATGAAATGGTCACTTGACCGTAATTGTATGAAATGGTCATTTGACCGTAATTGTATGAAATGGTCATTTGACCGTAATTGTATAAAATGGCCATTTGACCGTAATTGTATGAAATGGTCATTTGACCGTAATTGTATAAGATGGTCATTTGACCGTGAAATATACATTGTATGGTTTTTTGACCGTATTATGATTTTATTAATATATGACTGTAAAATATGTATGTACGGTCATTTGACTGCATTACGGTTTT
Organism: Maratus speculifer; assembly: GCA_964019185.1. Classification (NCBI taxonomy): domain Eukaryota; kingdom Metazoa; phylum Arthropoda; class Arachnida; order Araneae; family Salticidae; genus Maratus; species Maratus speculifer. Next base: position 171,260,469 of record OZ025289.1, on the reverse strand, counting down.
ATTAATATATGACCATAAAATATATAGGGTGTTTCTGAATTAGATCGGCAAATTCAGAGGGGTGATAGTAGGCATCAAGAGGATGAAAAATTGCCACAGAACATAGATGGTTGCAAACCACATTGAAAGAAATACTCAAAAGTAGTTATGAAGGGTGTTTCATTGAATGGAACAAATAATAAGCAGACAAACATTTATTTGACCTAAGCAGGATTATAATGCGTTACAGTTTGACATGAGAAAGAAAAGACAAGGAAGTTTTATAGGAATTGTTTGAAATTGAACCCACAAAGGTAATTGCACAGTAGACATGTACAAAATGATTGCTGTGCAATGACATTTGCACATGTAATTTTGAACAATAGAAGTGAAAATCCCTTGTCATGTCGAATCATGCCCTGATGTGGAATTGTAATACATTGTATTGCTGCTAAGGTCAAATAAATGTTTTCCTATTTATTTGTTCTACTCAACACACACTTCACAACTATTTTTGTGATTTTATCTAACTCAGCGTGGTTTGAAATCATCTCATGTACCATGAAAAATTTTCATCCCATGATGCCTATCAACCCTATGATTTTGTCGCCCAAATTCGGCAACATCTTGCATACTTTATAAGCATATACTAATAAATCCATAATAAAATCAAATGATCATACATTGATATTTTACAGTCACATGTTAAAAAAAATTATAATACAGTTAAATAACCACAATAACTCCTCTGAATTTGTCAGTCAAATTCAAAAACACTCTGGACATGTTTGGTCTTTTGATTATAATTTTTGATAAGTTATTTAATCATATTTTCAGCCTGTTATATAAGCTTAATACACATATATATGAATGTTTGACCTTATTAAAAATCAAATAATCAAAAGCTCGTATATATACATCTCACAGTCATAAAACGATAAATTAAAAATGTATGTAATAAATGGGAAATAAAAATTCTGATTTTATGTTACAAGAATATCAGAAGTACATGTAAAATTATATCAAATTGGTTTCATTCTTTACTAATGTATAGATATACAGTCTTAAAAAAGTAAAATAAATAAATAGCAGTTCTTGTACAATAAATAATATATTAAAAAATATAAAAAGAGTAGTATGTAATACTGATTATGCCCAACCAGGAACCAACTTTTTGTTTGGCCGTATAACAAATAATTTATTACTGCACTAGATTAAAATTTCTTAATCATGCAATATAGATTATTATCCATGTATAACATGAGTTTCTTTTTTATATTATGTTATCTATATGTATTAAACAAGAATTTCAATGTATTTTTAAAAAAATCATATATTTTCAAAGAATAAAATTTAAAATTGACCAAAATTTTACAATTACTTCCAAGATTCTTATCAGTTAATTGAATTTTTCATTTTCTCTCAACATACAAATCTATCTACTTACTTTCAGTTAAATGTTTGAAACTGCCACTGCCTAACAAGTCAAACTTTTGCGATTTTTTAAGAATGGAAAAATAGTGTTTTGTTATTCTTGCAAAACTTAGTATATATTTTTAAATGTAGAGCACTAATACCAGACTTTTAGAAATTCTGTATGTAGTTAACTTAAAATCGATTTTTTACAATATTATTATATAAATCAATTAATCACTCAGAAATTTACTACAGTATGTTGGGGTTTTAAACCTTTATGTTCCCAATTATAAATTTGTGAAACTTTCATTTTCCAAAGCATTTTTTGTGATATTTGAAGCTACATTAGAAAATTTACACAATCAATTAATAAATTTTAGAAGAATTTTGCTAAGTAAAATTAATTAAATTTGAATGCATAGGGATTCTGTGCAATATTTATATCTTCAATCAAATGTTTTATTTATATTTTATAGAATCAAGAAATGCACAAATATAATTGACTGAAATATAACTGAACTACAACTGAATATACTGTTACAACTGAAACATAAAAATATTTCCAAACTTAAACACTTAAACTGCCCCTCTCCCCTCTTTTCTTTCAATGCCAAAATAGCTAAAAAGATGGAAATGGGGGAAAAAAATCATCCTTTTAGAAATGTTTTTGTTTTTTGCAACCAATAATGTAAAGTAAGTATAATTCATTTTAAATTGTATTATTACAATCAATATACCAAATGAATCGTAGAACAAGTTATTTTAATAGTGATTTAAAGTGCCATTAGGAAGTAAAGAATTAATGAAATTATAAAAAAATTACTGTAGAATAAGTTATGAATATTTAGATTGAGTTGATGTACAAAGAATACACATGTTACTATACTTGTGTCTTTTAAACATATTTCCTATATATATTTTTAAAAAACCAAAATTTTTGTAACAAATTTAATACAACTGCAAAAAACTGAAGACAATATCGAAATATTCAAACTTTATTCTCTAAATGACTTATATAGTTGCAGCACTGTCACTGATTATCTGAAATATATGAATTTACATTTAGTATTTAAGTGGAATACTCAATGGGCCTTCACAAACAAATATGTAGAAGTTTAATAAACTATAAAAACATTCATAAATTTAATTTTCAAAATAAAAATTAAAAAGATTAATAAATTAAAATGAATCCGATAAATTTATGAATCTTTACAATTGTCAACAAACAATATTTAACAAAACTTCTACATATTAACCATTGACAATTTAAAATGCAATAAAAATACTGCTTCATGTGTATTTAGAAAAAACGTAGTTAAAAGTTAAGATTGTTTATTTTAGTAGATTAAAGCGATAAAGATTATTATGAATTAGAAATAATCACAAAACAATCAATTAAAACACAGAAATATATTTATTACAATAAATAAATTACATTATATTATAATACATAATTATATTAATTCATATAAATTTCTTTTCATAATTTGTTTTTTGGTAGAATAATGCATTGGTTGGCCATGTTACAATATAAATAGCAGTGCCAATTGGTTTGCTGTAGTTTGTTCCACACACAGGATTAAGCAACATTGAGTACCTTAAAGAAAAAGTTAAATGCATTAAACTTAGCCATAATATAATGAAACTCAGATAAAATACATTCAAATAAATTTTCAAAACAAAATTGACTTGTGGAAAGTTTTAAAAAATCATCTTCAGGCTATAAATTATTTTTTTAAAAATCTGACCACAGGGTTGGTGATTTTTGACGTTTCAGTTTATGACAAGTTTAAATTGTGATGTCAAAAAGTTCTTGTGAACGACCACATCAAAAACCCAAATACTTCATTGATTTGAAAAATTCCACTCTGATTCAAACAAAAAATATACAATATGAGCTTAAAAAAGCTCACTGTTTTTCATAAAAGCCAACTGAGATAATAAAAAAAGATGTTATAAGTTGAAAATACAACCCAAAAGTAAAAAGTTTTAAATAAAATGTATATTTTAAACTTGTAACTTATCTCTTATTATTTTAGTCACTTTTTCAGTAAGACTGAGTTTTTGAAAGTTTATATTGTATATCTCCTGTTCACAATTAATATCACACAATAACAACCTTACACATAATTTTTAAAATTCACTATTTAATGTACATCAATAATTAGTACATACACACAGTAAATATAGTATCTTTATATGCAACTGTTTAAAAGAATGAAATTTTTATTTATTTTATTTTGTTTTTATTTTTATTTTATTTTATTTTATTTTATTTTATTTTTTTTTTTGGGGGGGGGGGGTAAAATTGTTCTTTTCTAAAAAGTACACACTAAATTCACATGAACAGCACATTTTTTTTTTTTTTTTTTTTTTTTTTTTTTACTTAACATCTTTTTAATTTCACTATTACTTTTAGGAGCTTAGTTTTTTTTTTTTTTTTTCTGTAAGAAAATAAATGTAGAAAAGTGAAAATATTTTTAATGTAGGTACATATAACAAGATACTATGCATCAATTTTATTGTAGCCTATACAATAAACATTCATTAATAATTGAAAAAAAAATGTTGTATATCTTGAAAATTTATTTTTTGATTTAAAGAAAATAATAAAATCGAAAATCCAAGCAAAACTTTTGATTTTTTAAAAATAAATATCAATATTCTATAACTTCGGATTATTTATTTTACAGTTTAGTAAGCAATAAATTAGTATACTGTATACATTACATTCATTAGTAATGCTTAAACATCGTGTTTTTTCATGTTTTGAAGGTAATCCGCATTCATCATTTTCCCGCATTTATTGTTCCCCCGCACCCTTAGAAAAACAATGGATCGAGGTCATAATGTAGTTAAATTCACACACACACACAAAAAAGTAATGAAGGATTTTATTTCATGTTTCTTCAGAAAACCCTCATGGTATGAGCAAAATATGCATTTTAAATTTTTATTATCAGTAATATTTATAAATATTATTGTTGAAATTGTTTTTAAAATGTTGAGAGCAATGCCTGTTTGCATGTTCAATGTAATTCTTTTGTAGATTAAAATAATATTTTTTGCAATTACCTCACCTGGCCTTACATTTTATCGCTTCACTGTTTTACACTACATTTCACACTACAGTCACCGTCAAAAAAATCTTGACACTTTCGATTTTTTATGTTTTGTTAAATATCTAGAAATATACAGAAGGAATCATTCTGAAACTACTGGTGTGTAAACAAAATAGTACACGTCATATATTTTGACAAAGATTTTTCCCCGAAATCTAACAGGGGACCGCCAATAAATTGAAAAAGAACGAAGATCTTTTGGATCACCCTGTCAAAATTAATGAAGCAAATCAGTTTAAACTGCAGATAATGATTAAGTGTCTTATTGTGATAAGTTGTGTCGATTTTTATGAATATAGCTTGAAAACTCGACGAAAAATTAAAGTTTTTATAAAAACGGTCCAAAATTTTTCCAAGTTTTTTCCTTATAATTTTCAGAGCTCTTCATAAAACACAATAATCTTTTCAGAAAATATGACAAACAACATTGCACATAACACCCTGTAATCAGAATTAAAAAATAATAAAAAATGTATGAAAAATGAACGAATTTACTAAATAATTTTTTACTGTGCATGCGTCAACGCTATTAAAATTTCATTTGCATATTATGTTAGCTAAATGTATAGAGCAACTTTTGTGAAAGTCTCAAAAACATAGCTTAAAAACTCTAAAAATTATCGTCAATAGAATATGATCAAAATCCGTTATTTCCAAAATAAAGCAAAAAGATAATTAGTTATATCCAAATATAGTAGTACGTGCAATACTGTGTAGGTACTAATCAATAGAATATGGATACAGCCCCTCATTTTTTTGCTTCATTTTGGGAATAATGGATTTTGACAATATTCTATTAACGATAATTTTCAGGGTTTTCAAGCTATGTTTTTGAGACTTTCACAAAAGTTGCTCTATACATTTAACTAACATAATATGCAAATGAAATGTCAATAGCGTTGACGCATGCGCAGTAAAAAATTATTTAGTAAACCCGTTCATTTTTCATACATTTTTTATTATTTTTTAATTCTGATTACAGGGTGTTATGTGCAATGTTGTTTGTCATATTTTCTGAAAAAATTATTGTGTTTTATGAAGAGCTCTGAAAATTATAAGCAAAAAACTTGGAAAAATTTTGGAGCGTTTTTATAAAAACGTTAATTTCTCTATGAGTTTTCAAGCTATATTCATAAAAATCGACACAATTTATCACAATAAGCCACTTAATCATTATCTGCAGTTTAAACTGTTTTGCATCATTAGTTTTGACAGGGTGATCCAAAAGATCTTCGTTCTTTTTCAATTTATTGACGGTCCCCTGTTAGATTTCGGGGAAAAATCTTTGTCAAAATATATGACATGTACTATTTTGTTTACACACCAGTAGTTTCAGAATGATTCCTTGTGTATATTTCTAGATATTTAACAAAACATCAAAAATCGAAAGTGTCAAGATTTTTTTGGCAGTGACTGTACATATATTCACACTACATTTCAGAATAATATGGATAATTGCAAAAGCCAAAGATTTGTATTTTCATTGTTCCCTGTTTTAAAATATCTATAAGTTGTATGTATGTTATCATCATGCTCTACTGCGTTTTGTCAGCATGTCAATGCTGAAGACATTCCAGTCATATGTAAATCTGTTTAGGGATAGTTATTAGTCCACACTTTTTGCTAATAGATATCAATGTGTACCTGCTTTCAACATAACTGATTTCAAAATCAAAGTACTTGGGAATAAAAACAGAAATAAGATAGATTTTGATTAAAATGTTGAGAAATTATCAGGGTTGGCACGGTTTAAAACAGTTGGTTTTAACCATAGTTTAAAACCAACTGTTTCTCTCCCCCCCTCCTCAAAAAAAAAAAAATAGAAGAAATCTAATGATATTTTCTCTTTTTCCTTTATAATTTATTTGTTTCAGATTAATGGATATAAGTAATTTCTACTTTTAACACTTTATTAGAAATAAGCCTTGGATAAAGTGGGTCTAAGTCATTTTTTTATGTATAAGATGAAAATCCGTATGCATTGGTAAACATATCTATTGCTCAAAAGAGAAGGCTTAAAACATGTGAAATGATTAAAAAAATAGATTAAAATATTTAATATTTAATAGAAAATAATTAATTTTTTTTAAATGCAGATTATTTAAAGCAATTAATACATAACAGGATTATCTTTAAGATTTTGCCCAAACTGTACAAGAATTTTTTTCTTGATTGAGGAGATTATCATGAAGAATTAAAATCAAAATATGAAGTCGAATAAGAGAGTATTCAAAGATTTGTTGCTATTTATAGCATTCTAATAATATTTTTTCCCCTTCTGTTATCAGCTGAATCTAATGACTAAAAATGTTGATTTCAAATAATCACTCAAAAGAAGAAACAAAAATCTCCAAGAAGTATTTGAAATTTATTATTTTAATAACTGCGTAAAAGAATATTTATCAAATTACATCCAAATGTTTATTATTTAGTACACAAAAGACAGTTTATAAATTTGAAAAATCTGGTATGAATTCAACACTGCGAAGCACAATATCCCATAATGTCTAAGAGTTAAAGAACTTTTGGAAGAGACCTCCAGCAGAACTCCATTTTTGTTTGGATGCACCATATTTATATATTTAATTTTTAAAAATGGAAAAAAAAATCCTATTTGCCAGTAAGATACATCTGGTTTTTTTTAATCATACACAACTAATTATGAATCTGTTTATCTTATAAAATACATAGTTTATTTATAACAGATAAAGAAAGAAATCATCTTAGCTTGTTAACGAAAAACAATTATTCATATGCTTTGAAGCAAAATGAATATGAAATAATAAACAAATGATTGATTATACAATTATTTACTAACTACTTCAAAATTTGTACCAAAAAAAAAAATTAAAAAATACTTTATTAGTTTTTAAAAAATATAATGCAATATCTGATTCCCCCCCCCCCCAAGCTGCATTTGCCTACATTCTCTCACTCTGATTTAAAAAATACATTAGAAAGAGCTTATATTTACCCTAAAAATTTTCTTATCCTAATAGAAAGTAAACTGTTTTACTAATAACTTAAAATTTTTCTATTTGCACTTTTATTTTAAAATTCAATACTTGATTAAAAAAAGGGGGGGGGACTTTAAAAGCATAGATTTATGCCTTCTTTCTCTCCTCTACTCCTAAAATGTGCAACATGTTTATGGCCATACCCAATTTTCTTTACAAAATATCTTGATCTAAATTCTAAATAAAACAACTTCTTCAAACTATTGATTTAAATCAAATTAAAAAAAAAACTCATTAAAATCATGCTAATAAAAATTTAAATTAGCAAATCATGTTGTAATTACTATGTATCTTAAGCAAAATGTCAAATATGTAAAAATGAGAATTTTTAAGCATAAGTACCAGATTTCTTGTTATGAAGACATCAGAATGGCAGGCATCCGAAAAACATAGGACATCAATAAACTTGAAATTAAGATGCAGCAAAGAACTCCAATTAAACCCTGAAAGGAAATAGATGAACAATTAAAAGCAAATACATGAACAGCCTGATAATGGGCTGGTACATATAATGTAATGTTATCACTTTAGGGAAAAGCGGCGGGGGGGGAGGTAGATTGGCACATGATACCTTAAGATATCTCTAGAAAGGAAGAGGATTTGTCTTTTTATATCATTATCATGTTTGATCCAAACCAAAACTTTATCTTTTTATTTGTGACTTGTTATTTAGATCAAAATTTCAAAATAGTCTGTAATCTGTTTTTACCAAAATACAAAGTAATTAAATCTATAAATGACTGCTCTTTGTGGGGGTCTTTCTAAGGGAACCTAACCCGTATTTACACAAGGTTCAAAGAAAACCACAAAAACTCCGAACGGTTAGGCCAATGGCCGAGATTGGGTTCGAACCCAGCAACTTTCGTCTACCATTTGAGAGATCAGAACCTCTCAGCCACTGGTGGGGTCCGCACAGCTTCGGACCAGAGGTTGTGCAGATTTTAGAATTTTGCAAATTTCTGGTCATTACTTTGTTTAAATTTTTTAAACAGTAATTTGAGTGCAATAAATAATGCAATCTAAACTATAACGAATACTTACAATATAATAAAATAAGTAATAAACTAAACTAAAAATATAGATAATTTTTAAAATGATTAAAATATTGAAAGCAAAGGTCAAGTTAATAATCAATAATGTATGATTAAATATTCATTGTAAAGAAGAAATCTATTTTTCCTAAATGATTCAATGAAGCTTATCTCACAGGAACATTAGTAATTCACATCAAAATCATAAAATAAGGAGGTTTTATTTCAGGTTTACCCAGACTTAAAAACCAAAAAAGCTTGATTAATACATAAATATATTTGGTAAGAAGATTGTAATTAGCAGTGATATTAGCAATATCTTGAATTTTTTCAAGACTAAATTTATTCTTTCTTCATGAAAACACATGGATTCAGGAATATTAACAGAAAATACACATTAAAATATGCATAGAATTGGTAAAATTAAAAAAATTTAAATTCTCTCTCTGTATGCGAACTGAATGTTTCATTTCTTACATTCATAAATTATGTGCGGATTTGAGGGAGTCTACTGTAATGGACAATGCAGAAACATTGATTCAAAGATTAAGATGCCAGAGTGGAAATGTGAATGCCAAACAGATAATATTGCTATGATTCTTGTTTAATTATTTAGGTATGTGCCTACTTAAATTAAAGACTGTTGTATTTCTTAAAGTTTTTTTTTTTTTCCAATAATAATGTATTAAACAATATGCTTATTTTTTTTTTACAAGAGGGAGAGAGAGAAGTGTTACAAAATGACCAAAAATGCGCATTGTAATAAAATATTTTTAATGAAATAAAAAAAGGTTTTTTAAACAGTTAAACTGCAGTTACATAGACTTTATGTTTAATTAGCATTACATTTTTGCCTCCCCCCCCTCTTTTTTTTTTTTTTTAATATGCACATATTTTATTTTTAAAATGCTACTGTATCAAAATTCCAAAACAGAGATTTTTCACTTATACAATATTCTTATATTATACTATCTCAAATGATGTAGGTAAGATTTTAATCATGTTTGGCACTAGACAGTGCTTAACAGAAATATTGACAACAAATTTTTTAGATCATTAAATATTCTTTTGGCTGTTCTCTTAATAATAATTTTAAAAAATATTTTATTTTGAGGGATATTCTAATTTTTTGTACAAACATTTACTTTTTTTCTGGGGGGGGGGGGGAGGGGAGGTCATTACCTTTTTCCAAAGAAAATGACTGATTTCTAAAGTGAAAGCAGTTCCAAGTACAATTAAGTTACATAAACATAAGGGAAATAGAAATTAACTAATTTCAATCTGATAAAAGTCTTGTAAAATGGTAAAAAAAATACAAAAATTTTAATCCCTTTATCAAGTAAACCTAAATATAATGGCAGATTTTGTACAAACACAAATATATCTATTTTGATGATTCTCTTTTTCCTGCATCAAAATAAACATTTTAAAAAAAAAAGAGTGGTCAACAAATACTGATTCAGTAGAATCATTCATTTTAATTACTTTTTTTAGAGATAGTTTTTTCAATATACAAAATCTTTGAAAATTGTATAAAAAAAAAAGAAACCTTTAGTATTCAGAATAGAAGACTGCAAATGTGCAGTCTGTATTTCAATATTTCAAACTACACATAATAAAAACTAAAAGTAATATTGATGAATTATTCACATCAACTAAATTTATATACAGATGTTATGCAATTTAACCCTAGAATAATTTGAACTAAAGTATACCTAAGCAATTAAAAAACAGACATCACTGTTGGTTACATTTGGCAAACAAAACTGGTTTTGATTAAAATTGCTCTGTATATTTGATATGATGTCAAACTGTTTCAATCAAAATATCTTTAATTGAGCCTGTTCTGAATTCCAAGATCAATAATTTTAAACACAAACAGGCCATGGTTTTCATTTCTATATGCAGAAAATCTCAGATTTAATTACAAATTACCATACTTATTATATTATAAGTATTAATTTTATTATTTCAGTGATGAAATGATATCTTTTGATTTGTTTATTTTAATTGTAATTTTTAAAGTTTTAAATATAAAAAAATATAGTTTTAATGTATTTAAAAAAGATTTAAGATTTTTTAAATTTTAAAATTTCAAATAATGAAGGATTGTAAATATCACAATATTTAAAAAAAAAAAAAAATAATAATCCAGTAATTTTTAAAATAGCCAATTTACTGCTATAATAAATTAGTGTTTACACCAGGGTTCGCCCAAGTGGGCCCAGCCCAGGCGGGTTTTTTCGTGTGGGCCCACTTGAAAAAACCCATTGTGGGTTTTTTCAATTTTTTTCAAGATTTTACTTTTTACAATTGTATCATTATTTAATCTAAGGTATCTTAATGTAAAGATAAATGCCAATTTAAATATATTTCAAAAGAACCAGATTTAAAAAGAATTTCTAAGCATTGATATAATGACCAAAAAATAAATTAGCTGTAAGGAAGGGAAAAAAAAATTTTTCAACTGATTTCTTTTTTAAAATTAACGAAACTATATAAATTTAGCATATTTAACTTAAAACAGGATTGTTATGATTTTGCCCAACTCAAAAAACCAACTGGGTTTTTTCGAAATTTCAACTTTAAATTACATAAGATTAATTTCATAATATCGTTATTAAGATCTTAATACTGATATTAAGGTATATTTCTTAATAACAATACATCACTTATAAAGTTTCTCTCTCCACCACAAGGGGAAAAAATGTTAATTCTCATGAAATGAAAATTTTTAAAAGAAATAATTGTAACTTAATTTTTTATATATCACAAAAACAAACTTTTTTTCCATAAAAAAAAAAAAAAAAAAAAAAAAAAAACTGATACATAATCTGTTTTATGTTATGTTATACCATTGAAACTCATAACAAAATACCACATATCCTGGGAATCCTAATTTATTGAAGTACCTTTGTAAAGTTATTTGGTTTATTCTATTAATTGGTTATAATAAAAAGTACTTACTAATTCTGATTTAGCATTAGTATAGTATTTTAATCATAATTTCATTCGTAAAATTATTACTAGTAATCAATTTTTGTAAAAGCAAAGTGCAGTTTTGATTGTCATTGATTTAGTTGTAATTACTTCAAACTGTATTTAGTACTAAGTACATTTTTTTCGAACATTCTGAACCTTTTTTGTTAACTCAAAATAGCTGGCTTAAAATAACCTTAATGCAAAAAACTAGTCATATCAGACACAAATCTACCTTTTAAATTAACTTGATTTTTTAATATATACATTAAGTTATTCTTAATGCAAAATTATACCCAGGTTTCACTGATACATTCAGATTTTAACTATTATGTGTATAAAAATCAGAAATTTAAAGTGTTTAAAAAAAAAAAAAAAACTTGATAAAACCCGAAAAAGCCCGGGTTTTTTTTTTCAGAAAAACCTGGGTTTTAGACTGGTGGGCCCAGTGGGTTGGGCTTTTTAAAAAAAACCCGGGTTTTTTCAAACCCTCGTTTACACTAGAAAGAAAAAGGGGACTATCGCAAGAGAAAATATATTATTGACTTTAATGAAGAAAAAAATGTTGGAAAATATGCAATAAACATTAATTTTGAATGATTTTATGACATAAAAATATAAAAATACAAATAAATTACAAGGTTATTGAATAATTTCAATTTTTTTTCCTAAAGAAATAAGAAAATTCTATCTTTTTTGCAAGATTGTAAGAACACAGAATAGAAATACTATGGAATGGAGAAACTTTTATTAGAAATATCTGGATACAACTAGTGATGCATTTTACAACTTTTAAAAAGGGCAGGGTGCAATTTGTAAATTTGATAAAGGATGGTTGGCTACTCCTTCAAAAATGAACACTAAATAAATATTTTCAAGCAAAAATAAAATTAAAAAGAAACATATTGCACTCAACTAGAAAAATGTCAAACAATATTCTAGAATTACTTTTTTTTTTTATACTAAGAACAAAATTGAAAATAAAAACAATTTGCTTTATACATTTAAAACAAAAAATAGGATTCAGTATCAAACATTAAAAAATCAGAAATAAAAAAAATTTTAAATAAAAATTAGTTTATTATTTAAAGAAAAAGTTAACATAAATGTAATCTTGTCATATTTTATTTTCTACAATGCTATACAGTTTAAACTTAAATTCAACTAAATCAAAACCAAAAAAGATTATTTTCTAATAAAGCTGTATGTAACTAATTACCTAAATTAGACAGTAAAAAATTCACTGCCAGAAACAAAAATTCCTTATCTACATTATGACAGTCAACAACAATTCAAAAATTCATTAACACTTTTTTTAACTGAAAATATAAAAAATATCTTGCAGCATGATAGATTGAAAATAAATATAAAATATAGAAACTATGAAACATCTTTTCGAAAGTAAACATCAGGTATATGAAATATAAAAAATATCTTGATATTTAAAAAATAAATGGACAGCAGACTTCCTCAAATCCACAGGCACCTAAAATCCATACATTCTCATTGATGTAAACAATGACACTTTAAGTTCAGATGTAGGGACAAAATTACAAATTTTTTTTAGTTTTATAGCATTCTGTATGTACTTCAATATGTTATTCTTGATATTATGATGGAAATATTTCATGAAAGAAGTATAATTCTATTTTTGAAAGAAATCCGAGATATTTCTGATATTACTGCAACATTTTTGCCAAATATATTCATATATTATATACATTAGCATTGTATAAAGCTTTTTTTTTTCTTAATAATAAAGAATTTATACATTGCATTACTTATTTCTGTATTTTAATAAAGCGAGTACAGCTCTTTCAATCTGATACAATTCTTAATTTTCCTAAGATTTTTGGAAGTCGTTAAACTAATACTGAAAATTTCAAGCGTCTCCCCCCCCCCTTCTTTCACACACAGAAAAAAATAATATCCATATAGGGTAGTTGTGCCGTAAATGAACACTTTTATGGAATTTCTTTAAAAGCTATGCTTTGACTATTTCATTTCAGTTTTTTCAATATTAAATTAATATAATCAACAACTTAATCATTCTCATAGTCTCACTTCCCTTAGTCTTACTAAGTACTATTGTAAATATCAGAAATATACTAAAACATCCAAAATTCTAGTAATGGATACCCCCCAAAAAATAATATATAGAATTGTTTTATTGCTTCATTTTGAACCAGAATTTAATGAAACAAAATAGTTATTTTCAAATAAATTTAACAATTAGGGTATAAATAATTAATAAAATACATGTTTGTAAGAATTATTCACCCTTTAAATTTATTTGTGATTATCACAAGATTGGTATTTTAATTATTTTAGATACATCGTTTAAAATATTAATATTAAAAAAGAAGTTTAGGGATACTAATACAAATTTATTTATTTTTTAGTATTTTTTGCTCATAAGACTCTTACTGATACTGTTTAAATTAAAATATGATTTTTTTTTTCAAAAATTGACTGTAATTATTTAATTTCAATTATTTTTAAGTATGTTTTACCTACTACTTATGTTTCCAACAATGTGTATTTTTATCAATAAACATGTATGTAAATAAAAAAAAACCTTTTTTGGCTAAATCGAATAATTTGAGATACATGTTAAATTAATGAATATATCTTCCACATTGCATTCCTCCATAATAGAAATCTTATTTAAAATTCCTCTATAAATTTCAGTTTACCCTCTTCTTTGAAACTATCACACCTTCCTTTTCAATTCCAGCATATAGACTATAAAAATATTTATTTTTTTTTCAAAGTTTTATTACTTAATTCTGATTTTGTCGAAAATATACTTAAATCAATTGTTTAAATTTTCTAAAAAGCACACATTTTACCTTCCTTTGCCATCCTTTTCTCAAGCATACAAATTATTATTATTTTATGAAATAGATTTTTAAATAGTTTTTATTTTTGGTAATTTTTCAGCAACAGTAAGCAATAATCATAATATACTGCAAAAATAATGTATGAAGAAATAATAGGCATTGTTTAGTCCCATATTGTTTTTCTGTTGAAATTGCTGCTTCCATGCATTAACGTAATATTGTTAAAGAAATAATCATTGAAAATTTATTTTAACAGTAATCTGGAAATTTGAGACTAACCTGGAAATATCAGGGAATTTTAAAATGTTTAAAGGACCTTTCACAAAATAATTTATCTTAAAACAGGACCCTTCGCAAAACAGTTTATACCAATTCAGAATTATTCGTTTCTTAAATAGACCTTTCTCAGAAATTTTCCCCTTCGAATTGAACTTTTCAAAATTTAGTCATTTAAAATTAAAATCTGGACTGTAAATAAGCAGTTCAACTCCACAAAAAGCATATTACTTAGCTCACATGAAAAATCTGAACCTGAAGACTCGATAATTTAAAATTTACAAAATTTTGACTAGAATCTTCACAAATGTAAGAAAAATTTCTGAATTTCACAAAAATAGGACCCTGTGAGAAAAGTCAGGACATATCTGGGAAATTATAACATTTATAACATATTCATTTACTTCAAAATGTAAATAAATTGAATTGATGATTTTTTATTGCCATCTATGACTATCTTGATTTTTTTTTTTTTCAGGCAAGCAGGTTTTGTAAATTTTATATTCGACACATCATACATTATCAACCTACAATTCTTGTTTGATTGTAGTATAGCTATCTGATATCTGATACTAGACAACTTGTGCCTTATAAAGTTTTGATTAATTGCTATAGTGAGGGGGTTTGGGACACATTTTGAAACTTACAATTTCTTTACTTATAATATTATATACCTAGTAATATAATAATATTATAATACCAATAATACTAGGTACAAATATATACCAGTGTTTACATTTAGATCCGCTAGATGGCTGTACTGAGCCAGCGTTAGATATTCTGATATTCATGTCACTATGCACAAGCTTGTGTAGATAAGATATTTATTCTTTTTACATAGTCATAAAGTAAAAGAAGGAAATTCAATAATTATAAAATAGTTATTTGCATATTATATTTCTAAATTGTTCAGAGCGATTAAAAAGTGAATCACCTTGCCCTCTATATATTGAAATTTTAGTTTGTGTCAAAGAAAATTGATTTTCTTACTTTTATAAAAAGTGTCCCACACCACCACACTCGCCCTTTACTTTTTAAATTTATAGCTATGCTATTGCAGGGTTCATTGATATATATCATCATATATGAAGTAGACAACCTCAAATTCTCACAACTTGGGACCAGTGGTTGTGTGAATTTTAGAATTTTGCAGATTTCTGGTCATTGCTTTGTTTACAATTTTAAACAGCAACTTGAATGCAATAACACAATGCAAATTATAAAAAATGCTTGCAATATAGTAAAATGTTAAAACTAACAAGTAATAAACTGAAAAGTAGGAAAATTTTCAAAATGATTAAATTATTAAAAGTTCAAATAAATATTAATGTGTGTGCCTAATAAACATGATGCATTTTCCTTGTCAATTCAATGAGTTTTTCTTCATGAAGACAATAAAAGCATAAAGTGAAGTAATGTTGCTTCAGGTTTAGCTATTACAAATTTTTATTAATTATGCAAGTGACTGTTTATTTAGTTTTAAAAATTATTTTCAACCACACATGGGCAAATTTCATTTTACTCAAAAAAAAAAAAAAAATTAGTTTACCTTTTTTTTCACATATTTTTTCGAATTTTAGTGCAACATTACTCTGAAAATCTCATTGCGATTACATATGCTAAAATTTATAAATATTTAATTATTTATTTGGACTATTACGCTCAAAACAAACTGCTCTTCAACGTATTAAATCAGTGTAGTAAGTGTTAATAAAAAAGAATTATTATTATTATTAAATAATAACGATCAAAAGCGATAAGAAAAAAAATTCACACAAATCTTTAAAAGATTCCTATCATATGATGAAATATCGTATTTATATAATATAAAAACAGGAGAAAGAAATTATCTAATTCTATTCTGAATCAACTTTGGATCGCGACAACAGAATTTAAACGCATCTCGATGTTACATATTCGAATTCATTTTTTAAATTTCGCATTTTAATCCACCAACATGAAAGTAAACATGATAAGCCTTAAAATAATCAGCAAAATAACTTACTTGAATGATGAAATTTCTCATACTTCGTTTCCATTCAACAAGATTGACGATGAATTTCGCGCTCGCTCCGCCATCGTAAACAAACACAACCGCGCAAACAACTTTTCAGATGATGCCAGATTCTTAAACTGAATGAGAAACGTTTTGATTGGTTAGAAGAGAAGTAACATTACGTAAAATAGCATTCGTTTGAGCGTATTTAGGTATAACAGCTAAATGAGCATTTTTTTACAATTGGTCGAACGAAATCTTTGTAAATTAATCGTGTTTAACAAATTTTCTAGAAAAACGGTAAAGTGAATATCAAATATGCAGTCAACGCGTCATTATTTAACAAAAATTTTTAACAGTGCATTTTAGTTTTTTACTTCCAAAAAGGAAAAATTGGCCCAGGCTCATCAAAACTTGTGTGACATTTATGGTGATCAGTGCTTAAGTAAACGCCAAAGTCAGAATCGGTTTCCTCGTTTTCGTTCCGAAAATTTCGATGTTAAAAATGAACCTTTCCCTGGTCGGCCAATCCTTGAAAAATTCGATGAAATTTTAAAAACAATCCAGGTAGACTGACATATTTCTTCCCACGACATTGCTACGGAACTAAACATCAACCATAAACCACTTTTGAACCATTTACATAAAATTGGATGCCAAAAGAAACTCGATACTTGGGTTCCCCATAAACTTACAGAGAAAAATTTAATGGAGAGAGTTTTCATTTGTGAATTGCTACTGAAACGGCATGAAATCGAGCCATTTTTTAAACAAATCATTACGGGTTATGAAAAGGGAATCACGTATAATGAATGTGCTAAAAAGATCAAACAACAATGTGCTAAAAAGATCGAGATCGAAGCTTCACAAACGGTGGCAAAGCCCGGAGTGATGCCTACGAAAGTGATTCTGAGTGTTTGGTGGGATTGGAAAGGAATTTTCCATCATGAGCTGCTCAAACCAGGCCAAACCATGAATTCAACTATTTTCTGTAAACAACTAATGCGATTGAAGCATGCAATTGAAAAACCCGGTCAAAATTGATCGAAAGAAAATTCACTGTCTTCCATCACGACAACGATAAACCACACGCATCTTTAGTCACTCGGCAAAAACTGAAAGAGCTTTGTTGGGAAGTTTTGATGAACGCAAGGTATACCCCGGACCTGGATCCGACGGATTACCATTTGTTTCCACCCTATGCGGTACTCTCTTGAAGGTGTTAAGCTGACATCAAAAAAGGCTTGTGAAAATCCCCTTGTTCAGTTTTTTTGCCCAGAACTCTCAGAAATTCTTCAGTGATGGAATTATTGTTTTACCAGAAAAATGGCAAAAGGTCATCGAACGAAATAGCACATAAATTTTGATTAGTTTTTTTTATTTATATAAATAAATTCACTTTGAAAAACACGAAGAAAACGAACTTACTTTTTCTCCGACCCAATATTTATAAAAAAAAATGTTTGCTACGTTTCTATATATCTATATTCCTAAAATGTTTTATTAAATGTATGTTAAACCGAAATTGTGTGTTTATTTAGGTTTATTCTTAAATTGAAATCAATATTATTGACATCATACTTAAATAATCGACGAAACGAGAGTTTTACTTGCTTTCAAAATGTTTCATGCCTTTCATTATGAAATAATCATGTTTCATGCTCAAATGTTTCGGGCATCCATGTCCTCTTTTAGATGATAAGGAAATTCTTCATTTTGTCCTTTTGTGCATCTGCTACCAGAATTATTATCTAGACCTATTATCTAGTCTAGAATTGTTATCTAGAGTTATTATCTAGACATATTATCTAGTCTATTATCTACCAGACTTATATGTATGTTAAGCTGACATTGTGTGTTTATTTAGGTTTATTCTTAAATTTAAATCAATATTATTGACATTATACTTAAATAATCGACGAAGTGCGAATTTTACTTGCTTTCAAAATGTTTCATGCCTTTCATTCTGAAATAATCATGTTTCATGCTTAAATGTTTCGGGCATACATGAGCTCTTTTAGATGATAAGGAAATTCTTCATTCCGTCCTTTTGTGCATCTGCTACCAGAATTGTGTTACTTTTCAACTTAGGCGGGGTTTGATGAGCTCAAACCAATAGGTAGGGGTCCCCCGCCAAGTTGAACCTAGTTTTTCAACTTTACAACATTTGCCTCCAGTGAGATTTTCTAATACGGAACAATAGCACAACAAGCCTCCGATGGGAATGAATCTAATGCGGGAGGAGTGCGATTAACTTAAAATGTCATTTTTCACGTAAAGACATTGGACATGTGATCCTAAATGAGAGTTTACATTCTTAATCCAGCTGCAATTAATCACGTCTTAAATTAATCCCTTAAGTACTCGTGATCTTTCAATCTTGACGTAACCATGAAAATGCAGAACATATGTTTAATCTTTAAAATGAAACCTTGTTGGAATAGGTTTCTATAATATCAGGGTGTCACTAAGTTATACGATCAAGTATACATTTTTTGATTATGTTGTTATATCTGAAAGAAACATCATTTGCAAAAAAAATTAAACAATTATTGCAGAGTATAATTAACCCAACCACAAAAAATAATATTTACCGGGGTCAGATGTTACTCATACATTCTTTTACATACAAGGAGCCGAAACTTAGATGAAACAACGCAAGAGCCGGTTTCAACGAGATACTGGATACCAATAACTAGCCAGGTTTTGGAACATTCGCCAGCTACCACGCTACCAGTGATGAGAAACATCGTACTAGAACCTGGTACTGTTCTTCACTTTTTTCTTATTGCAGACAGACTGGCAGATCCTTCATAACTTTGTCAATTTGTAACTTTCCACGTGCCGTAGTTTTCTTAATAAACATCTGTGACAGAGGGAAAATTGTCTAAATTTATAACGGTTCGAATTTTGCATTTTAAGAGCAGAAAATATGTAGGGTAATTTACAAAAACAAGACAATGAACGTGTCATGACAATCATACAATAAACGTGTTTTTTTTTTTTTTTTTTTTTTTTTTTTTTTTTTTTTTTTTTACTTTTAGCATTTTTCAACAAAATTAACAAGTGCTTATGCAAGCGGTTTGTTTGGCCGTCTGTCCGTTTGACCATCTGTCTGTCTGACTGCGCTCTACCTGATGGAAATGTACTTGGATTACCCTGAAATTTTCGGACGTTATTGATGTTTATCTTAGCACGAACCCTATTTCAAATGAAGTTTTTAACTAATTTATTTATAGATACAGCCAAATGTTTACCGTTACATTACGGCCTATGGGAAAAAATCGTTTCAAATGAATTTTAAAGATGTTACACCCTTCAAACATATTAAAATTTCTATGCATTTACGATGTCCACTAAAATATGAATTCTGTAAAATATGCGGTGAAAAAAATAGCTATTATACATTTACAGAGCCACGCAAAATAATTCCATAACATAATGGTATAGAAAGAAATTGTGTGCGACATATTTTAAATATGTTAAACTATTTCATATATAATAAAATTGATATATTTTGCTGAGGTTAAATATAAATTACACGATACAGTCATGCATAATTTTGAGTACATAGAATTTACTGGGGCACATAAAAGATTCGAAATAGTATATTTTTTCCGATCTATTATGTATGTATCCGATGATGGCTGATAGATGGATGAAATGCATTTTAATTATGATATGCTCGTTTAAGTTTCACTAAATCTATACACATTAAACAGTGAGTATAAATCTATAACTGATATACAGGGCTGCCCAAAAGATCTCACAAACGTTATTTAATATGAGCGCAGATTACTTAAAGGTGATTTTAAATAAGTTATACATTTTTTATACTGAACTGCATTCAATTTATAAATAAATATTTTCAGAGTATAGATAAAAATATGTAAAGAGCCACACAAATAATTGTTTACATGGACGGCCAGGAAAGATAATTTCTGAGAATGTGATTTCAGGAGTTTTAAGAGTGTTTTAGTTTAAGATAAATTTTTGATTAATACTGATGTCTAATTAAGGTACAATGTAAACTACAAAGCTGAACAAAAACATTCAAGTATGTTTCCATCTATTAGTATAAATTGGTGAAAGTAAAATTTCAACCTGCTAGCCATTTCCTTCTTAAACAAAATTTTCCCATTATATGGCCACCAACCAACATATAAAATACAGGTAAGTTCAAAAGCATTGGAATACATGTTTGGCCGTGTACAGTAATCTACTTTTGCTAAAAACGAAGTTTTGTTAAAGATTCATGAAGTGTTAGAAAGAGCTTCATAATCTATGCTTAACGCATGATATTTCTTATCTGTTTAATAAAAAATTAAATAAATTCCATAATTACGTAATATTTTGCAAGCTATTATTAGCAATATTTTCTAAATTAATATGTACCTCCAATATTAATTCAGAAACAGTAATACAAATCTTTTAATTTGAATTTTATATTTAATTTCCTTGAAGCTATAAATTAAATTGAAATTTAAAATTACTTTTTTGAATACATGAATAACAGAAAAAACTTTTGTTTAAGTAATTGCTTTTTTAATATTTTCAAATGAAAATATTATTTCACAAAATTTGTTTCAAATTGCATCGAAAAGAATGAGTTAAGACGATTTTTAAATTTTTATTTCATATAAGCGTTGTTACTTATTTGATTTCTTTAAATCAAGAAATAGCTTCAAAAATTTTTTTTCAAAATTTTCTAGAAACATGGAATTTATATTCAATAATAATTATAATTTAATCCCATTCATTATAAGAATTTTAAATCTTACGTATACAATTATATTTTTTAATGAAACTTTCATATTTTAAGGAGGTATATTTTTATAAAATAAGTATAAGAAATTTTTTGAATACCTTTCAAATGAGAACAAGTTAAAATTTTAAAGTATATGTATCACAATTATTTTGTTTGCTTTTTTTACTGCATTAGGCTGCAATTTTATAGAATGCAGAAAATGTTATTTAAAGAGTTATATTGAAATTTGTTTTTTTTTTATATAAGTGATTCTAGTTATTATTATATTTATTTTTTGTTATTCAGCATTAAAAATATTTTTGTTTAAAGTGCGGTTGGATTTTTTAAAATCATGTTTATATTAATAAAAAACAACAACAACAAAAAAAAAACAAATAAAAAAAAATAAGTGTGTTTTATTTTTAAACATTTAGTTGTTTTAAAAGAATTGCAATGGAAAATAAACATTCAGTGTAAAAATGTTAATAAAAACACTCATTCACAATTATAATTTTTCAATACGTTTGTTACACTGTCAAATCTTGTATTTATCTTTTATTACAATGTATAGAACAGAAGCATAAGATGAATAATGTTTATGTTTTGAAAAGTCACACAAGCGTATTACTAGACTCTGTGGCCAATCCATTACGTCATTAAATCATTACCCATTTTCTACATGACAAATACTACCCATTAAGAAAAAAGTTTAGGAAATCCACACTTAAGGACCAGACACATAGCACTAACTTCTTGCGGTTAGGCGTCGCTATTTTTGATCTTTCGTGTCGACACTTTGATGTATAAAATGCTTTTCCAGTGAACTTTTTTGAACTTCAAGAGAGAAATCGAACTCGAAATCAGTTGACAGCTTTACGACGGAAGATAGGGGTGAGATAAAATTCCCTTCTATTATCAATTCGGTAGGGTCAGTCCCTCAAAAATCATTTAAAGAGGTTTCACCTTTGTTCCGTACGAAAACAAAGATAGATTTATTGCTCTTTTAGTGTAATAAAAACTAGTGCTGTTCACTCGCTGCCTTAATAATTTATATCAATAGATGTAATTATTCTAGTATCCTTTTTAACAGATCTATTTCTTATGTAAAAAAAAATAATAAACCCTAATTGACGAATAGGTTTAATATTGGATCTATGATAACCTAGTTTATAGTACCTCAACCCTAATTTCAAGACCATATGTTTGAGGTGATATACAGCCTACTTTCCGCTCGTAAAATCAAATTAACGCAAACAAAAGGAATTAAAAGGTTATTTCGTTCCGGCGATTATATGCTACTCAGGTATTTGTGATGGGAGAAAAGATAATTTATTAATTAAATTATTCATTATCAGTAAATATAAAGTGGCGTGTAAAAGAAGCTCATTACTGTATGTTTACATTGAAATTACAGCAACCCCCTGACTATCATGTACGAAATGACTTGTTAATATTATTCTATAAATTTAAGGAATTTTTAAAGCATTGAAGAATGATTAAGACTCTCAAGGATTACATTTATATTCCTAGATAAGATTTTTTATGTAATATTGAAAGAATCGTATTTTATTAGCATTTAAAATAAAATGCAGAGAAAACAACATTACAATTTTACCTATTTGCAAAACGCTTGGAGGGTTAAGTATTCTAAAAATTATTTTTTAACACAATCCCAACAAACAATTGTCTTTAAAAGAAAAGAACAAAATATGTATATTATGTATGTATATATATCACAAGCAATGTCACTTATCTTGTTAAAATTTTAGTGCAACCTATAACTTTATAAAAAAAAAGACAAATTTATACACATAATAAGTTGATTATAAGCATGTAAATCAAATACAATTTAATTAATATTTTCATTAATGAATTATTGGTAATTAATAGTGAATAATATTAAATGATAATTTCATTATTCATATATTATATATATATATGTATATATATATATATATAAAACCATTAAAAGTAGACAAGATTTACCAATGGATTTTATCAATAAAACAATAAACCAAAACGAAGAATTAGAATTGAATTGAATTATAATAAAATAAAAAAATAGTGTAACGAGTAAATCTGAAAAAATAAATAAATAAAATGAAAGCAAATGGAATTTGTAGCCCCAAAAGCAGAATCATCAGGCCCCAAATGCTCTGGAACTACAAATGAAGTGTGCGGTTTCATCCACGTATTAGCCATGAAATAGCAAAATAATACGTATTTGGGGCTACCAGCACACAAAGACCAAATTATTAAACAAGGAACAAAGATATTTTACAAAAAAGGAGTTGAAAGTAAGTAAAAATAATAGTTATCCATAACAAACAAAAAAGATAAAGCTGAATGGAAATATAATCGAACCAGAGAAAATAATTAATAATCGATATTAACATAAAATTAAATTAATAAAATAATTTAAATTAGAATTAAGAGATAACATTCATATTAACATATAACTTAAAATACCATTTTGTTACTTTAATCAGTAACATTTATTAGCTATTTAACTATAGATATAACTAGACAAATATCCATATATTGGTGTCAATTAAACAGTTTAAAAATTATGTTAAAATAAAAAACCCACTCTCAGTTATATATATATATATATATATATATATATATATATATATGTATATATATATATATATAACTGACTATAATTTAAATATATAATTTATATATATATATATATATATATATATATATATATATATATATATATATATATATATATATCTTTAAATAATTAACCTTTGCGTTTTTATCCAGACAACACCACCCTCCACCGTACTCTAACATCTATCCACCCAAACAACCAATATATATTTTTTATTACTTTTTAACATTTTTAATTTATTATTATTATTTTTATACTTTATAATTTTTTATACATTTTTTACGCAAAGAATTAATTATAAGATCATCTAAAATCTAATTATAAATTAAAGAATATATGAATTTTTTAGGATAACCATTATTTATAGCATCATATACAAGCTTTTTAATATTAGTATTAATTAAATGGGAAGAACATAGACATTTTATTCTATATAAACGGTTAAGTATTATATTACGATATACAGAATTATGAAGACATGATTTAAAATTAGTGAAGGTATTAACTTTAAAATTAAATTCTTTCCTTTTGTCATAAATATCTGTTATAAATTTGCTCTCTTTTAATATAATTTTAATATCTAAGAAATTGATTGTATTATTAAAAAGTAGGTTTTTTGAGAGTTCTAGATTAGAAGGATAATCAACAGGGAATTGAGATATACAGGTGTTATCAGTATCAATTAAAATTACATCATCTATATATCGATATAAATGTATTTTATTATTTAAATAATGACGTTCATAGCAATATAAGTATAAGCCAGATAATACACTAGATGTACTACCACCTTGTGGTATACCAACATTTTGAATATATAGATTGTTATCATGCATGATAAAATTATTATAGATAATGAAATTGGTTAAGGTATGAAAATAATCAGAATCGATATTATGTGATATATCCAACTCGTGTTGATATTTTTTAAAAAGCTCATTTATGATATTATGTAAATCCGATAAATCGATATTATTAAATAAATCTTTAAAATCATAAGTAGTGATATTTTTTATACATTTAAGACTTTTCATAATATGGACCAGTTCATAACTATTTTTTATGCAATGTGTATTATCACTTTTTTTGTAATATTATATATTTGATTAGGAATTACTAATAGAAGTTTGTTAGCAGCATTATTATAAGTATTGCAACCAATTGTAACAGTTCTGAATTTAACAGGATGCTTATGAAATTTGGGGATAAGGACTAGATAAGGATATTTAAAATTAGTAGGGTTAATGTGTAATAATTTATAGAATCATTTAATTTTACGATTATTGGCTAGTAAATTATGATTAATTTTTTGGAATGTGTTATTAGATATACTAGATTTAAGCAGTTGATGATAATAAGATTTACAAGTAATTGGAGATTTATCAACATAAGTTATTACAAAGTATTGTTGTAATTTATTGATTTGCTTAAACAAATGCTGTGTATTTACATGTTCTAGGTGTGAAATATTAAATTTTAATGACCTGGTTAATTTATCGATAACTAATATTTTCCATTGATTAAAATATTCAATGGGTTTATTATAATAAATTGCAAGTTTATAAATAAAAATATCTATATCATAGGTAAATTGTTTTACGATAGATTTAATGTTTAATTTGGATGGAATTCTGTACTTGGTCCCATAACCCATAATTCTCCTAAGTTGTAAATAATCTACTAGATTAAGATTACCAGTAATAATATGTCCATGATCTTTATTTATATATTCTTGTAGAGAGGGGTCATTGCATTTACAGGGTAATGTACTAGCATCAAAAGAAGATTTAGAGAAAGAATTATAGTTAAAAATCGTTCTTCCGATAGATATGGGATACTTAAAGGTTTTAGATATATGAATATTATTAATAGGAAATTGACAGTTTTTATCATTTAATATGGAATTAATATTGATTTTATTAAATATTGGATTAGAAAAAGTAATTACCATTTGAGTATTAGTTTGTAAATTTTTAGGTTTTTTTAGTAAATTTATATTGTAAAGGTTGACACGAGTCATAATGAGATCATTAAAAACATCTGAAAAATGTTTAGAGTAAGTTTTACTGAGAAAAATATTTAAATATTGTACTATATGTTTCTTTTTTATTCCAAAAATATATTTACGTATTAGAAACCAATTGTAATTTTTTAAATAATTACGATGAAGAGTATTAATTTGTTGAATTATATGGCAGTACTTAGTAAAAATCTCGATCATGGCAAGATACACAATGCTTCTTTGCAGTGTAATGCCCGGTACAGGACCAATAATAGGGTTACTCCTGGATCGTCATCCAGTTTCCATATACATGCTCCTCCTCCTCTATTATATTTTCAGAAATGTTCTGATATTCGATGTAAAACTTGTCCATCTGCTTCTCAGTCACAAATCGTATCAGATCCTCATATTTCTATTTTTTGTAAGGCTTTTAATGTAATTTATAGTATAAAATGTAACATTTGCAATTTGAAATATATTGGTGAAACTTCTGGTCCTCTTCATATACGCATGAATCAACATCGGTCCGATTCTGATAAAAATTTAGCAAAAAATATACAGTATACAGTTGAAATACAGCATTTTCATAAACATAAATTTAAAAATACTACTATTGAAATAAAACAAATTCAGAAAAATAAATCTGAGCGTCTCTATTTAGAGTCTTCATATATGAAATATTATAATACGATTTATCCTTATGGTCTTAATAGTGAGGTTTTTAAAAGATCTCTTAAAGTTTTTTCATGTATAAATGATACTACAGATTATTCTCCCATTTATCATAGTTTAAATCATCTTATAAATCCTAAAACAACACGTAACAAAAGAGGAAAAAGTTCATCTTCCAGTATTACTCTTAAAAACATATATATATATATATATATATATATATATATATATATATATATAGAGAGAGAGAGAGAGAGAGAGAGAGAGAGAGAGAGAGAGAGAGAGAGAGAGAGAGAGAGAGAGAGAGAGAGAGAGGGAGAGGGAGAGAGAGAGAGTCAATATACAATATTACAATTCAACATCAAAATATGGAATAACTCATTAAATAAAAATCTGTTTGATATACTACAGCAAACAGAGGTGTTGGCAAAAATTGAAACAAAATTGGAAATGTGGTATTTAGCTCGTTTGCAAGGGTAATAATACGAGCGACTAGATATAGCGTTTCCTCCGTTAAACAGCGCATGCGTTAACTCATTCTTGGGTTGCTTTCCTACCATGACTTGGCAAAGAAACGCCATGTACTATCAAAAAGTATTGCGTAAAACAGATTCATGGTATTTTGTGTGAACAATCACGTATAGTGGTTATGACGTTTGCTCTCTTGGGCCGGATCTAATGGTAAACCCTGTTTTCGAGTGTTTTGTCCCCGCTGTGGACGTTCTTTTTTTTATATTTTGATATTTATTAAGACAGTTAATAAAGCTCAGTCGGTTTTTATTATCACTTTTTGTAATTATTTTATTGTCAGTAAGATAATTAAATTTAAATTTAAATTAAGTTTAAAAAAATTAATTTTATTTGCATCAATAAATTTAAATTGTAAATAGAATTCATTTTAAATGAATTTTATTAATTAAGTAAAAGCAATATTTATCTATTTTGTAAATATTTATTACATTGCAATATAAATCTTATTTTTTCTTTATCTTAGAAACAGATAAGTATAAAATTATCGGAGTTGATTTATTGAAGTTTTCATCTTTTAAAATATTTTGTCAGTCAGATAATTAAATTAAATGATAATTATAATTAAGTTTTTAAAAAATTAATTTTATTTGTATTAATAAATTTAAATTTTAAATAGAATTTATTTTAAATAAATTTTAATAATAAAATAAAGGAAATATTTACCTATTTTGTAAATATTTATTAAAATGCGATATAAATCTCTTAAGCTTATTTTATTTATTTATTTTTTATGAAACAGGTAAATATAAAATTAGCGGATTTGATTTATTGTAGTTTTCATCTTTTAATATATTTTATTATCAGTTAGATAATTAAATTAAGCTTAAATTATAATTAAGTTTTTAAAAAATTAATTTAATTTGTATTAATAAACAATTTAAACTGTAAATAGAATTCCTTTTAAATACATTTTAATAAATAATGGAAATATTTATCTATTTTGTAAATATAAGTAAATATTTATTAAAATACAATATAAATCTCCTTAAGTTATTAATTTTCCCTTTTCTTAAAAATACAAATATAAAATTAATGGATATGATTTATTAAAATTTCAATCTTTTAAAATTATCCTTGATGTATAAAAATTATAAATATTTATTATCAGTTGCTTTGTATTTTTTTTTTATTATGAATACAGTACTGATTATTTTTTTAATTCACATGATTTACAGAATAAATTTAATATCATTAATAAACTTAATTTTTAAATGGCAATTTATTTAAAATAAATTTTAATAATGGAATAAAAAAGCTCATTTATTTATTTAATAATAAGCAAAATAGATATTTATAAAATGCAGTAATAAGTCTCCTAAGCTTTTTTTTTTTTTTTTTTTTTTTTTTTTTTTTTTTTTTTTTTTTTTTATTGTGACTACAAATATAGCACTGTTAACTAATTTTTTATTCGTTTTATATTCACATGGCTTACAAGATATTTTTTTTTTATAAATGAATTTTTTTAATACCTAAACTGTAGAAA
Organism: Maratus speculifer; assembly: GCA_964019185.1. Taxonomy (NCBI): domain Eukaryota; kingdom Metazoa; phylum Arthropoda; class Arachnida; order Araneae; family Salticidae; genus Maratus; species Maratus speculifer. Next base: position 171,231,752 of record OZ025289.1, on the reverse strand, counting down.
AATTTTCTTCTTAACTTGCATTAAAATATTTTTTATGGAATTTAATAACATACATAAATAGCAGAATTAATTTATAAAGTGTTAATCTTTTATGAGTAAGAAATATTTTTCATACATAAAAATATTTATTAATTTATCAGCTGCTTTTTTATTTTTTATTGTAAAAATCATACTGTTATGAAATTATAATTTAAAATTCTTATCACTTAACAATTATTTTTATAATTTTTATTATTATATATTTATTTTTATTATACAATTATTTTTAATAATAATATAAAAATTAAAATGAATATTTATTACAATCTTAATTGCGATATCTTCTAAACTTTCATAAAAAATATTCTTATGCAAGGACTGTAATAAAATGTAAATAGTAATTAGCAGAATGAATTTATCACAATATTCGTTTTTAAAAATTATTATTACTTTATATGTAAATAATATTGGTAATGTATGTTGCAGTGGTAAATTAAACATTGCATATATTAAGTTATCATCCTTTAAATTATTCGATGAATTGTAAAAATATAAATAAATTAATATACATATATATGATTTAATTTTTATTATTTTAAAATAACTTTATTATACATAAATATACGCAAAATATCTACTTAAATGGAATAACAGTATTTCTTAAAATGACTTAATTTTTTTTTTCCTATTAGAATTTCATAACTTATTTTTAGTTATGCTGGTAGAATCTTAATATTGATTGCATTGTTTGGAGATTGAGCAAACAATAATAGTTATATTGATCTTGTCATAGCAATTTCACTATTTTCACTTAATTTAACTACGTCAATATTATTTTAAATGTGATATTCTTTTAACTACAAAATTAAAGTATATTCGCCAGCTCTATAGATAAATTGCCAAACTAGCAGACCTCACATAGATCTAAATTTCGCCAAGTAGTGTCGCATGCGCTGTTTAATGGAAGAAACGTTATACCTAGTCGTTCGTAGTAATGATAGGTAGAGATATTAATTGCGATAAATTTCTAATTAGAAATTAACCTAAAAATGATTTCAAAATTACCCGATTAATCGCCATTGCAAAACATGGTTCAATAAAAAATATTAGACAAATATTAAAACAATAATAGATTTTATGAAAAAGATAAACTTACTCGATAAATCGCTATCGTGTGTGAGAGAAAAAATATAAATTCAAATTTACAATATCACCTTGCAAACAGTTATAGTTGATAATTAACAGAGAAAGTTACATCAGAAACTAAAAAGATATAATTAATAATATATAATAAAAATAACGATCATTAAAATATTAACTTACAAAATAATACAAAACAACAATGTTATGAACTTAATGGAAATATTGTAATTATTTTATAATATTGCAAATTATATATATATATATATATATATATATATATATATATATATATATATATAAACAGGGAATTTTATTACCAGAACGACAATCTTGCAGAAAGCGTAGTGACAGACGCCGTAGTTGCGTATTATGATACAGACAATTTTGACAAATGTACTATTTTTTAAAAAATGTATTTCTTGATTAGCACTTTTTAAAAATCGTAAAATTTTTCATTATTAAATAACATATTAATTAAAGCGAAAATAAGGAGTCCAGTCGACTCTCGTTAATTCGAAATCGGATAATTTAAATCTTCGCTTAATTCGAACTAAACATGAAGTCCCAAAATTTTCAATAGCAGAATAACGTTAAACATTTTTATTAATTAGAACTCATTTTCTCTTGACTTCGTTTAATTCGAAAAATGAGAATTCCGATTTTTCATTTTTTTTCTTTCTCACGGATTTCAGAACATTTGAATAACTTTCTTTCTTTGACTTTTGTAAAATTGTTCCGAGAGAGTATACATGTAATCCATGCATTTGCTATCCACTTTCTTAGTGCCCCGTCTGTCCATCAGTGACACTTTAATTTTTTGTTTCATTGTGCTTGTTTCTAATCTTTTAATTAGTTTATGTATTTATACATTCTTATTTAATATTATGTCATATTCTAATGATAACAGACGAAAAATATTAAAAAACACTATTACATTAATTCATTTGTAATAGTACCATATTAAGCATGTTTTCATTTCATATTTTCTAAATTCGAACTTATGTGGGATAATTCTAACCTTTCTTGTAGTCCCGGCGAGTTCGAATTAACGAGAGCAGACTGTATTTCACAATTTCCAAAAAACTGGTGTCAGTTAAGAAATCTGAAAAAAAATTTAAAAATTTCCTAATAGCTACACTGGTGGAAAAAAAGAAAGAAAATGAAGTAAAACAGCAACACATGAATGGTACAGAAAACATTTTATTAAAAGGTTGTACAGTAGAATAAGGTCCAAATTACAATAAGAAGCTATCAGACGGGCTGAACAGCAACTCGATTTTACTTCAGATTAATATATCGTTGCTCGAATGTCTGCAGATGCCGGGATGGTACCCGACAGGCCGAGATTCTTCTAGAACTTAAGGAATTTTATGTGACGCCATTGTCAGTCTCCCCTTACACCTTCTGGTCCCAATTTTTACCACCTTCTCTAGTACAATTTTTCAACAAAATGTTTTCTATCCCACTAATGAATTGCTGTTTCTGTTCTTTTTCTCTCACTCTTTGAGTCAGTGTTGCCAATTTGCAATCTTGTTTTTAATTCAGATTTTTTTATTGGCACCAGTTTTTTGAAATTGTAAATATTTACTTTAATTAATCTGTTATTTAATATGAAATGTTTCGCCATTTACAAAAAGTGATGCCAGTGAACAAATCTGAATTTATAAAAAGTAGATCATTGACAACATTGTTTGCACCATAACTCACAACTACGGTATTTTGGACAACGGCGTCTTTCACTACACTATCTGCGAGATAGTCAATCTAGCTATGACATAACCTTTTTAGAATTATATATGAAGAATTAAGTTATCAATTAATATTATTCATTATTTATCCTTACTTAATTAATCTAAATATTAGCTAAATTGTAATTGACGTATTTGTTTATATTAAACGTATTATGTACATAAATATGTTGTTCCTTTTAAAATAAATATATAGAGTTACCCACACTCAAAATTTAATGCTACCAGTTTGTAGTCGTATGTGTGTCCCTAAACTTTCTGCATGTTTTATCCGTCTGGTAGGGGAATACCCTATATACACCAAAATTATAAAGAATTATATATTCAAAAATTAAAACAATAAACTACATTTATGTTAGATATACCTATAATTTTGCTAGATATTGACTTTTTTCTATAATTTAAGCATCTTCTTTTCATACGTATATGAATTTATCTAAATCATTAAAAATTACCATTAATTATGTTCATTAATAATTGAGAATATAAGAACCGTTAGTGAGTCATTACTTATAAAAATTGTCTATTAATATTTCAAAAATGCTTATTAATTAAATAAGTCATAAAATTTATATGAACATTTAAAAATCGTTAGAGAAATAGAATACAGGAATAGAATAAAAAATAGGTAATTTGATATAATGTTTTCTTATTTGAATGTATTTATTGTCTGTTTTATTGTATTTGTTATCATAAAAATACAGTGAGATAATGTGAATTTTAAAGACTTCAAAATCAAACATTTATCGTATAAAATTACTTATTAGGTTTATGAGAAATTTTTTATACAATGGTATCATGTTTCAAATCCATAGAGAAAACAGCAAAACTGAGTTCCTCCATCATAAATTAATAATATACATTAAGTAAAAAAGAATTAAACTAGATATAATTTGCACTTCAATTAAAAAATAATGGCTTTAACATGACTTGGAAATCAAAGCTTGTCGACAAAAACATACAAAATTTGTTTTTAAAGATATTAAACATTATTTAAAAACTATACAAATTATAAAAGTATGCATATTTGTAAACATATACATTAAAATAACATATGTGTAATATGTATGTATAAATATTAATTGTACAAAATACTTCATTATTTTAAAAATATTTAATTATAGAAACTCAGCAGAAACAAAATTGGGAAATTTCTTTGTCTGAGGAATTTTACAAATTATTGAAACCTTGTACGGCTAAATTTTAATTATTCAATAGTAAAAAGAAATTGAGAAACAAATTTGATTATTTACAAAGACATTAATGTAATTATAAGCTTAATAAACTTCATAGCAAAATTATGTAAATTTCTTCTTGATCATTAATTATTTACTACATTTACTTCAGAAAACATGATAATTTACTATTTTAATGTGAGTAAAAAAATGAAGTATCATTCGGGTATTTTTCATAAATAATGGCTTTATTTGATAAAATGAAGTATATTTATACGAATTATACGATCATTTATGTATATTATTTTTTATAAAAAAAAATACTTAAAAAATTATTGATGAATGTATTGCTAACATTAATGCTTTACTTTGAAATGTGATATTGGTGATCCATTATTTTTATATTGTGACTTTTTTCTTCATCTGAGATTATCTAAAATCTGCAACTATTTAAAAGGAATTGCAGCTTCATATTTGATAATGGTAAAACTGAAACGTCTACAATTTAAAAAGAAAATGTTCAAATTTTATTTAGCTTCCAGCACGTCACTAATATCCAGTTAAAACATATAGATGATAAATAGCATTTAATCATCCTAAATTTTCCTTATTCCTTATGTTATTGTTCTTTGAATTTTAACTAATTTTATAACGGCAATACAATTCGTTGTATGATCCGCGTGCTCAAGTCACCTAAGCAAGTTTACATGTATAATATACATGAACAAGACGTTTAATTGAAAAAAAAAACACATTTGCAATAAAGGAATATTGGGTTCTAAAATCTATTCGATTATTATTGACCACCTGACATACCCATCAAGCTTTTTAATTCACATCATTTGGAGTCAAATGACCATAAGCGCAAGTCGCGAAATTGGTAATCCCCATCAAATATTTTGAGAATAGCTTATATAATATTTGCAACATAAATCCTATAAAGTTTCAGCAAGCATTTCGTGAATGAAAACGGTAAGACACATTTATATTTGCAACGCAATCATGAAAGAGAACACGAAGGCGAAAATATCTGTTTGAGTATTGTTTTCATCGCATTTCGCACTCTCTTTATTTGTGTGATATCCACCCCGACATCAGATTAATTTCCCGTATTTTTCTTCAAAAAATCAGACCCCTTTTTTCTTTAAAAGTTTATAGCAAATATTTTAATGACGATTGTGTACGAAGGTGCACAGGACCTTTGAACTTATATCTCAAAAATCAACTAACTCAATATAACTCAAAATATCTATTTTAGAATTTAGTTTTATTGTGAATTTTGTTTTAAAAGCTCCATTCGGAAATCTGTACTATTTCTTGAGCTATTAACATTTATAGACGATGAAAATCAGCTCATATTGAAACTAAAAGAGGCTTTTTCTCTGACTAGTAACATTGCACGCACTGTAACTTTGCAATTATAAGCGACAATCTTAAAATAATAGCCAAATATGCATTTATTTATGATTTTCCTGATAAAAACAAAATTAAAACAACATATTATTTTTTTTCAGTTAATACACTTAATCTTTTTTTTAATTATTTATTTATTTTTTTATATATTTTGCGCAAATAAAAGTTTAAACGTAACTTTTTGTACATACTTTGGTTTTAATTTGGAACTAGGTGTATTAGGATTCCATTTTGTTCAAAAATTGTTTTATATATGTATGATTTATAGATTTAGCATGTGCGTAACACTTATGGATTTAAGTTCACGTGATATGAATTTTTAAATTTCAAAATAAAATATTAATTTTACATATAGAACATTCATATGTATCGACAATATAGCAAAGAAATTACAATTTAATAGAAAAGGAACAAGAGTTCTTAATTGCGTATAATTAGCGTTTTTTACTTTGAGACAGATGATGTTTTTCACTATTTCGATAAACATAAAGGTCTTGAGTTCCTTTAAAGTTTAACAATTGTAGTTGATTTTAATACGACATGGCGCTCCACTACCTAAAACTTCTTAGCAAAGAGATTGATTTGTACAAAGTCTCGAAATCACTGGACTGGTCTACACAATCTCAGAGAATTGCATCCAGATCCCGGGATCTATACTCCCTAGATTTTTAATTATGAGGACGAATTCGTGCTTTAGTGTATAATCAGCATAGTGTATAAACGAACAATCGTAATAGTGTACAGGGTGATTCAAAATAACGTGGACAAATTGATATGACAAATCAGGCATACGACAAGGATAAAAAATCACATTGGAACATAGGGTCGCAAATTACTTATTGAGTCACAAATACAGGGTGTTTAATTCTAGCTACAACCTGTTTGAAAGTAAAAATTTCCAGGAAAATAATAACATCGTAATGAAAATGGAACGATATGTACCTAATTTTATGTGAAATCTGATAACGTTACGAAAAGATCCGAAAAACATATTGCTCAAGCAATCGATGATACCCTATGAACTGATTATCTTAGTCCAAAATGTGAGATGCCAAGTGCGTATTGCTGGTGCGCATAAAGCAAACTTCTACCACTTTTAATTGGTGTTATCACATTTAAAACAAAGGGGAGAATGTCTGTTAAATGTTTTATTATAATTTACTACATTTTTCTGAAATTTATTATCGTCAACCAAAATTGAGTTAGGATGAAACTCCCTGTATTTGTGATTCAGAAAGACGTTTGCGGCCCTATGTTCTTATGTGATTTTTTATCCTTGTCATATCAATTTGTCCTCGTTATTTTGAATCACCCTGTATAAACAAATAATATTTGCTTGCCACAAGAAAAGTTGATTTGCGAGTAATGAAGCCTTTTATAACAAGACGCTTTTTAATACAATATTTTACACAAAGCATGGTTTTGTAATGGTGTTGATGGCAAACACTTTAAAACTCTGATTTAAATAAACGTCTATAATACTTCAAAAAATGAAACATGTAAACAAATTAGTCTTCTCAAGTATGGTGCGTAGAACTCTTTAATCGATTTTTTAAAATAATTCTTCACATACCTTACATATTTAATAATGTATATTAAGATTTCATGCATTTAAATCTATATTTCTAAAAAAAATAGGTCATTAACAAGGTCCATTTTATAAAGCACAAACAGAATTTACCGGAAGATACCAAACATTTATTGAAACACAAACAGATGAAATGAAAAATTTCTAAAATTACTTTAAATTCAATTTAGAAAATTTTAGAATATTTTTATCTATTCCACAACTTGGACAATTTACAAACAAGGTATACTTAAGTTAAGCTTGCAAAAATATTTTTATTTCCATAAAAAATAGTGTTTCGTTGGACACAACATCAGAGAAATAAATTGCATGGAATTTTCTTTCAAAATTTCAGAACCAATTCAAATTTGCAAATATATGCTTCCTTAACCAGAAAAAGTACCTTGAAGAAAGTATTTCAGTGAAAAGATTGTAAGGTTTGACGTTGAGAAAAATGCATATCTTTATATACGAGTAGACAGGTAATATTTTTTTATATGCAAAAATAGAAATAAATAAATTTACGCATAGTTATATGATATATTATTAAGTATTCCTTAAGAATATTAATTTTATTCTTAAATATATTGTATCAAATAAAAGACTTGACTTTTATTTTAGTCATTTTATGAGATTTATGTTAATATATATATATATATATATATATATATATATATATATATATATATATGAGAAGAACATGATTTTTTGTCATTATCATGTTACTCTTTAAATTGTAGGAATATATTTGTAGGAATATATTGTAGGTTATTTCTTTTCAATTAGAACAAAAAAATTATAAATTTCCACGATTAATTATACGATTAGATTTATCTTTTTATAGCATTACCTAATATATTAATCCCCTACAATTTTATTTTGAAATATATATTTCTAAATTTCTATAAAATAATTTTAAACCGCAGAACATAACTCTATTTTCATTACAAAATGTACATCCAACAAAACTATTTATTGGTGCATGGTTTCGGGCAAAGAGCACAAAATAAGTTTCATTTTCGGAGAATTATTTTGGTTTCATAAATTTTTATAAACTTATTTATCATAAACTTTTATTTTATATATGCATTTGTATGCACAGTGATATATTGTTTATTATATTTGCTCATTTTCATTCAATATTTATAATTTTTGACTTTGATTTCTGGGTATTGTGTACAATATCCTTTGTCATCATTTCTCAAAAACTATTTTTTAAATAATAAGAACTCTGGAATCTAGAAGCAAAACAGTTCAAGAAATTTGAGATTGATTTCTTAAAATCCTTAATTTCGCTACGTACATACGTGCTACTATAAAAACAAATAAACAGTTTATTGCAAAAACACTTAATGGCTTTCTACAGTTTCAACGTCTTTGTGGCATTAGTTTTTTCAGGGTTATTCGAAGATATTCGTTTTTTTTCTGTAATTTATTTATGGTCCCCTATGGGGTGTCAGAAAAAAAATCTGCACAGAAATATATGACGTCTCTATACAGTTTACTGCCTTGAGGGTTCAGGATAAATTTTCATATATTTTAACAAAATATCAAAAATTGTAAGTGACTGTTCATCATTGGCCATGTAGTATATCATCTACATTTCAATCCGAGTACACCCGCGTTACAATACAAATGAACGACCACCAGAAAAATCGAAATATTTTCTATTAACTTGTCAACACAATTAGCGTAACACACCCTCAGTTGTGTTGAAAAGAAATACAAATCATACTTTGATTTCAATTCATCATTTTATCTAAATTATTTTTCCACTGCACTGTACGACCATCTTAATGATTTTTTTAAGGTGTGCAATTTATACTTTGATTGCGACTCAGAACCTGATGATTTTTAAAAAAGTGTATCATTAACCCTTTAACAACTGAGCAAAAGGGCAAAATTGTAAATATTGTTTTCTCTGTAATTTTTTTTCATATTAAAACACATATATACATACATACATATATATATATATATATATATATATATATATATATATATATATATATATATATATAGCAAAATTATATAAAATTTTCCATTGCTTATAAGCATATAAACCCTGAACGATGAAACTTAATTTTTTAAAACTGGATTATATTTGTTGAATTATCTTAGTTCAAATAATCCACCCACTTCTATGAAAAATGCAGCCTAATGAATGCATACATTACATCGCGATGGGGGAGAAGGAAATAAAGATTTTTCATTCCCAAATATGCGTCAATTTTTAATGTTTATTATATGCATATAATGGTAGAGGGAGCACGTTTGAACTGTTGGTAGTTTTGATAACTCTAAATATTTTCTTTCAAGTAAATTATTTTTAAAAAATTTCTATGGCGATACATTACTACTGCTTCAGTGCAATAAGTATACAGAGCTGCACCTTTTTGTATGAACAATAATGTCTAAAGAAGATATGCATTTTTCTTAAAAAATAATGCTGAAAGACTTTTACGGAAAATTATATATATCTAAAATTTTGATTTATTATTCAATACTTAAATAAAGATGTTTGTTTAATTTATAAGCTTTGTTTTATTCAAATGCTTTAGCCGATTTGCGTAAACAATTGTAATGTTGAACTCCATGTGATGGGGCACCATTAAACAAAAAAGTTGAGGCACCATTGAATATCTAAAACTATGAAGTAAAGAGTTGCTGATGAACTTAAATATTATTTTAGGATTTTTTTTCTATGTAAAAAAAGGTTAATTAAAAATATCAAAGGATTTGTACTTATACATTTAACAACACCGCCTTACTGCACACATATTACAATCTCTGGATGTATCACAGATGTGAAATTTCAGATCTAAATTGAAGATGACATTCATTTATTTGATAATACCGGATACACAATAATAATTCATGTTTTAGCAGGTTTGTCTAACAAAGCATATACTCTTTCATTTACTCTTTCCTAAACAACATTTTTGGTTTTCGTGCTAGGCATAACGGAATTTAAGTCAGGTTTTTGTATAAAAAGAGTGAATGAAAAATTTTAACTTTCCAGAAGCATTAGATATTATATAGGTGTACTTCATGGTTATTGTAAAAATGTTTTCACAAACAAACATAACTGAAGGGACACTCTGTGTTATTTCAACAATGATTTTTGACATCAACGTTCATGGATATAACTTTAGTTAAATAATAGAAAAATTATTAGTTTCAATAAAATATAATTATTTGATTTTATTCATATTACTTTATATTTCTGAAACATATGCAGCTTTTTATGAAATTCATTTGTTCAAAGGTGCCCCTTACTTGTTCAAAGATTCCCCTTACTTGTTCAAAGGTTCCCCTTACTTGTTCAAAGATACCCCTACATGAGACAGGGTTGAAGTCAAATATTTCAGCTTTTTAAATCCTCACAACTTTTTTATTTTACACGAAAAACTTTTAATTTCTGGTTCATAGAATGAAGAAATGCATTCTTTTTATTATGTAGTACTTAAGAAGCAAAAAATATAATTTATATAAGAAATATGTTGATTTTTTAAAAGATTGTTCAAAGATCCACCCTCTCCCCTACAATAAATGACCATTAATGACCGAACACTGAATTTTAGCTATTTTATCGAAAATTTGAGATTGTAATGTATAGTAACGAAAAGTATGATTGTCACGTTCTTTTGGAACTTCAGCATTATTAATATTATGTTTGACCTCATATTTAGCAATGTCCATTTGATAAGGAGGATTATTATAAGGAGGGGACAAAAAAATCAAAGAAAAATAATGATAGTTGGGATAAGCCTCCTGATTAAAATGCACGAAATTATCTCTTACTTCAGATTCATAATATATGGTAGCAGTACAGCATGTTTACTCATTTTTGATATAGTAGCATGCTTATTCACGGAGATACACTGATTTGTTTTAAGTTTTAAAAAAAAAAAACTAGCAGATTTATAACTTTGCATGCAGGGTTTTTGACATAATTTATCGTCAGTTTCAATGTAATTGGCAAAACGTAGTAGAAATAATATAAGGTTATTATAATACAAATACATTTATTATTTTATTAAATATGAGTATTTGTATTACATAGGTTTGTGCTTGTGTGAAAGATAACGATGATTTTTTTTTTACATAATTTAACTGACACATCCATAGAGCTATTCATAAAATGTATCACAATCAGATGTATAATATCAGATATCTGCAAATATAATATATCGGCGATAGGAGTGAACCGAGTTTTAGTTATCACTGAATGTAGAGAATGATAACATATATTGCAAAAACTGTCAATTTAAATTTTATTTTTTCAACATGTAAACTATTGTCAGAAGCACAATTCAATTTTAGAATCTATTTAGAATCGATTAATCATGTTTACCCACCTTGTTTAAAATTGAATTTTGCTTCTGACAATAGTTTACATGTTGATTTTTTAGATCTTGACTTAAATATTAATAATAATGGTGATTTGTTTGTCAAGTTATTTGATAAAAGGACTTTTTTTAATTTTAAAACCCACTCCATGCCTCATTGGCATTCTAACCTAAGTAAAAGAGTTTTCATAAATATTATTTTGGGACAAATAATTAGATATTATAATATATGTGGGTCGAGAGAAATTTTGGAGTCACAAATTTTTAAATTTGCTACAAACTTTGTTTTATAATAATTTTTATCCCCATAAATTTATATTTCATTATTTAAATGAATTAAAAAAAAGGTTTTTTAAAGTGGCAACAGCAAGGCCAAACACCATAATGGGGGTTTCTTCTCAAGTGTTGAATTGATGAGGATCTGTGGATTTAATTCCATTTTAGAAAAGTTCACAGAGCAATGGTTATCCAATTTTGGAACTAAACGGACCTGGATTGAATATGGAGAGAGCTGAATAACGCAAGGACAATTCAAGAAGCTAAAATTTTTTATGCTGGCTTGCTACCATCCTAGGCCTAACAGTTTTCAGCTCATGCAAGTATGGAGGTGTAATGTGATGATTTTTAACACGTATCTTTTTCTTTTTTCTTCACAGGTTAAGGTGGGGGCATCACATTGCTGAATGTCTATTTAGTTTATTGTTTAGTTATTGAGGTTTTTTACAGTTTTAATTTATTTTTTGAAATTTTAGAATATTTTATGATACGAGTTGATTTATGCCATGGTTTTGTTGTTGGTTATTTATTAAATTCAGTATTCAATGTTATTCTGTTTTATATTCTTTATTTATTAAATTTGGTATTCAATGTTATTTTGTTTCATATTTTTTATATAAGTGAAGTATGCGTTTTTGTGATGCCTTGCGAAACCTGTGAGGATACATTTTTTAATAACTTTTTGATGCCTGTTACTTTCCCCACCTTCCGAAGAGCAGGGAGTTTATTTTGTTTTGTTTTTTGGTGTTGTTCTTTTATAATTCATTGTCGTTGCATCCATTTTTTCATCTTTTCATCATTTTCTCATATATATATATATTACAGGCCAAACTAGATTGGCCTAGGCCAAACTAGTCTATCCTAGCGCTCATCGGATAAACTAGTTTTTCCTAGGCCAAAGTAGTCTATCCGAATGCCCATCGGATAAACTAGTTTTTCCTAGGCATAACTAGTTTATCCGAACGCCCATCGGATAAACTATTTTTTCCTAGGCCAAAGTAGTCTATCCGAACGCCTATCGGATAAACTAGATTTTCCTAGGCCAAACTAATTTGGCCGAACGGTTGTTAGGATAGTTTAGCCTGGTGTTCATTGGTTTTAACTAGTTCATCCTAGGCCCATCTAGATTGTCCTAGGCCAATTCAATTTGGCGGGATTTTATTGAATCTAAAAAACGCCACGGCGCCAACTTTCTAGATTTGATCTAATTTATCCTAGGCCGATGCAATTTAACGCGATTTTAGCTCACATACTATCAAAGCTTGAGAACTAATGTGCTCGCAGATTCTCTCTGTGTGTGTGTATGTAATCATTTACGTATGTATGCGCATATGTACATATGCGCGTATGTACGTAGGTATGTACGTAATGCTATACTTCCTGATAAAAATATCCGATTTGCTTCAAGTATTGGACACAGATTTATCTTGATAAAGAACTTCCTTGAGTAGTTTCAGGAGTTCATTGAATATGAATAAGGTGAGGGGAGTAAAATGCTAATCCGTACTCCCCTTTTTAATTTAGTTAAGTCAGTTTCTCATGCAAAAGTATCAAATTTTATTAAAATTTTAGGTATAAGATCATTTTGATAAAGCACCTCCGCGATTAGTTGTGGATGTTCATTGTTTACGTATACAGACCGAAGGAATGAGAGGTAACCCCCTTAATTTATGTAAATATGTAATATGTATAAGGGAAAGAAATGGGGGGGGGGTGAACAAAATCAGGAAATATAGCGGAAATTCTAGTTTGATCTATTTGGAAATTTAAAATAGTTTATGGCACATGATATAAATTTATAAAAATATATTTAGCGTTTAATGACGCTATTTACAAATAGTGATTTTTGCAAAAATCTTAAATTTTCGTTTTGAAGCGGCCCGACATCGCGTAACACATCTACTGATAGATTGTTTAACGGAGTTACCTTCAGATACAGTTTTGTTGATAATAAGGTGCGTTCCCTTTCGTAATGGGACTTTTTTAAATTTTTTAAAAAAAACACACAGTTTCACAAAGTTTCAAACTGTCTTAAAAAGAATTTAACATTTTTACAAAAATTACTGAAAGAAAATAGTGGTATTTGACGCGGCATCCTTTTTTTAAAATATTTAACATAATTTTTTATTATGTTTCTAAAAGTTTCAAACAATGGTAATAATTAATTAGCAGCTAAAACTTTAAAATACGCTAAGCTTTTTTAAAAAAAAGTCTAGCGTTATCTTTCTCTACCCATCCCATCCTAAATTTCAAGTGTCATGCTTTTTGTAAGCTTTTTCTTATTTTCAAAATGGGTCTGATACTTAAATTTTTAATATGAACAATTTGGCGTGAAGTCATACATGCGAAAACAGATATCTGTTACGAATTGAAAATCTTTTTATAAAACGAAACGTTTTTTTCGATTGAAAAAAAAAATCCGTTCTCCCTTTATATTTAACCTAAGAACCCCCCCCCCCCAAAAAAAAAAAAATAATAATAATAATCAGGTAAATGCCTTATCATAAGGAACCTAAATCCAAAATTTGAAACAAATCGGTAAATTCTCCTTGAAAAACCTATTTACATAAATTAAGGGGGTTCCTCCTTTCTTGATACGCAAACAAAGAACACCCACAACAAATCATGGAGGTGCTTTATCAAAATGATCTTATACCTAAAATTTTAATAAAATCTGATACTTTTGCATGAAAAACTGACCTAACTAATTTAAGGAGGGGGGGGGGGGTGCGGATTACTTTTTTTCCTTTTCCCTTATTCTTATCCAAGGAACACCTGAAACTAATCGGGAAGTTCGTTATCAGGATAAATCTATGTCTAAAATTGCAAGCAAATTGGATATTTCTATCAGGAAATGTGGCACTACGTACATACGTACATACATATGCACATACGTACGTACATGTTTACATACACTCACACAGAGTCTCCGAGCACATTAACTCCCAGGCTTTGATAGTCTATGGGCTAAAATCGCGTCAAATTGCATTGGCCTAGGATAAATTATATGAAAACTAGAAAGTTAACGCCATGGCGGTCTTGGGATTCAATAAAATAACGCCAAACTGACTAGGCCTTGGACAATCAAGATCGGCCTAGGACTAACTAGTTCAAACTAATAAAAAGCAGGCTAAACTAGTTTAGCCTAATGACCGTTCGGCCAAACTAGTTTGGCCTAGGAAAATCTATTTTATCCGATGGGCGTTCGGATAGACTAGTTTGGCCTAGGAAAAATTAGTTTATCCGATTGGCGTTCGGACAGACTAATTTGGTCTGGGAAAAACTAGTTTATCCGATGGCGTTAGGATAGACTAGTTTGGCCTGTAACATATATATATATATATATATATACAGAGTGAGTCATAAATATCGAAACAATAGGCTATCTCCTTAAATATTGCCCCTAGACCCATACTTCCAATTGTAAAAATTCATAAAAAAATGAATTTTTTGATAAGATAAGTCCCAACTGCATGGGGGGTCTATTTTTAAAAATACGAAAATTAAATTTTTATACGGCCCCCAGAGGATAAAACTTCCAGTTAGAAAAATTTTCTTTATCCCTTCCTGAATTGAGCAAAAGAAATTTCATCTCGATATCTGCAAATCCCTGAAAGAGATTAAAATCCAAAATTTTCCAAAATTCCTGACTTACACCACTTAAGCATATCTCTGAGCGCAGCAAAATCAGTTCATTTGAAGTACAATTAAGGGATCGACCATAAATTTACGTATTGTTAAATGTCGATCCAAGACAATACTTAAACTTTTAGATATAAAATAGAAGCGTATAGGTTTTTGCTTTCAACTTTGTTGAAATATGTTAGATGTCTGCAATATTTCGACCTTGCCGCTAACTTCGTAACTGGCATGACTCATTGACCGGACCGTCTTATTAAACACTTATTAAAAGTGTTATCAAATTGAGTGATATTAATTAAACTCTCATTAAAAGTGTCTTAAAAACTTATTGGCGCAGGCAATAGGTTTAGTAAATATAGGAATAGCGATAATGACGCTTCTATTAGCGGAATCATAGGAAATATATTTTAATAAATTACATAGAAATATTTTCAAAAATCTACTTTATACTACAGTTAAACCGCTATAACGGACATTCCCGAATAGCAGACACCTCTGTTTAACGGACTATTTTCCAATCCCCATTCTCAAAACCTAAATTTGTGCATGTTTAACCTCTGAATAACTGACATTCCGAATAGTGGACACTATTTAAGGCGATAAAGGATGAAAAAGTATTTTTTTAAGGAGAAAAAAATGAAAAAAAAGTAAAAAGGCCTCTAAATTTATCAGGGAAATTTATGATAAATGAGCTTGGGAAAATCCTCCCCCCCCCCCCGTTCAGAGCTGAAATGAAGGGGTTGCCCAGGAGGAACATCTTCCAGAGCATTGAAATATCCCCTCGGAAAAATGAGATTTTATGTTTTTAACAGTCAAAAAGTGCAATTTCCCTCCACGACAGGAACTCTATAAAGTCTAATAATGTTACTTTGAAAAACAAATTACATGTAATCGCAAGCAAAAGTTAACTTTTGTAACAGGGTTTTTTCACAAGCATGTAATGAACAAAGGGTAAAGGTGTGTACAGTTTTATTTAGCCCCATTGCTTAAAAAATAATTGTAATTTCTGATTAATCATATAAAAGAGGTTTTAGGACACATAAAAGTCAATTAATGAAATGTTAAACGTTTCTTAGCACTTTTTGAATATCTTTGATTTTCCCAATAGCGGACACCTCCGAATAGCGGACAATTTCTGCGTTCCTGAGGTGTCCGTTATTTAGAGGTTTTGCTGTATTCAGTTTCAAAATTTATGAAGGTTTTAAACCTATTTTTGCTTTCTTCTATCTTTACTAGAAGAAAGTATTGGATTCATGAAAATTTTGAATTCCGGTTTTCGATGGATTCACACGTTTTAGGGCTCAGAGATACCGAAAAACATGTTTTTATGAAATGTCTGTCTGTGAGTCACAGCACAATGAAAAAATTTGAAATCGAAGTGATAAAAAAATAAAGTTTAAATCAACTGACGCATTTAAACTGTAATTAAAGAAGGTGAAAATGGAAAAACTTAAAGAAAATCTGAAATCGAAACTATGCAGCATTTAAACGTTAGGAGCCCAACTTTGCCCATTTTAAAACTAAATGCACTTTACTGCACCAAATATTTTTATTTCAGTATTTCTCATTTTTAAACTGACATACGTCAATAACCGTCGGTTGCGGTAACTTTTCAGCTCAGAAAATTTACTTTTAAAAATATGATTTGTTTACAAAAATTACTTTTTTTTTAATATTGCTATTTTAAATACTTTTATTTTTTTAATAAATATTATTTAAAATGCTGAATTAAAATGGAAAATTAGACATTTTCGTTTAACCAAAAGAAAAAAATTCAACGCGACAAATAATATTTTGAGTAATAAGAAATTTAATTTACTCAATTTTTTTTTGAAAAAAAAATATTAAGAAGTCTTATGATGTGATAATGCTTACAAATTATATGGTTAACCATTACAAAACATTCAAAATTCCAATTTTATAAATAAATAAATAAAATAAATGTTTCCTGGACCCATTACAGCAACATAGTTTCTTCAATTACACGCATTTCAATTTGTGTTTGATCCCTTGAAACCTCACGATTTATTAAAATTGTCATAATTCTCTGAATTTTTTTTTGTTCAGTTCAGGAATGAATAAGGAAAAATTTTCTAATTGGATGTTTTATCTTCCGGGGGCCGTATAAAAATTTAATTTTCGTATTTTTTAAAATAGATCCCCCATGGAGCTGCAACATATCTTATCAAAAAAGTCACCTTTTTTTATGAAACTATGCAATTGGAAGTATGAGTCTATGGGCAATATTTAAGGAGATAGCCTATTGTTTCGATATTTATGACTCACCCTGTATATATATTACTATTTAACATTGAGAACAAATAAAAAATTTCACCAAAATATTATATTTTAATGAAACATTTTTGAAAGCATGATTCTTTAAATTAAAGATTCATGGGAGAGTTGTACTTAATATTTTTTTTTTAGTATCTATAATATAGAAAACGCTACGTTATATGAAACTTTCCTAAACACTTTATCTTTTTTTTTGAATTTCTAAGATTTCAAAAAGATTTTATTTCATAGTTGTGAACAATGTAGCTGATTCTCATTATAGACATTTTGATTTTCATACTTTAAAGTATGTTTTTTTCACGTTTTTGGGTTTATTTTAAATCATTCTATAAACTTTAAAATAGCTGTACGGACAGTTCGAAATTGATACTTTAGAAAGCAGATTTTTTTTCTCTTTTCAAAGACTTTTTTTTTTAAATTGCAGGGGTTTCTAAAATATTTTATATAAGAAGTTGAAGCAAAATCGATAGTATGCAAGAAATAGCTATGTATATTAATGTTTATTTGTTTTAAAAGGAAAATGTAAACACAATTCAATAAAGATTATATTTAAATATGCACATGTCATTTTGGATAGATTTCTGTGATGCAATCATGAAAATTATTTTTGTAAATAAAAAACTAATTTTGTTTCATTTTACATAAATGTTTATTACCAAACAAACAAATACAGATCAAAAAATAACATTTCAACGAAAACACATTTTTTTCCAACGAACTAATATTTGTTGTATTTGTAAATTCAAAATGTATTTTAATTTATTTTAGATACTATATTAAAAATAGGCCTTATTTATAATTTTATTTATATTTATAGCACAAATCTGTGAATAAAATTTAATGCTTTAATACAGAATTGTGATTATCGAATGTGGAATTTATTTTATTCGTATTATTTAAAATAATTTAAAAACTCGAAGCAGATAATCCTTACAAAAAAACATCATTTGAATATGTTGTGGTGTTTAATCTCGCTTAAATTCTTAGATAGAAATATGCTGTGGTGTATGTTATTTGATTTACAAAAATTACAAAACATGATTCTTTTTCTACATTTTCAGAGTTTCTATGAGCTTATGTTTCTTTTCATATCTCTTAGAAAACGAAGTAAAATTATGTCTATTGATTCACACTTGTTTATAAAAATTAGTTATAGGGCTGTTTTTTAAATTTCATAATAGTGCATGTTGCTCGAAATCCGAGAGAATAATGACGATTGAAGACAGCGAAGTTCTTTTATCCACTGCACTCAAAAGCATCCTCTACTGCCTGAAAATTGCAATTCCGCGTATACATTCCTTTACGAAATCAGCTGACTTAGATCTTTCTACCTCCCTTTACACATGTGATGTATAATTTTGAAACACTCAAAACATATCATTCAAGCATTAAAAAGAATTATTGGTGTTATGAGTGCACTTTGGTTGCTATTAGCATGTGGATACTATTTCATGGTATCAGTGAACATTTGAATTATAAACTATGGTAATAAACTGATATGTAAAGGTTATGCAAATGTGTCGCGAATAAAAAGAATGAACATAAACTTTTAAACAAAACACATTGAAAAAAAATTGTCATAATTTACAGTAAGAAATAAAATGTACCCTAATTTTTAACGGAAATGTTTGTCGTATGTATCGTTACTTATCAATTTTTGGACCTTTTATTTTATGTACAAGTTCCATATGAATTTATAGAGCGCCACTATTACATAATGGAAAATGTACTGTTTAAACAATGATAGCAAAAAAGTTTAATAATTAGCAGTCATGTGTTATGAGGCCGCATCATTCAGCAGTAAAACGTATTTAGATTTTCTTTATGTTTGTCTATTAGAATCAAGAGACGCTTGCATTCATATTTTTATTGTACAATATCAACTATATGTTATTTCTGTTGTTTTCAAACATTCACTTGAAAAGACTGGTGTTCTGGTGTTTGCTCTAAAATTCTAATTCCCGAAATTATAATTATTAGAGTCGAGCGCAGAAAGAAATATTGTATCTAAAACTGTCTCGTCGTTAAAAAATAAAATACTGTATTGTTTATTATTATAAAAGGAAATTCGTCTCCTGTACTGATATCCTCATGCATTCCAAGAAGCTCAAAATCTCGGCATTTTAACTCAATTACATTATTTTTTTTTATCTTTTTTAATTATTTTTTTACAATGCTATTATGTCCTCTTAATTCTTTAGAAAGTTTCATATCCCTTCCACATCATCAAAATTCATTATAACAGGGTTAAATTATGTGAAGTTTGACAAAATTTAACAAGCTTCATGTTTCCTTCCTGTTACATACAAAAAACAAAATATACGCAAATGTTTGAAATTTTTATTAATTTTTTCTGCAATTTCAAATAAAAAATGTTCTTTTTTGCAACTTTATATTTCGATTGCTTGCAGTGTCGATTTAATAAGGAAGAAAAAACTGTAACAAGTAAAAGTAACAAGAGATATTAAAAATTTTCACTTTCTATTTTATAATCATGTTTTATAGAAAGTTACTCAATTTTTGTCAGAATGTTTATATGTTTTATATTTATATGCTGTTTCATTGGCGTTTGTTGTTAACTTTACTGTTCTTTTAGTTATTTGTGTATCAATTAGTAATTTTTAAAGGCTTGAAAGTGTTTCTGTACCTGCAATTAGTGACCATTCTTGATTTTTTTAATTTTTTGTCTTCTATCTCTAATATCAATGTTATTGCAGCTTTCATTCGTCATTTCACACCTCTCTTTAATCTTTGAGTCCTGACAGTTAAATTGAGAATGTCTCCTATTGCAACTTTTATTTGTGAAATAATACTTTCTTTCATCACAACTTTGTAACGATCTTCACTGTTGATTGTCGTCTATTGCTGCTTTTATGAGTATAAAGGCTGTTTACGCAATGTGTTTCCTGCCATCTGGTTGCACAGCAAAGAATTTTTCTCATGAGCAAAAAATGTTGTTTCTCTGGATCATAACGTCGGTAATATCACACAAATCTAACTATATATATCAGGATTTTTGTATTAAAACTAATAAATGCCTTTTCCAATGTGGACAACTTCGTTTTGTCTTTTTCAGAAATGAAATAGGTACATAGACTTTTAGAATGTACTCGCATAAAGTGCAAATAATCTTGGTGGATTCCAATTTCCGTTATACAGAAGCACAAATCTTATGACTGTGGCCAATCTTCTTAAATGGTTTAGTCATCTGAGCTTCTGCAATGCACATTTTAGAGTACTTTCAACTGCTTAAAGAATAATCCATGGAACAACAATGGATCAACATGGATCAACAGCTGGAATTTCTTTTTTTTTATTCTAATTAATTTCACCAATAATTTTTTTTAAGTTTGTAGAAATTTGCAAATAGATAATAAATTTGGGCTTTGCCCAAAAATCTATCCATCCAGAGATTGAACTAAATAATGAATTGATAGTTCATATACCTATACATTACAAATAAACCACAGAATAGGGCGTTCCAAACTAACTTCCATGAATTATATGACTTCATTATCGACCCCGATATTGTCGTTATATCCATCACATCTTTTCGCGAATAGATCATTGGTGTCTTTTTCTTTTCCATTTAAGTGTCCCATAATTAAGTCATCTCTATGATGTTAGAAACAGTATCATAAGGAGGTGCAATTTGTTCAATATAAAACGAAAAGGGCTCTTGTAATAGTAATACGTGTTATTATTTTTTCAGAATGTTTCAAATCCCATTTTCTCCTTTCTTTGCATTCATGGCTGTAAAAAACAATGCAAATAATCGAAAGTTAGGTTGCTTTGATGAAACATTTTGCTTTAAATCTTTACATTCGCGTCTTACTTTATATCCGCCAACTAACTATCTTAGAAATATCAGCAGCACGGATGATGTCAAAACTAGCATATAAGACAGTTACAAAACAGGAGAGCAAGGAATTTAAGGAATTCAAAAATAAATTTTGCGGTAGCAGACTAAGTAAATTTAATTGATAATAGTAAAAAATTACAGAAAATTGTAAAAAAAAAAAAAAAAAAAAAAAAAAAAAAAAAAAAAAAATTGGAGACTTCAATTAAAAGATCGTACATAGATTAAATCGAACATTTAAAGAATTTGCACTATTTGAAGACACAGATTTTTTTTCAAACCTGTTGAAATTGCCATGCCACAATCAACTGAAATAATTGCTAATTTTGTAACAGATGCATCTAAAATCAAAGAATGGATATGAAAAGAATTATGCTTATATTCTATCTAAATTGAGTAACGTTCCAGAATGTAGAATTTCAATACAAAGCGTGATTACAATGTACATGTTCAACGTGTTTAAAAATTTGCATTAATTTCATTTATCATAATCATTAGGCGCGTTTTAAACTGAACATTAAACATAAGAATTCAAAAGGTATATATAAAGGTATATAATGTTGTCTAAATTAATAGAAACTACAAAGACTTGTGTAAATCATGATTTTAATTACGTAAAGTATGAAATAAATCAAAATGTTTTAACCCTGTTGGGATGCATGAAGATATGGTACGGATTTAAAACTTGTTACTTATGGTAAGAAGATATAGCAACACTTCATCTACAATGAGCCGATAACAAATTAAAATTGGATTTTGTAGCAAAAAAATCAGAAACATGAGCATAATTTAACTCGAACTTAGGAATTTAGCACTCAGGGGACTGTAATTTATTTTACTTAATGAGCAATACAACATGCAGATTTTGTAACTGGGGAAAATATTTATTTCATTTCTTTTTACACTCTATTGAAATAATTCAGGAGTGCGTCATTCATGTATTATTTTTTCAAATAAGCTTTTTTTAAATTTCTATATTCTTTTTTCTCAAATTTATAAAACTCTACCGCTGCGCAACATATTATTTTTATTTTCAGATTTCATATTAAAGTAACGTCTATTTAATTTCAAAGTGAAAAAAACTTATTTTCTATTATTTTTATATAAAAAGTACTCATATTTAAAAGCCACTGTTTAATAAAATGTAAAATTCAGTATAAATATTCATCTTAAAATATATTTAAAATTGATAGTACTTTAAAAGGAGAATAAGAATTCATCTTTTATAAGAGAAATTTAAACTTTGTTACAATCCCGCATGCTATAGAAAAATCCATTTTTACTGAAATCCTTATCGTTATGACAAAAGAGGAATTAAGAATAATCTGTAACATACAAATGCATTTTTGATGACTTCCCATAAAAATTTATTTTAATGTTCAGAATGCAGGAAATTTTTCCAATGAAATATATTGATTTCCTGTATCAAAGTGGGAAAATGATTGGCTTTGAAAACGTTTTATGTAGATGAAAGCGAAAGAGATAAGAAAGCATTATTAAATTGGGATATTCTATTTGACTGCATACAAACAATACGAATATATTCAGAAAAAAAAATACTTTTAAAATATTCACTAATAATTAAAGTCTATAAATATATTTAACAACGAAATATAAATAGAAAAAACTTATAATTTAAAGATATAAATTATAATTGCAATTGTTTTATTATAATAATTGTAATTGGTTTATTAATAATTATAAATAACATATTATTCTTCTAGAATATTATATAATTTAACCTAAAATATTTATTCAATTTCATAGTCATATTTTAATACATTGTGAAGTAAAAATTAAAATCAATGATTAAAATAAATAAAAATACAGAAAAGTGCATTAAACTATTTTTCTAATTGCACCAGTAACGTAGATACTGCAAATGAAATAGATAAATGTTTTTAAAATTGTATTTTAATTAAATTGGAACAAAAGCATAATAATTAAGTAAAATATTCATTTCTCGTATAAACTTAGCATTTCAGATATCATTAAAATAATTAATTATTTTCATTGTCTCAAGATCAATATTTGAATTATTTTAGATACAAGATATAAAATATACATTTTATTTCAAATTATAAATAATAAATTGCTTTTAAAAGCTGGTTTTTTGAGTCTCTGAAGAATCAGAAGTTATCATTAGATTAGCAGTGCATGGAATCGTGTTACCTGTTAAAATTCTCAAAAAAAAATTCTTAAAATTACTTAATACATTATTTGTGCTAATAAATAATTAAAATATTAAGAAAAAAGTTGGCGAGTTCACTATTTTAACACTTTCGGGTTAATGTTTTTTCAATTTTGAGAAAAAAATTACTTTTAATTTAATAACGTTAATCGTAACTATCCATATAGATTTATTGTAGCGTAGTACACAGTCCAGTTACATTAACCTGACCACTTGCGATTTTTGACTTTTTGATAAGTATCTGGAAAAATACATGAGGAATTATCCATAAACTCCAGGTGTGTGAAAAAATAGTAAGATTCCATAATAGTAAGGTTTTTTCCGAAATCCCATACTGGACCGTCAACAAATTGAAAAAGAAAGAATATATTTTGGATAACCCTGTCAAAATTAATGTAGCAAAATTGTTTGTAGATTATGATTAAATGGGTTACTGTAATAAACTGTGTATTATTATGAGGATGGAATGTATACTCGTAGAGAAACTAAGGTTTTCATAAAAACAGTCACGAATTTTGCCAAATATTTTGTTTATAATTGCGGAATTCTTAATATAAAATAAAGTTCTTTTCTGAAAACATGACAAATAATATTGCACGCAAAACCCTCTAATCAGAATTACAAAACAAAACAAAAAAATGTCTGAAAAATGAACAGGTTGAATAAAACATTTTTTAGTGCGCATGCGTAAACCAGTCAAAATATAATTTACAAAATGTATTAGCTAAATGTATAGAGTAAGTCTCAAAAACAGAATTTGAAAATTCAAACAATTTTCTTCGACAGAATAAGTTCAAAATCGAAAAAGAAGCAAATTGGTGAGGGACTGTATTCATATATATATATTAATAACTGTCAATAAAGCATACTTGATATTGCAAGCACTGCTATATTCGGATACTGCCCATCATATTTTTTGTTTCATGTTAAGATAAACGGATTTTGAGCTTACTCGTTCAACGCTAAGTTTTTGCGATTTTTCACAAAAGTTGTTGTAAAAATTTAGCTAACACATTATGAAAATAAAATTTTGACTGCTTTTACGCATGCACAGTAAAAACTTCTTTTAGTAAATCTGCTTATTATTCATACAATTTTTATTCCTTATTGATTCTGATTAGAGGGATTTGTGCACATTATCATTTGCATGAATTCTGAAAATAACATTATTTTATATTAAGAATTCCGCATATTATAAGCAAAAAACTGAAAAATTTGGGACAGTTTTTATGAAAACCGTAATTTCTCCATGAGTATATATTCTGTCTCCTCGTAAAGATAAACTCAGTTTATTACAGTAACCCTTTTAATCATAATTTATAGTTCGAACTGTTTTACAACATTAGTTTTGATAGGGTTATACAAAAGATATTCTTTGTTCTTCAATTTATTGACTGTATCCTATGATATTTCGAAAAAAAATATTCACGGAAATATATAGTTTGTACTAATCTGTTTGCAAACCTGGAGTGTCAGGGTCCTGGATCCTCATGTATTTATATAAATATTTAAAAAAATGACTAAAATCTCAAGGTGATTACATTAATATGACTTTACTATGTATTATCTTAGAGTCTGAAATCTAACGAAAGTAGTTATTTTGTGTACTGTTCAATTCATATTTAAATGATAATAAGCTAAGGAAGAGCTTTTTCACATGTAAGGAATACATCATGGTACAACAAAGTTTAACCTATATTAGAACTAAATACATGTATAAAATAAAGGAATCGCCAACTGGGCAAAGAGAGTAAAGAAAATAAAATATTATTATTATTGTTATTACTAAATATCAAACCATTAATGAAGCCATAATAAGAAAGGCATAGTCGTATACTATCATTTCTATATGCAGAAATTACTAAATAATTATTAAGACAAAATAGTACTCGATGCAAATGCATGTACTATTAATAATATACCAGAAAACGGAAATATTAAGTATTAAAGAAAATTATTTCAAATTAAACTGTGGAACTTAGGTTTGAGAGCCCTGATTTATTAGTTTCATTATTAATATAAATGTAATCAATATTTATGATATTTTTAACGTACAGAATTGCTTTGACAGAGACAGATAAGGAAATATTAATGACAGAAATAAAAGTTTTACCTAATTGAAAATTCTACGAGAAAAAATGTATTATTTAAAATAGGGATAGTTCTAAAAATTCTTTTTTTTTTCCATAAGTTAAACACTAATAATTTCTTCCTAATTCTTATGCGTAATTGTTAGTACACGATATGAAATGCAGTTTTGAAAAAAAATGTCTGGTTTTATCATTATTACATGTAATTAATTTAAAATATGCAATTTAAAGAGTTTTCTTCTTATTATATTTCGGTAAATTCAATTTAAAAATGAATTTGAATGACCTATTATCTCTGTAGTTATATTAAATAAATTAATTTTGACAAGACCGTTAATATACTGTAAAACTTATAAATGGTTACATGTGTTGTTTATGACTAGAAATTGATCAGTAATTATATTTATACCAAAGAAATATAAAAGCTACCTGCTCCTCCTAGCTCTGGCATGTAAAACTTTTTTATTTTTGATTTTTATCAGAGAAAATGTTTTAGGAAATAGAGCAAGAAAATATGTTGTCCATCAAAATAACTTATTTCCTGATCAGAAGAAAAGTAGTTTTTCTATATATATACTATACATATATAATCTACTTTGAAAATTACAAATATTTTCAAGGACTCAATTACATGTTCTCAGATAATGAACGAACTTTTGTGTTTTCTATGTTGTTATTTTTTTTTTTCTTTATCCGTATAACATTCCATTTCGGTGGAAAACTTTTTAGACTTCATTATAAAGAACTAAACTGTACAAACAAGATACATTATTAAAGAAAATTTCAGAAAAATACATTTTATTATAATTTCTTTTTTAAAAAAAGTAAGAAAAATATAAAATTATTAGGGACAATTGTTTTGAGGTTTTATCCATTATCTCAAATGATCTACTGGCTTTGTGAAAATGAGTTATGTAAACTAGTAGGATATATCGTTACTTTTATCATTAAGTAAACTAGTAGGATGTTGCAATCTCAAAACTATCCTCTATCTGATACATGTTAATATTTCTTGAAAAGAATAATCATAATGGCGTACCGGTTGCATTTTAAGAAAGAATCACGTTTTGAGCACCAGCCTTGGCGAGTTGGCAAAAGCGAGAACGTTCAGCTAGCTGCATCGCCAAAAACACAATAAACTAAGTTCAAATGTGTCATAAAACATATGATTAATAGAATTATATTTATTACAAGAGAATCTTTACTACTGTTTTAAATTAATTTCTCAATTTCTTGGAACATAGCGAGTTAAGGAAATAATATTTTTTAATTGAGGGGGAAAAAAACCTATGTTTAGATCTTCTGTGAAAAATTTTAATCTGAAAAAGCTCTTTGTTTTAAACTATGTTTCAATCGTAAACAACGGTGAATAACATTTCCTCATATTATAGTCTTTGCTTGATAACATTTACAGAAAAACAAATGAACAATAAGCGCGATCTCTTTGCAGAAGGTGGGTTGCTATTCGCGAAGCGTTTGACGTCACAAACAAGAAAGGGTGCGTAGCATTTACTTCATCTTTGCGCCAATCGTTATTCCGGCGATAAGGTGCTCAAAACGTGATTCTTTCTGAAAATGCGTACCGGTTAGGCAATTTACACAAAAATTTTTGCAACAACTTACTTCAATTTCTAACTGAATCTAAAATATTATGGAAATCCGTGTATCAATATTTGAGATAAAATTATCGCAAAATTAAAAAAAAAACTGTTTAGAATTTGTTGAGCGATACCCTCATAAAATAAGTAATACCCATTCATATGAGGGAATACGTGAATCTGAAGTTTGATGAAAATTCGTGCATTAGTTTCTTACATAGAGCTATTGCGATAATTATGAATAATGCCGCGTAGCAACACCACCTGTTTCGCAATTTAAAACTAAAACGTATTCAAAGCCATATTATATCAAGGACTAACAGATTCTGCAGTTTTATGAAAATCCGTCCTTTTGTTTTTGAAATACAGCTATTGTGGTAATCCGCAAAAAGGCAGCGTAGCAGCGCCAAAGATCTTAGAGGGAAATATAGGACAGCTTTGGAAGCCGTAACTAACTGAAACAGTGCAAACAGCACTGCGAGGAAACACGCTCAAATGGAGAGATCTAATCGTAGGCTGGTTCATTGCATCCACCGATTCGCCAAATAGTTTTCTAGTAAAGCTCTTTGCGCCAACTCCCCCGCGAGAATTCAAAACGCCATTTCTTTTGGCAGTTCGTCTTGAGACTTAAAGATTGTGGGAGATTTTTTAATATGATTTGTTTGTTTTGATATATTTTATATATTGCAAATAAATAGCCGATGAACACGTACAATTGAAAAGTCTTCAGTGATGCTGAACTTGTTAAATAATAAATTTAAAAATCGAAAGTTCCACTTTCACTCGAAAACTAACATAACAACGAACAGGTTCATCTAAAATTATGTAACATTATAACTGATGTACAAGTATGAATTATAACATATACATTTAATACATGCATAATGTAACACGTACGTCACATTCGTATAAACACATACTCATACACGTACGTCAATACATACGTAAAGTAGCGTATATATTGTATGAAATTTTACCTAAATCAGCTCCCTCCACGAAAAGGGATGGAGAGGGAGGGGTGGTGCACAACTTTCGCGGGAAGCGAGGCGAAGTGCGATGACCACATCAGTGCTCCACATTTTGATAATTATCGCTACTGGTGATAACGCAAAGCGGCCAAGTGAACACATTTATCTTTCGCCCCTGTATGCGACTTCTATTGCCTAGCTATTTGCACTGTTTCACTGAGAGCTATGGATTTTTGTTACGTCTACAAAGCCTTCCTATCTTTTCTCCTAAGATCTTTGAGACGTAAGCTGCAAGATAAATTACTCTAATTAAAAGATTTGCCGTAAATTTCTTTATTTAGCTGGTTTATCAACGCCTAGCATGCGAAATCGTAAAAACCATATAGTAGAGAAAAAAATTGCTATTTAGATGATTTAACAAATTGTTAAAATTGATAAAAAACAAATTAAACAAACTTACAAATGGTTGTTATAATTTATCGAACTATTCTATTTATGAATTTTCTCTCTTTTTTTTTAACGACGAAAGTATTTATGGTTTAAGTTTATAAAATCCAGAATCATGTTTCTTCGATACAAATAGCCGGCTAATGATTTAATAATAATAAACTCGACACACCTGCGGTCGGCCCTTAGATTCAGGGCACTGAATCCGCTTATTCTGCTTTTCGGTGTCTTTGCTTAAATCAATTTTCCTTTTAAAATTAACCGGTTTAATTTTTTGATTTTTTTTCTCATTAAACTTATTTTTTTCTTATAAGTTTCCGCTAGAGACTCGATTATTCGGAACATGATTAAGGATCTTTAAACGTATCTTCCCCGAGAGAGCTGCAATAAGAGAGGAAAAACTTAAGGATTTCGGATGCTAAAAAGAGGAAAAATGAAATTTGCACTCCACCTAGTTTATTCTAGACCGAAAACAACAGCCATTTTCCAAATGGTTGAAAAATAATGTAATTTTGGATATGGATTCTCCAAAGGTACATAGTAATGAACTTAATCTTTACATTTTTAAATATTTAGCAAATATTCTCATTGCAATGTGTCTACCGAATATGATTTATTTATGTTTTGTAAGTAACATGCATTTTTTTTATAAGTACAAAAATTCTACTGAAAATAGTTTCCTATTTCTTATATATTTTTTCATGTGCGCAAATATGTATTAATAGCGTTACCACATATACAAATATTACTGCATACAACAGAAAATCAAAAATATTAAAATGCATAATGCCTTAATAAAACAGAAAATAAAAATGCTAAGTTGTGAATTGATATAAATATTAGTAGATACGCTGATAAAAAGATAATAAAACATAACATGCCTTAAAAATAGAAATATCCTACTAAATGATTAGTATTTTTATTATTTAGGCATATAAAATCCAGTAATTCACACAGGCGTATGGATGGTTTTCACCAGAAAGCGTTACTGAAATAAGAACCATTAATTTTTTTAGTTATGAGTTATGCCTAAAATATTGAATATTTTGGTTGTATGTTTTTTTATATTGCTAACTAGGCGTAAAACCAACACGAAATAAAAGAAATAAAAAAAATATTTTTGTTGGAAAAGATTTCTTTTATCAGATATTTCATTTATATGATTGAAGGGGAAAAAAGAAATAGCTTACAACATGGGTTGTATTTTTACTTCTTAGGAACATAAAATTAAATTATTTATTCGTTAGAACAGAATCTTACAGGTACATTTCCTCAGAGAAATATATAAATAATGCGTTACAAAAAACAAAAACAGTTTAAAGAAAGGGAGACAGATTTTCTTAAGAAAAGATTAATTTTATCGTATAATTGAGCCTCAAATTTTAAAAAATCGGGAAAAGAAAAGAAAAAAATAGATTATTAAGTGTGTGTTATTTGTATTTTTTAATATTCAGTGTATCATATATATTAGTTTAATCTATATAACACAAACGTGTGAATAAGTTTTTTAAGAGAAAATGCAATAAATGCGTGACGAGAATAAGTAGATTAAAAAAAAGATAATAAGAAGATATTATTGTTTTGTAAACAATCAAAACTTTATTATTTGGGTTCAAAAATCTTCTTAATATTCTTGAATTTTCTTTTAATAAATTTTATTACATACTTAGAATTATAGAATAAAGAAATATTGAATTCAAATTATTTACATACTATGTACAAAATGTATAATATGTACAAAATATATATTTCTCTTACCTTGATAATTTCTGATCATCGTACTAAAAACTGGAAAGATGATACTACATGCATTTCTGCGTGCCTTTTCATAAAAATAACATAATTCTTCAATAAAACTCAAGACACGCACGACAAACAAAAAATATAAACATTCTGTCTAAAAAAATTCTTTTTCATTCCATCAAAAATTGATGCCATCTTTTTTATCTAAACTTTTAACTCCTCTCGTAAGATAAAAAATATAAAAGCAAAGCAGACGAAAAAAACAGCTTCGCTTCCATAGCAACGAGTCGCGTCTTATAAATAAATTAAATATCACAATAGCAAATTTGCAAACGATTTTCTGTGAATTAACGGATATATTAATTTATGAATTCCTAACATACTCCCACCTTTAATTTAGGCGGAAGCCAAATTAAACATAAAATCACTTTTGATCAAACTAAACACTAATTCAAAATAAAAAATATGTAAATAAATAAAGATAATAACTAAACAATAATAAAAAATAATGAAACATTTAGAGTTCTAGAAAAGTCAATTCAGAGTTCTAGAAAAAGTCAGTTCAGAGTTCTAGAAAAAGTCATTTCACAAGTCTCTTACCATTCATCTTACCAAGCTGCTGCTAGAGGGATGAACTTCCATTTAATAGGAGACAGTTCTTTTGAAGAAACTATTGCTTTCCAATCCAATGATTTTAAAAGGTTGTTTAAATGATTCCTCTAAAATTGGAGCCGTTATCAGAGTATCTTTTGCATCTGTAACACTTAGAAAATTGACTTCTAATGTTGCGTCTAGAAGAAATTATCCAATATTTTTCTCTTAAAATGGATCCAGCTGTTTGTGGTCCAGCATGACAATTCTTTAAATGACATTCTTGAATCAGACAATTCCCTACATGATGTTTCGATGGTAATAAAATTAGATATCTGAAAGAAAACTCGTCATCCCGTTCTAATATCTTTGTTTTTACTCTCAACAATCCTTCTTGATCTTTCATAACCTTTAATCCTTTTATTGCATCAGTAGTATTACCAAAACTTTCAGATTGTATTATTGACCAGAACGACCTTTCCGCATCTTCCTTTTCTTCAATCGACAATTTTGATGGAAAACATATATTTCGATTTCTGCACTTCATTATGAATCTCTTCACCCAACATACGACATTCATAAATCTACCAAATTTTGAAATTCTACTATATATCATAAATTCATGTGAATTAGAACATAAAAGAGTATATACTGCAGTTTTCTTCATTTCCATTATTACTAATTCTTCGTTGGGGCTTGCTTCTGAATGTGGCCAATTTTCTTCTGATAACTTCAACCATTATGGTCCCTCCCACCATCTCATCTTCAGCAGCTGTTTAGGGCTACATCCGCGAGAAGGTAGATCAGCAGGGTTGAGATGACCAGGTACGAAGTTCCATTGTTGAGATTCGGAAAATTTACAAATTTCTCTAACTCTATTGCCTACAAACGTTACCCATTGATCATTTCTTCGAATCCAAGCGAGAACAGTCGAAGAGTCGGTCCAATACCTTACTGGTATGGAAATACAATTAAAGGCTTTCAAGACAAAGTTAGTCATGATTTCTGTAGATTTTAAAATAAAATTTTCTAATTCAAGCACATTGTCGACTGAAGTGACGCAGTTATCTATATAGTATGACTTCATAAGCTTCTCAGCTATCTGTTTATTTTCTTCATCAACATTACTCAAGTGATACCTTATAACTGCACCTAGGAAAAATGGGCTACAAGTTGCTCCAAAAACAACTCTATTGTGTTGATAAACTTGAAATTCGTCAGGACTCTTCCACCACAAAAATCGTAGGAAATGCCGATCTTATTCTTTGACTTCAATTTGAAGAAATGCTTTTCTTATATCGGCTACTACCCCAATAGCTTTCTCACGAAATCTTATTAACACTGCAGGAATTTGTTCGATGAGGTTTGGTCCTTTGAAGAGACACTCATTTAAAGAAGGAGACCTCCCTACCTTACACGATGCATCAAAAACTGGTCGAACACTTGTAGTAAGACTATCTGGTTTGATGACGGGATGATGAGGTAAAAAATGTCCTGGAATCTTGAGTGTTTCATCTGGTACTTTACTGATAACGCCTTCTTCTTCCCATTCATAGAAAACTTTAGCATATTCTTCAAACATTTTCATTGATTTTAATTTCTTTGTTGAATTTATCAATCTTCGTTCAGCTATGTGCCTATTTGAGGGAATCTCACGTTTGCCGTTAATCTAAGGAAGACCTACAATATAGCGACCTTCTATATTTCTATCAACTTCTTTTATAAAATTATCATGAGCGAGTTCTTCTTCTTCTGCTTTAGACAAAGTTTGACAGGGATCTGTTATACCGATTGTCTCTAACTTCCATAATTCTGGAATCTTCATATCTTTTAAAGCTAGGCTCGTGATAAACATATTTTCATAATTTAGACAAGACTGTGATGTACTTTCTAAACGACCACAAAGTGTCCATCCAAACTTCGTCTCTATTGCTGTAAGACCGCTCTTTAACTGATTTACTCGACCTGTAAGAAGTTGTCCGTAGTAATCGCTTCCAATCAAAATTTCAATTTTTGGACTTCCTGCTCCTAAATCTGAAATCCATAGTTTATTTTGTTTAAGCTCTTTAATTACTGATTCTTTCAGTATCCGAGGAATATTATTACAAATTGTATCTTGATCCAAAAGTTCTAAGACTTCTTTCGTTTGTTTCTGTCTATCAGAAGAACTTAACTCAACTTGGAATTTATTGTGAGATTTAGCTTCTGTTTGCGTACCACCAAACAAAGTGTGTACAATAGCTTCAGAAGAAATGGGATGTAAACCTAACTCTTCAGCTGTACCTTTTAAAATATAGCTCTTTTGCGACCCACAATCAAGTAACGCTCGTACTTTCTTTGTTATTCGACCTTTAATAACTATTTCTAAATTCATAAGGGCTACTTCAGCAGAACACTGCTTATTTGCTATGGTGCTTTGAATTACTTCTGGGGTCTTAGCTGTATTTTCTGGTTCTATACACATTGAAATTTCAGGGCATAATAACTCGGTATGGGGTTTAGAACAAACGTGGCAACGAATAAACACTTTGCAAACTTTAGCGTGGTAACCAAAACGAAGACATTTTAAACAGCAATTTTTATTCTTAATTTTGGCCTTCCGTTCATTAAAGGAAAGAGATCTAGCTCTAATACAGTCCTTGCTTTCATGAGATTTACTGCAAAATAAACAGAGGCGTTCTTTTGCGCTAAATAGCCCTGCCGCAGTAGGTATTTTACTTTCTGCTTTTCTTAACTTTTCTTTAGGTTTGTCTTTAGAGCCCAGCTCTATAAAACTCGATTTGGCTAATTTGAATCTTTCCTAGTTTGCAACTTCTTGTTTCAGAAATTCCATCAAACTTACTATGTTTGCTTTTGTTGACAATGCATTATTATTACTAACAATGTTTGATGTAATTGAAATATTATATCGCTGCCATGCTTTTAATACATCTTCCGATAAGCTAGATTCTATCATGGGATAGAGCCACGCCGAATTGCTTTCTAAACTTAAACCCATTGATTCTAACGATCTTAAATATGCCTCGACTTTCGTGAATAAATCTGATAAGGGAAGTTTATCTTTGCCGTGCGCCTGTACATTAGCTACAATCAATTTTAGGAATTCTCTAACGTACACTTCTATTAGTAAATCTTTATTTCCAAAACGCTCTTGAAATGCCTCGACAGCTTTGGGGTAATTAACTGCGGTCATTGGATAGCTCTCTAACAAGCGCCTGGCACTGGTTCCAAGTTCTACCGATTTGATAAGATACTGAAATTTGTCACTATTATCCAAATCTATGTCTTCATGAATTTTCTGAAACTGGGACCAAAATGAAAGATAATTTATTAACTGCGAATCGAATGGCTTAATATTTAATTTAGGTAATTTATAATGCTTTGATTTGGAATAACCGTAATCTGTACTTTTTTCACTATCATCTTGATTACGTTTATTTGTACCCAATGCTTCGCTAAATTTACGCTTAATGGTAATAAATTGATCTGAATAACTTTCATTTTCCACTACTTCATTTTCAATAGCGTCTTCGTCGCATTTATCATCATCTAACATGAGTTCAATTATAGCTTCATCGATAGATTTAATTTCATGAATCAAATTTTCTAATTTACTAAAATCGTCTGAAATTTTACCCTTATCTAATGACTCGCTGTTAATTTCTTCATTCAAAACATTTAAAGTTCTGGTAAATGACGCACGTAGCGGTGTACGCTTTTTCTTTAACTTATTCATCTTAGAAAAATTAAGTAATAATGCACAGCTTATGAAAACACTATACGCTATAAAAACAATTCAATATCTCAACAGTATTATTCAAATGCCCGTGCTCTTGGCGCCAGATGTTTTGTAAATAATCAAAACTTTATTATTTGGGTTCAAAAATCTTCTTAATATTCTTGAATTTTCTTTTAATAAATTTTATTACATACTTAGAATTATAGAATAAAGAAATATTGAATTCAAATTATTTACATACTATGTGCAAAATGTATAATATTTCCAAAATATATATTTCTTTTACCTTGATAATTTCTGATCATCGTACTAAAAACTGGAAAGATGATACTATATGCATTTCTGCGTGCCTTTTCATAAAAATAACATAATTCTTCAATAAAACTCAAGACACGCACGACAAACAAAAAATATAAACATTCTGTCTAAAAAAATTCTTTTTCATTCCATCAAAAATTGATGCCATCTTTTTTATCTAAACTTTTAACTCCTCTCGTAAGATAAAAAATATAAAAGCAAAGCAGACGAAAAAAACAGCTTCGCTTCCATAGCATCGAGTCGCGTCTTATAAATAAATTAAATATCACAATAGCAAATTTGCAAACGATTTTCTGTGAATTAACGGATATATTAATTTATGAATTCCTAACAATTATTTCGCAAGGAAAGACATAAAAGTGTTGAAAACTTAAACTTCAAATTCTATTTCAATAATGTATCTAATTCTCAAAGTTTTGCATTTTATCGATGTTACGTTTTTCTTATTTGATGCGCAATATGATATCCATTAAAAATGAAAAAATATTTTTGGAAAATTTCTTGAATAATTATAGGAGTTATTCCCCAAATGATTTGTAATGAATTAAGAAATTTATTAAGAACTATTTAAGAACATAAAAGGTATTGTATAACAATGTTAAATGAAATCAAGATTGATTTTATAAATGATAATTTTCACGGATATAGCTGGTTAATTACACTGTAGAAAAAAATCTGTAAAGGTACTGTAAATTTTCTAGGAAACTGGGATTCCAAGATCTATTCATGTAACGATAACAGAAAAAAAAAATCAGGTAACCGATTCTGAAACTTGCTGTTACCGTTACAGGAAAAGTTCTAGGAATCCTAGTTTCCTAGAAAAACTTTAGTATCTTTCCAGAATTTTTTTCAGTGCACAGAAAGACCATTCCAGATTCACCATAGAGCAACGAATAGTCATTAGTTTCTATTTGTATGTATGTTAATTTCTCTGTATTACAGTAACTGACCTAAAAAAGAGTCTGATAAGTTTTTATTTAATAAATATAGTGCTGAAGTATCAGGGATTATCTTTGTACATTTTGAAGATATTTGGATGAGTCTTTCGAAAAACTGCGAAAATTTACATTCATGTGTAATTATCTTCTATATTTTTCAAAAGGATTTTCGAATTTTGTTATTCCCTGAATAAAATGCCAGATTTTAATAATTTGTTTAAACGCCAAATTATGAATGACCAAAGTTTTATACAAGGATTTTTAATTAATCAGATTGCTTAATAATTTTGCACAACACATTTACCAGAAAATTAAAATTATTAATGCATCTTACTGAAATGTTTTATGTATGTGTTTTGAAATATAAAACATTTTACTTCCATTTTTTCAACCTTTTATTTAAATTATTTTAGTACTTTTATTAAACTTAGTTAATGCCTAACATCGGTATTTCAAAGTGTATGAAATATAAAAAAAAATGAAAAATGTAGTAAATCGTACTGATTTAAATACTAATTTATTACAATTTCATTTTCGAATGTTTGTCAGATGTATTTTTTATTGAAACAGATTATCATATATTAAATAAAAACCTATAATTTATCTATTACTTTATGGCATCATCTAAAGTTCTCTTTTCCAGATGGAAACTATGAAAATGGCGGTTATGCATATTGGATTTAAGTCAAATGAAATAGAGTTATACACTATTAGATCACTGATGACCGGTCGCATGCGATTTTATACATTTTGCTAAATATTTAGAAATGTCCTCGAATAAATATCCTCAAATGTAAGGTGTGTAAACAACCTACTATACGTAATATATATCTGCGAAGAATTTTACACAAAAAACGAGAATCTTTTAGAAAAATAAATGTCACAAATGCGTTGAAACTATAGCACAGAAGGCTTATGAGACTTCTTTTGATAAACCGTGCTCATTTTTGTATGGTTATGACATGTGGTAAAATAGTGGAAAGTTTTTATAAAAACAATCGCAAAAAGAAGGTTTTGCTTATAATTTTCAGAGTTCTTAACCTCCTGACTGCCGCCGGCTGATTTTTTCACACGCACTAAGCTGCAGGTTTCACTGCAACATAAGCAATATTTAAATTAGTATAATTCCACAAATAAAACCCAGTTCTGAAAAATTAAGTTAGGATTGATGCTATCAAAGATTATACACCGATACTAATAACATATTTTGTATCAGGTTGGAAAAAACATCTTTTTTTTTTAAATATTTTTAATAAATTACAGAGAAAACAACATTAGAATATTACCCTTTGGCTGGGCAGTCAGGGGGTTAATATGAAAGTATGTTCATTTCAAGTATCATTTCAAGTATCATATCAGCATTGATCACAATATACACTAATCAGAATACTAATAATATTAAAATATTATGGATAACTTATATTTTTTAGCAATGTTTCACTGTAGATGTACGAATGCAATCAAAATATAATGCACTTAATGTATTAACTAAATGTATGTAAAAACTTTTGTATTAGTCTCAAAAACATAGCTTGAAAATTCTGAAAGAGATTCCCGATAAAATAAGCTGAAAATCCATTGTTCCCAAAACAAAATAAGAAGATGAACAACAGTATTCAAGTATTGTAAGTGCAATACTACATATGCTATCTGTCCCTTTTTAATGAACATATGTATAGCATACAGTTAAAACTAATGGTGACACATTGCATCTTTTAGGGGTGAAAGGCTTGTCTCACTGGTGACACCCCTAGGAGTGCTAGAATGTCCCCTTTAATTAGGGTGAAAAGATGGCACCCTTAATTCAGAGTGCCCTATAATACAAAAAATAAAAAATATATATAAATCGACTTTTGGCCCTCAAAGGATTCGAACCCACAACGTCTGATTGTAAGCTCAGCGTTCTAACCGCTCGGCCATCGAGCTCACCTTCAAAATCTCCCTGAAATGTTCAAATGTCCTGAAATTTAAAGGTTGTTTTATATGAAAAAGCTCACCAAAAATTAGCCATCCTAAGTTCTAAACGAAATTGGGATAGCGCATAGCGGTAATAGTCATCGTAGGGAGAAATTGCTGTAGTTGAAAGGGAAGGATACAAGTCACAGAGCATTCGCAAATGACTAAGGGGTGAAAATCTTCCAACAGTATGCATTGCGCAGGACCCTAATTAGTGTCAATCACCCGGAGAGAGATTAAATGGCACCCCAAACACATTTTCAAGCCCGCGGGTGTCAAATGGTAACTCATTTCCTGGGCGCCAAATGCAACCGGTTTGTCACTTTTATTTTTAACAATGAATCCCTCATCTTTGTACCTATCTTTGGGAAAAGACAATTTCGAGCTATTCTCTTGACAACCACTATTAGAATTTTCAATTAATTTTTTATATTTTCGCAAAAGTTATAGCAAAAAATCACGCTGTGAGAAAATGTGCAAATTGGCAATTAAAAAGACAATGAACGCATTTTTATTATGTTATATCAAACTAGCAATTAGTTATATTAGAGTTATATTAGTTATATTAGTTATATTATTAATTATTATGTTATATTAGACTAGAGTCCACGGCTTTGTTCTCCTAATAGTTTAAATATTTCAAGTGATATTTTTATTTCTAATTTTTCTTATAAAAAATATTCTTTTAGTAATAATTCAAAAATTAACATTTATGTCAAAGTTTAACTATACTTCATTAGGAAAAAAATTGATTTAAATAAATACGAATTCAGGCTAAATGTAAATTAATGATAGTTTAGAAAATACATTGAAACTTTTATGCCCATTCACACGATAATTTCAGTATTCAATCGAAATTTTGAAATTTTTAGAAACCATCTTCTAAGTGCACAAGTCTTAATTTTAAAATTAATCATTATGTCAAATTCCAAGCTTCTTGTCTAATGGTGTACCATCTCTCTAGAGACAGAGGCACCAAAATAAAAGCCTACGTTGAAATGGGGAGTGTAACTATTAATTTGCTAACAGTAATTTAGAAGTAGGTTTTACATTTCCTAATATTCCATAAAAACGTAATACAGAAAGTCTTACAATCTTTTTTAGAATGTTTGTTTTTCCTGCCAACCACAGATTATAGTGGCATTGCATATTATATAGTCAGTACAAGATCAAATATTGTTACAATTAACTCGCTACCATAACATTTATAACTATTTTATTATTTCCTAAGACTGAATTG
The DNA here is from genome assembly GCA_964019185.1 of Maratus speculifer. NCBI lineage: Eukaryota > Metazoa > Arthropoda > Arachnida > Araneae > Salticidae > Maratus > Maratus speculifer. The sequence goes on along the minus strand of OZ025289.1, from coordinate 171,192,484 downwards.
AAATCGTAAATTAGAAATTTTCCGAATTTTTTTCACTCTTTCCTTTTATTTCATAAATTTTACTTTCAAATATATTTACAAATGTTATTAGGGGTTATTTATATAGTATAAGTAATTACTATATCATATTTAAAATTTCTAGCTTCTTTAGTATCACAACAAACACGATTAAGAATTTTTATTGATCTTGCAACATTCTGATAGTAGCTGTACAAACATAAAATATAGCTTATTTTTGAAGAAGTTCTGTCACTGTCTGTTTGCAACAATTAATTTTTAAGTCAGTTGGTATATCGCAAGACTGCATTAAAATCATAATTTAGAACGCTTTTCGCATTTTTTAAATTTGCATTTTTTTCTACAGTTCTTAGACATCATCATTTAAATAATTACCATACAAAGTTTCATATTGTTAAACCCCTTAAATAAAATTAAATAAATGAAAAAAAAAAAGAAATTTAGGCTATGGGCAAATTTTGATTCTTGATCAGGATAAGACCGCAATAATAAGAGCATATGGTTGCCATAAAGTTATCGTTGGATAGAGCAGTCTTAAATTTATTTTTACTGTTGGTGATGCATTCGTGATTCCACTCCATAACGGTATGTTGTTAGCTTGAACAAATGTACCAAAATTCCACTCCGAATAATAATCTATAAATAAAATGTTGGTTAGAAAAGGTGTAACGCTTTAGAAAAGTAAGACAGAACATCAACTGTGTGGCTTTCATCTACTCGGATTATGCACACAGTGTATTGTTCCTGAAGATATTCTTTTTAATCATTTATCATTCGATATTCCCAAAAATCTCCTTCTATTTGATACAAATAAATATTTCTTGAGAAATGCTGAGATGCAACGCCACAGTTTAGGTGACTTACGCCAAAATCAAATGAGCAACAACTTAACGTCAATTTCGAACTAAATCTGATATTTACTGAAAACCGTTGCATTAGTTTTTGAATAAGAAGTATTGCGGATATCCTAAATGATTGGATATAGCAGCGTAATCTTTTGGGCGATTTAATTCAAAAATTAATCAAGACCAATTTATATCAGTGACTAAGTGAATCTTAATTTTTATGAAAATTCTAGCATTAATTCTCAAGACACAGCTTTTCCGAAAATCGTGAAACATGAAGCATACTTGATTATCTACTGTGCAATAGGCAAATAAAATTAAATAACACTATCATATCAGGGCCTAATTGAATCTAATGTTTGACGAAAATTCATGTTCCTCAGATAGAACTATTGCAATAATTAAGAATTCTGCAACACAGCGGCGCCAGCTTTTAGCACTTTTACAACAAAAAGAAATTAGCACCAAATTTGATCAAGAACTAATGAAATCTGAAGTCTTATGAAAATCCTTGTGCTAGTTCTTGAACTATAGATACAGTGGAATTCATGAAAAAAGGCAGCATATCTGCATTGCTTTCCGATCAGTCTTTTTTAAAAAGTAATCAGCCCTAATATATACCAAGGACCAAATTAAAATTTTTATTAAATGCCGTTCTTTGATTTTTGAGATAGAACGTTGTAATGTTTTTATCCCATATAGACAGACAAACAGAGTCTAAAACTTACAGACAGAAGTTTTGTAAAGAAAACGTATTTTTCGGGATCTCTGGCATCTAAAACATGTAATTTTCCAAAAAAATTGAATTCCAAATTTTCAAACTCGAATTGAGTTTCTTCGAAACACAAATACAATACCTTCTTTGAATAAAAATAGAAAAAAAGTAAAAAATATCAACGTAATTTTATAAAGTTTTCTAAGAAAAGCATTAAAATAAAGCTATTTATTATTTCAATAGTTAAAATAACACTTTATCATATTTATTTATCAAAATTCAAGTTTGAATTTATTAATTTCTAAAGAAAATGACAGAAAATCCCTGTTTCTTGTTTTCTCAACTAAAATTTCATTTGTTAAGACTTTACTAAACTTACATGCAACATTTGCATTCAGATTTTATTTTATTTGACGCATTATGTTTCAATTAAAAAAATGGTTAACTTTTACAAATCTTTACTTAATAAAGTATATATATAATGATAAATAAACCTTGTACATTAAAATATCTCTGTATATATAAATACACAATATTTATTAAAATTAGAAAATATATCATAAAATATAAGCAATTTACATGATTTTAGTGTGCTTGGAAGAAGTTTCTATTTGCAGAAAATTATTGTTTACTTAAAAAATGAATTATTTTTGATTCATTGTTTTTAAAAAAAAACAAGGGTAAAGTGACAATTACAACTGCACTCGTAAAAATACATCATAGATTTTTTTTTAATATTTTGAGCAAATTAAGTTTTTGACTACTCAAAGATTATGGGCAGCAATTTCTTTACGGTGGGATTTACAGATGAGTCTCGGAACTTTTATCATATATATTATGTACAATCGCGGAAAAACACGCTTTCCTAAATTTGCCACAACTTATTGTACAAGAAAATTACATGTACAAATTAATTGGAAATAAAATCTACTTTTAGTCTATGCATATTAAATTACTTAGAGGGCGATCTAGATATCAAAACAAAACCGAAAGTCTGTTTTTAATAGCAATATCCAAATTTAATACCATAAATAAATTCAAGATCCTTCAAGTAGACTAAATACAAATTCTTGCGATTAACTTCAGCGAATAAATTATTTTTAAATGTGCCTATTTTAGAGGCTGTATCCAAATGGAAGTTCGGTTCTCCATTGTGTAAATGTTTCAGAATGAGTATGTCCTTACATTTCAATAAAATGACTAATATATATATACATATCTATACCGATATATATATATATATATATATATATATATTTCAAATTATGCTTTTCTACACTTTATATATGGCCTCTTAAATAATCATTTAATTTCTTTCCATAATTCACAAGCTACTTGAAGAAAAATTTTGAAATTGAATACTATCATACCTCAGGGTATGATTTATATGAATCTTGAGTATTATAGCCAAATAGCCATTATTAAGTATTATAGCGAAACAAAAACTCATGGCTCTGTAATTATATAAATACAGGAGAGATAAACAAATATTTCAAAAGATAATTTAACATCAGAAAATCAAAATTTTCAATGAATATAATTAAAACAATTTTCACAAAAGTAACTTGAAATTTCGATTTATAGCATAGTTTAAATCGAAAATGTAAATTTTGCTGTTGCCATTGTGAAAAAAAACAGTTCTGGTTTAATTCGCAGACGTCCCCCTAAACAAACTTTACTGAGAGTTATTTTTCCTTTTTCCTCGACTATACTTACAATTTGTAATTTTCTTTAAACTTATATAAATATATACATATTCAATGTAGTTTAACCAATAACTAATAGATAGTAATGATTTAAATTTCTCGAATAAAGGTTTGAAAATATTCATTCAATTGGGCAAAATTATTGTAATGTGTACAAATTTGTTTGATTTTATTTTCAAATTGTAAGTTTGATTAATTTTCCTGTTCCAAATATATGTTGTAAGTTATGCTGTTCTGCACTTGTTAGATAATCCCTTAAATAATTTTTTTAATTTTTGTTCATTATTCAAAAAGTACTTAGAAGAAAATTTTAAAATTGAATACAAACATACTTCGGACATAATTAATATGAATCAATGAAAAAATATATAGGTTGTAATTTATATTTTTTTTAATATTAATTTCATAAATCATATTTCAAATTATTAAAAAATTAAAAGTATAAACTCAGTATATTTAGGTCTGCATTTTGAGCCGCTTAATGGCTGCATTAAAAATTATTATTTATAATTATAATTTCAGGAGATATTAATAAAAACGTGAAAATATAATTTAACATTATAATCTCTAAATTTTCAATGTATATAATTCAAACACTTATCATATAAATGGCAAGATATTTTGTTTAACGGCATAGTTTGAACCGAATATGTAAATGATAGGGTCAAATCTGGGCGTTGCCATTGAAAAACAAGTAAAAATGCTCCGGTTTTATTTTGTAGATAACCCACTAAGTAAATTTTACATACATTAGTTTAAAGTGCATTTTATTCTAATTGTGTGGTAACTTTCATCTATTATTATGAGTTACTGTGTTAGTAGGTATTTACTATTTTCCAAAACTATACTTAACATTTGTAATTTACTTCAAACTTTTAGAGAAAAATAGAAACACAATCAATAGAATTTATTCAACAGTTAATAGATAGTAATGTTTTAACTTTCTAGAATGCAAGTTTGCAAGTATTCTTTGAATTGTTAAAAATTATTCTATTGTATGCATTTTGTTGTTGTCAAATTCTAAGTTTGTTTTATTTTCTTGTTCTAAATATATGATTTAAAAGTAAATCAAAGTACAATTTACTTCACTGGTGTTAAAATTGAAAGAGATTTTAAACAATTTTAGAATGCAATTAGGATTTTCCTTGCCAAGCAAATGCTTTAAGAATGTCATGTGAGATTGGGTTTAAAAACATAAGACAGTTCTTTTATTAAATTGTTTGGTTTAAGACGCGATTTGTCTCTAATAGAAAATCTAGTAGGTTTGCTATTTTGTTACTTTTTCTTGGTTTTATTTTGGAATTGGAAATTTTTTGTAGGTATTATAACATTAAATAATTGTAGCAATTATTAAGCTTACAATCTTTGTAAAATCCTATTGAAATAAAAAGTTTTATATAAGTTTTAAAATCTATTAAATTAAGTCAATATTTTGAAAGAACAGTCGGTGACATTTTAGTTAATTTAGTAAAAATTCCTGCATAAATCCAAATTTAAAATAAATTTTCACTACCTAACAGAAGGAATTACGTAGAATAAAGGAATAATAAAAGGATATATAATTAGTTACCATTATTATGGATTGTGAAAATTGAAGCTTAATTCCGCAAATGTCGACTTGCTTCTTCTTTTTACATAATACCAACGAATAAAGTGATTTGTAATTGTACGAATACAATGATATTGTACTCCTGCAGTGATCAACAACCTTGACCAAACACCCCAACAGTAATTTTCATAATTTATATATTTCTAGCATGGCGCTTTTTAAATAGTTTTAACGTAATAATAATGTAGAGCGTAAAAGATATTCTCCGAATCAATAAATATTTCCAATGAAGTGAATCAAGTGAAGGTCATTACCCTTAAGACATGGTGACGTTATTGAGATGTCGTTGTGAAATAACATTGTGACTTTGTGACCATCGATTGTCGATGTGACGTCACGTGACATCGATGTGAAGTCACAGTGAATAAATGTGAAGTCGTTATGGCCGTTTTAGATTTCTTTTGTGACGTCACATTGTGACAACTTTGTGAAGTCACAGAGAAACAAATTTGTGAAAATGTGTTATTTGTGACTACTTTGACATTGACATTGTGACGAAACTGTGACAAAAGCGACGGTATTTAAATTGCCAGAAACATGTTTTTTACAGTAAATAACATGTTTGGAAGACTATTTGTAATTTTCTAAAAATTTAGAAGAAAGTTACATCTTAGTCAAAATGTGACTTCACTGAGTGGTGGCATTTTGGTCACAGATGTGATGTGACACAAGTGTCTCACAGTGACGTCATTGTGACGTCACTTAGGTTACGAGTCACGATAGTCACTTAGGAATCTTAACTATCTAAAATAAATGTGAGTGACATTAACAGAATTTTTGAATGCGCATTTTCTTGTGATAAGAAAATTCTTTCTGTGAAATGAGGTTATCAAAAAGATGCTAACCTATGATATATATATATATATATATATATATATATATATATATATATATATATATATATATATATATATATTTTTTTTTTTTTTTTTTTTTTTTTTTTTTTTTTTTTTTTTTTTTTTTGACAAGCGAAGGCTGCATTGCTCCAGGGTCATCGTACAAAATGATATTTCATTTAATGGTTTCTCGTACATATATTTTTTTCATAAAATCATTTTTAAATTTATTAATGAATATATTAATAATAAATACATTGTATGAAATTGATTAGTAAAGAAATGTTTAGTATGGTAATTATGAGATAATAAATGTGGAGGATTAAAATTTAGGGTAACCTGTATAATGTTTAATGAAAGAAAAGAAATTCTAATCACATTCGGAAAAAAAATGGAATTAATTGACAAAAATTAAAGTTGCATAAGAAAATATAAGTACATTAAATTAATTTTCAATCACAAAATTGAAGGAGATACAGCTTTAGAGGAACCAGAAGAGTTGAATAATTTTAGAAAGCTAGAAAAGGTTGTTATAATTAATCTTAATCAAACAACAACAATAAGTTCCATAATTTATATTTTTTATCTTGGCGCTCTTAACATGTATTAATATAATGAAAATACTCGATATAAAAATTCTTTCTCAGAATCAATATATATTTCCAATAATCAAGTGAAGATCATTATATTTGATTATCAATACAATAGCTTCAGAAATGATTATGAAACTTAGCCTGAAGAATATACTATCTAAAAATAAATGTGTGTGAAATTAAAAGAAATTTGAATACGCACTTTCTTGTATTAAGAAAATTTCTACTACGAAATGATATTATCAAGTAAATGCTAAACTATCATATAAATTGCTTTTCGTGACAAGCGAGAACTGCATTGCTCCAGGGTTATTGTACAAAATGTTGTTTTATTCATTGGTTTCTGGTACTCTTTTACTTTTTTTTCAAAAAATCAAACAGAAATTTGCCAATTAATTTGTTAATAATAATCAAGTTTTATTAAATTCCTTATTAATAAAATGTTTATTATGATAATTATCATTTAATAATTGTTGAAGGTTAAAAATTAGGATCAATTGTATATTGCTTTAAAAAACACCAAAAAACAACCAATATTAAATTAATTATAATCTCAAATTCGGAAATAAAATTATTGACATGAACCTACAAAAATTACCGTTATATCAGAAACTGTAATTACATTAAACAAGTTAGTAAAAAAAATGTTTTGAAAAGTTAATTAGAATTGCTTCGAAAGTTTACATGAATTCATTAAATTAAATGTTATTTTTCCATGCTTTAACAAAAAATACATGTGTTTTAAAGCAATTTTATTTTTTTAAAGCCCCAATGGTAGTTAATACATTATATATGTCTGGGAGTATTCTTCAACCCTGTGCATACTCCTGCTGTTATAATTAATATTAAAAAACAACTACAGTAATTTCCATAATTTATAAATTTACATCATAGCGCTGCTCTTAATCTGTATTAACATAATAATAATGAAGAGAATAAAAATTTATTCACAGAATCAATAATATTTTCCTATAATCAATTTAAGATCCTTATATTCGATTATCAACGCAATAGGGATCGAAATGATTATGAACTTTAACCTGAAGCAAATACTGTCTAAAATAAATATGTGTAACCTTAACAGAAATTCTGAATATGCATTTCCTTCTGATAAGAATATTTCTAGTATGAAATGAGGTTATCAAGAAAATGCTAAACTATGATATAAATTGCTCCTCGCGGCAAGCTAAGGCAGCATTGCTCCAGGGTTATCGCACAAAATAATATTTTATTCATTGGTTTCATGAATATTTTGTTTTTCAAAAACTCAATCTAAAATTTATCAATGAATGTATTAATACTAATCAAATTTTATAAAATTGCTTATTAATGAAATGATTAGTATGATAATTATAACATAATGAACAATGAAGATTAAAAATTAAGATCATTTGAATATATTAAAAATGACAAAAATGTAAAAAAAAAAAAAAAAAAAAAAAAAAAAAAAAAAAAAAAAAAAAAAAAAACATTTGGAAATAAAAATTATTGAAATTAATTGACGGAAATTACAATTATATCAGAAAACACGAATACATTAAACAAATTAGTAATAAAAAATCTGAATTAGCTACACTTTTAGAGGAACTGGAATTGTTAAATAATTTACAAAAGCAATAAAAAAATAAAAATTTAAACAAATAATTTGTTAAAACTGTTGTTAGCTTTCATTTTTTCAAAAACTAAAACAAAATCACTTCACTTTTTTTCATTCACGTATAAAAACATTTCATATTTATTTACTTAGAAGGTGTCACAAATAAAAATTAAATTAAAGAGTTGACATGTTTCGGTTCATTAATAAGAACCGTATTCATAGCATATAAAATCAGTAGAAAATTAAATGACATAATAATAAATGAATAAATGAATAAATTCATAGAGTGTCATTTAATTTTCTACTGATTTTATATGTTATGAATACGGTTCTTATTAATGAACCGAAACATGTCAACTCTTTAATTTAATTTTTATTTGTGACACCTTCTAAGTAAATAAATATGAAATGTTTTTATACGCAAATAATAAGTATTTTAATTTTTCATTTAAAAATTTGCATGATATACATACATACATATATATAATTTAATCATTATTCATTTGGTATTACGGATTACAAATAGCAAGCTTGGAATTAGCTTGCGTTGATCTAGTTTATGCATAACATGCTGCATGGGATTTGTTTAGAGTAATTAGTTAAATACATTTTTAAAAACTTATCAGAGCAGATCTTACTTCATTCTCGCAAAATAATTCGAATAGTGGATTTGAGTTAAGATTTAATTGCTTTGCAGTATATTAAACTTGTGTGTAATTCATTTAACTCCTTAACTGATTTGCCCGAACGCTGTTCGGCAACTGAAAGTTGGCCCAAACTGTTTTGCCCATACAGCATTTGGGAATCCATATAAACTGTAAAGCAGTCTTCATTGCATACAGATGTGGTTTCAAAAAGCAAACATTTAGGATATTTATATTTCTAAATTCGGAAATAAGAAATAATTTTATATCTAAAATTATGGTAATAATAAAAATAAATCTTTCATTTTCGCATTCTATGAAGTATGATGTTTGAATATATGTTTCATTATATGCAATAAAAAATATGACTTTTTTGGGAACATTTCTGATAAAAAAAAATGAACCAGTTAAGGGGTTAAAATCAATAACATTTTAGGAAATTTAACTCAACGTGAGTTATTTCTGCACTATAGATTGCAAGTTTCACATGTACACTCCACTGAAAAGCGTACTTTTAATATATTCGAGCTTTTTACTTTCGGAAAACGATAAACAAAGTAACATTTTCTTCCATTATTAACGTTGAGTGAATACAGTAATTTCCATAATTTATAACTCTGTATCATGACGCTCTTAATCTGTATTAGCATAATAATGATATCGATAATAAACATTTATTCACAGAATCAATAATTTTTTCCAATAATCAAGTTAAGATGACAGTTATATTTGATAATCAGCACAATAGCTTCAGAAATGATAATGAACGTTAAGCTGAAGTAATTCATTTAAAGTCAAAAAGCTTTTAGAAAATTTAACTCAATAAGAGTTATTTCTGCATTCTCGATTTCGGGCTTCATTTGTGCCGTTTAACCGAAATTTTGCATATGCATTTTCTTGCGATAAGCAAATTTGTTCAATGAAATCAGGATATCAAGAATTTGTTATACAATGATATAAATTGCTTTTCGCAAACGAAGGCTAAATTGCTCCATGGTTATCATACAAAATATGATTTTGTTCACTGGTTTCTCGTATATATTTATTTAAAAAAATCAATCTAAAATTTATAAATGAATGTATTAATATTAGTCAGGTTTCATGAAATTGCTCATTTATGAAACGTTTAGTATGATAATTATAAATTAACAACGATGAAAGATTAAAATTTAAATAATATGTTTATTGCTTAAAAAGGACAAAAATATTTCTAAACACGTATTTCGAAATAAAATTCTTGAAATAAATTGACAGGAATTGCCGTTAGGTCAGAAAATTTAAAAACATTAAACAAATTAACCGATGTTGTTAATATCTTCAATGAGAAGGAGGTTGTCTCAGAAAAAACGCCATTGTGTATTCATTTGCACGGTCCATATTTCTGCTGTGATAAACAACCTTAACCCGGTGGAAGGCGCGCGGGGTATCTGAGTCACCCCAGTCTCATAAAAACTTCTATTCTGGAATTCGTATTAGTCCGTCATTATTCATCCCTTCAGTAGCTAACTTTTAAAATGTTTTCTTTCAATAGAACCTGCCATCAGCAGGTGTTTTTCTTTTGTTAGGGAGAAGCAATCATTTCCTGGAAAGCCACCTGCCACTGGGGTAACCTAGCAACCCCGCGCGACCGCATTTTACAGCAATTCCCTCTCATTAGTTTTCTGCTCGCATAGATAGTGGACGCTTGATTTTTTGTTCTTTTCGAAAATGGCAGCTAAACGAAAATTGACGGAATATGAGAAAGAAATGGAGAGATTGAGAGGGCTGCTGGATACTGTTGAAACTTCAGATGAAGAAATAGACTCTGCTAGTGAAGATGAAATTGATTATGAAATTTATAGTAGTCACGACAGTGACAGTGAATTTGAAGCTGCCAATATAAGCGGTGAATCCGATCAAGAAAATGACATTTACGTAGGAAAAGATAAAACAGTCTGGAAAAAAGATAAACCGAATGCAAAAGTGAGAACTAGCTCGTGCAACATCATTATTCATCTACCTGGACTAAAATCAGTTGCATCAGGTATTACGGAACCTGTTGAAAGTTGGGAACTCTTTTTTGATTCCAACGTTATAAAAAATATCGTGGATTGCACTAATATTTTTATTGATAAAATATCTGCAAATTTCCAACGAAGTCGTGATGCTAGAAATACGGATGAAGTGGTGATGAGAGTGCTATTTGGTCTCTTATATTTATGCGGGCTACACAAATCATCCCATACTAATGCAAAGGATTTGTGGAGCGCCGATGGAACTGGAATTGAATTGCTTCGAAAAACAATGTCTTACAAGCGGTTCACATTTCTTCTCAGATGCTTGAGATTTGATAATATAAAAGACCGTGAAGATCGACGTCAATTAGATAAACTGGCAGCAGTGAGAGATTTTTTCAGTGCATTCAATAAAAAGTGTCAAGAGATATATTCAGTTAGTGAATATGTCACTATAGACGAGAAGTTAGAAAAGTTTCGAGGTCGTTGTGGATTTCGGCAGTACATGCCGAAAAAACCGGCAAGATATGGAATTAAAATATTCGTCTTAGTCGATGCGAGGGCATTTTATACATATAATATGGAAATTTATGCCGGACAACAACCAGAAGGTCCGTTCAAAGTCGACAATTCACCATCTGCAATTGTAAAACGACTCTGCACCCCGTTATTTGGATCCGCAAGGAACGTGACAATGGACAACTGTACACAAGCTATCCATTAGCAAAAGAGCTTCTATCAAAGAAACTAACTATCGTGGGAACTTTGAAGAAAAATAAAGCTGTGATTCCTGTTGAATTTTTAGAAGCAAAAACAAGGGAAGTTTTTTCATCTATATTTGGATTCCAAAAGGACGTAACATTAGTGTCTTATGTTCCGAAGAAATCGAAATGTGTAGTTTTGTTGTCTACTATGCATCATGATAAAACGATAGATGAAAACTCTGAGAAAAAGAAGCCGGAAATAATACAATTTTACAATGAAACAAAGGGAGGAGTGGATACTGTTGATGAAATGTCTACACTTTATTCTACTGCGAGGAAAACAAATAGGTGGCCGATGGTTGTTTTCTATTGTGTGTTGAATGTGGCAGCTATAAATGCGCGAGTTGCACTTATGTCCACCAAAATTGCTCCTCTGCAGTACAAAAGTAGGCGAATGTTCTTGAAAACATTGGCATTGTCTCTAGTTAACCAACAAATTATGAAAAGATCAACTATGTCAATGTTGCCCAAGGAATTACGAGAAAAAATTAAATCTGATTTGCCCTCAACAGAAAGTAATGATGATCCTGATAATAACTTGCCAAAGAGAATAAAGCTTGGTAAAGGACGATGTGCAGTTTGTCCTCGAGCTAAGGACGAAAAAACCACAATTAGTTGTATTAAATGTGAACAATTTACTTGCAAGGATCACTCTAATTACGTCTGTGACAAATGTATGTAAAGTCCAATAAAGGTATGTAATTTTTTTTGAAAATGAGTAATTTTTTTTTTTTTTTTTTTTTTTTTTTTTTTTTTTTTTTTTTTAAGAATTATTAGTGCAGATATTTATTTAAATATATTCTGAAATTGAAACTTATATCTTAAAAATATATTTTATACATTTTTTATATATGTTTGAATAAATTTACATGCGTAAATTGCAAAGTTTTTCGGTGGGGATATACAGGAACCCCACGCGACCAAATGTGTGCTAATGAGTGCGCGCCTTCCACCGGGTTAACAAAACACCGAAAGTAAGTTCCATAATTTATAATTTTTCACCATGGCATTCTTAATCTTTATTAACATAATAAAAATACAAATTTATTCTGAGAATCAATAAATCTTTCCAATCAAGTTAAGGTCATTATATTTGATTACAATACAATTGAGTCAGAAATGATTATGGACCTTAATCCTAAGCATAGACTATCTAAAACAGGGCATGAAATTTCAGCTTAAATGGTACTCGCCAGACTAAAATCTTTACTCGCCACTATTTTACATTCATTCAGACAACAACGTAACCCCTCACACCTGCACAGAAAATGAAATATTTATGACAAATTTAATTAAATTGACAATTGTTAGAAGGATAAGACAGTTATATCCAGAATATTTTAAATTTATGAAAAATATGGGATATTTTCAAAATATTAACAGATGTAGTATGAAAAACCATCTTACTGTGTAGTTTTAATTATATTTATTTCACATTTTATGAATATGATATACGTTGCTGAGGTTTAGTACAAGTTACTTCCTGTATATTTACAGGAACACAAAAAAAGATTTCGACCACGATACCATACCGAAGTACACAATAAGTAATCATTTCTACTATAACAGGAAGATCTAAATAATTTTAAAACTTAGTAATCGTGCGAACACACCTCATTTGCTTCGATTCACGTGCAATTTTCAACTTGTTTTGAAATACTTCCGTGTATCGCTGTGTATAGTTTGATTTCAAGCACAACATTTCAAAAAACGAAAATTACTCGCCAACCTTAAATATTTACTCGCCAATGGCGAGCTGACGAATGGAAATTTCGCGCCTTGATCTAAAATAAATGTGCGTGGCATTAACAGATATTTGAAAGTGCATTTTGTATCGATAAGAAAATTTCTACTATGAAATGAGGCTATCAAGAAAATGCTAAATTCTGATATAAATTACTTTTCTTGAAAAACCTAGGCAGCATGACTCCATTAATACTGATCAAGTTTTATTAAATTCTTTTTAATGAAATGTTTATACTGATAATTCTAAGCTAATAAACAAGGAAGAGTAAAAATTAAAATCACTTCCATTGAACTTAGTATTAAATTTTGAATTAAAATTATTGAAATTAATTAATAAAAATTACGTTACATCAGAAAATATAAATACATCAAAAAATTAGTACATTTTTTTAAGTTAATTAAAATCACATTAAATATTTTTATGAATTCATTACGTTAAAAGTTTTATTCCCTGTTTTAGCTAAAAAAACCTGTTTTTTTAATTTTTCTTATTTTTCAAAAAAGGCCCGAAGATAGTTAATACCTTAAATGAGCGGGTGGTTGTCCTATATAAAACGCCATTGTATATTCTTTTTTAGGGTATACATCTTTTTTACATACTCCTGCTGTGATAATCAACCTTAGCAAAACACCAGCAGTAATTTTCATAATTTGTAATTTTCCAACACGACATATTAATCATTAATAACATAATAATAATACCGAGCATAAAAAAATATTTTCAAAATCAATAAATCTATACAATAATCCAGTGAAGGTCATTTTATTTGATTATCAATATAATAGCGATATAAATTATTGTGAACCTTACCCGAAGCATATACTATCGAAAATAAATGTGTTTGACATTAGCAGAAATTTTGAATATGCGTTTTTGTGATAAAAAAATTTCTACTATGAAATGAGGTTATCAATAAAATGCTAAAATATGACACAAAATGATTTTCGTGACAATCGAAGTCTGCATTGCTTCAGGGCTATCGTACAAAATGAGATTTTATTCATTGGTTTCTCGATTTTTTTCAAAAAATCAATCTGAAATTTGTCAATTAATATATTAATACTAATCAAGTTTTTCGAAATTGCTTATTAATGAAATTATGTTTAGTATCATAATTTTAAATTATTAAACGTGAAATATTACAAAATGGGATCTCTTGTATATTATTTAAAAACGACAAAATTTTTTGATATTAATTGATATAAATTATGGTTATAACAGAAAATATAAATACATGAAACAAATTAGTAATAAAAAAATCTGAATGAGATATAGATTTAGAGGAACCAAAAGTTTTTAAATAATTTTAAAAATCTGAAAAAGGATGTGATAATCCACCTTAACAAAACACCAACAACATTTTCCATAATTTATAACTTTCTATCATGACAGTCTTAATCTGTATTGACATAATAATAATAATAATGAGTATAAAAAATTATTCTCAGAATGAATAAATCTTTCCAATATTCAAGTGAAGGTCATTATATATGATTATAAGTACAACAGGATCAGAATTGATTATGAAACTTAATCTGAAACATATACTATCTAAAATAAATGTGTGTAGAATTAAAAGAAATTTGAATTCGTATTTTCTTATGATAAGGAAATTCCTACTATGAAATGAGGTTATCTAGAAAATGCTAAACTATAATATAATTTGCTTTTCGGGACAAGCAAATGGTACATTGCTATAGGGTTACTGTAAAAAATGAGATCTTATTCAATAATATCTGTTTTTTTTTTCAAAACATCAATCTGAAATTTATTAATAAATATATTAATATTAATGTTTTAATAAATTGCTTATTAATAAAATGTTTAGTATAATATTTATAAATTAATAAACGAGGAAGGAATTAAGATCCATTCTATATTGTTTAAAAAAGAAATAAGTAATATTCCCATCACATATTTGGAAATAAAATTATTAAAATTAGTTTAGTATAATATTTATAAATTAATAAACGAGGAAGGAATTAAGATCCATTCTATATTGTTTAAAAAAGAAATAAGTAATATTCCAATCACATATTTGGAAATAAAATTATTAAAATTAGTTGACAGAAATTCCCCTGTATGTGCGAAAATATAAATACATAAAACATGGTGCTCCTTAATCTGCAAAAATTAATAGTAATCTAGAGCATACAAAGTTATTCTAAGAATCAATAAATCTTTCAATAATCTAGTGAAGGTCATTTTATTCCATTATCGATATAATAGCGTCAGGAATGATTATGAAACTTAACCCGAAGCATAGACTATCTAAAATAAATGTGTGTGACATTAACAGAAATTTTGAATATGCATTTTCTTTTGATAAGAAAATTTCTACTATGAAATGAGGTTATCAAGAAAATGCTAAACTATGATGTAAATTGCTTTTCATGACAGGAGAAGGCTGTATTGTTCGAGGCTTATCGTACAAAATGCGATTTTATTCGTTGGTTTCTCATATATATATATATATATATATATATATATATATATATTGTTGCAGCGTATATGGGGTTCTTTCGATCTTATGGTTAGAGAACTTCAAACTCTTGTCTCTTAGAAAAGTACAAAATAATTTATTTACAGATCTTCAGAACAACAGAGTCTTCGAAACTCACAAATATTGCCAGATATTCAAAAATAACTGCTCAAATCTATCGTACAAGTACAGCTTTAGATCCCAGAGACTCTTTATACAACGTCTCAACACTTAATAACATTCAAAACAACATAAATGAAACTCAAGCAAACTTGCTAACAAACGCCTTGTTCACTCAATGACTGACTGGTAAATAATAACAAGAGCTCGCATAGCTCTCCTTATATAGGCTCGCAGCAGGTGCTGGAAATTTCTAGAACCATCTCGAAAAATCCACGTAACAACATTCAATGTATCAGTATATCAATAGGGGGGGTTACCATAGAGTAGGGAAGGGTTACCATCGCCAACAATCGCCAAGTTTGTCGCCAACTTGGCGATATATCGCCAAATTTGGCGACCAAAATTAGTCGCCAAAAGTGACGCCAACTTGGCGATATCTCTAATATTTCGCAAAGCTGCCATAGACATTCACTGAAAATAATAGACAAGTTTGCTTGATAACAGAGACAATGTAACAAAAACTAATATTATTAAAGAAATGGAGCTTAATAAGATTATTTACATTATTTTACAGTACAAACACTAACTATTTACGAAATTCGTAACACCACCCCCTCCTCAAAGACTGCACGTCCCGGGCAGTGCAATCCTTGTGTTAGAGGAAAACAAGTAAATAAATAAATAATAATAATAATAATAATAAGATTTACATAAATAAGAACTAATTACTATTTACATATTTACAAAAAGTGACTTTCATGACCATGGTCTGAAATTCCAGTTTTGAATTTCTATTCACTTTGGCCAAAATAAGGGGCTAGCCGGTTATAATGTACGACCTTGGGCTTGGTGTGTGGCGATTTTCGTATGCGAACGACGACGTCATTCAGCCTGTTGACGACTGTGTAAGGACCGTCCCAGTTTCTTTGTAGTTTTGGCGACAGTCCCTTACGACGTATGGGATTCCACAACCAAACTTTGTCACCTTCGTTGAACTCATGTCCAGTTGCCTTTGTGTCGTACCGTGTCTTCATCTTTTTCGATGCCAGTCCGATTCGGTTCCTCGCTAGACGATGAATCTCCTCAATCCGTGCCTGGAGTCCATCCACGTATTCTTCAGGCGACAAAGGAGCGTCAGGAGGACGGCCAAACAAAAGATCCGCAGGCAGACGAAGATCACGACCAAAGAGCATTTGAGAAGGGGAGTAATCAGTGGCCTCATGAGTGGCACTCCTGTAGGCAAGCAGGAAAAGAGGCAATTTCTTGTCCCAGTCCTGTTGGTCTCTAGACACCAGGAGAGAGAGGCTATCGGAGTGGATGTTAAGGCCTCCTTAAGCTTTTCGAAAGCAGCGTCACATTTCTGTGTCCACATAAATTTTTGATTGGCTTCTGTTAATTTATGAAGTGGTCTTGCAATCATCGAGAAGTCTTTGACAAATTTTCTGTAATAGGTGAATAATCCTAGAAAGCTCCGAAGCTGGTGAACATCTGCTGGAAGATTCCAATTTTTCACAGCCGATATCTTCCCTGGATCAGTCCGAACACCTTCCGCCGAAATGATGTGTCCAAGGTATGCGACTTCATTGCGAAATAAGCTGCACTTGGAAGGGCTTAACTTCAAATTAGCTTCCTTCAATTTTTGTAGCACCCGCCTGAAGTTGTTCAGATGTTCATCAAAAGATTTTCCTATGATTATGATATAGTCTAAATAAACAAGACATGCTTCATATGACAGTCCCCGGAGAACCGTTTCCATAAGCCGTTCGGAAGTTGCAGGTGCGTTACATAGACCAAAAGGCATTACCTTGAACTGCCATAATCCTTGTCCCGTTGTAAAGGCAGTCTTCTCGCGGTCGTCCGGATGGATCTCTACCTGCCAGTAACCACTCTTCAGATCCAGAGTCGAGAACCAAGCGTTGCCCGCAAGTGTGTCGAGAGTGTCGTCGATCCTTGGTAGGGGGTAACTATCCTTTTTAGTGACGTCATTCAGTCGGCGGTAGTCTACACAAAATCTTGTAGAACCATCCTTCTTTCTTACTAATACAATCGGAGACGCCCATGGACTTGTTGATGGTTCGATGACGTCATTTTCTTCCATATTTTTAATTAAATTCTGCACCTCTTCTTGCTTGGCAAAAGGTAATCGTCTAGAGTGCTGTTTAATAGGAGAGTGATCTCCCGTGTCAGTTCGGTGTTGTGCCATTTTAGTTCGTCCAAAGTCTTCAGATGTTTGGGAAAATAAACTTTGGAATTCTCTAATTAAATTTTCCGCAGCTTCCATCTGTTTTGGATCTAAGTCTGTATTTTGTAACAAATCCTTGAATAAATTGTCTGAAGATTTCTCAGAGTGACTGGAATTTTGACTTATGCACGTCACAGGAGTACACGATGCTATCACCTCTCCTTTCTTGATAGTCTTCGTCTTATCACTGATGTTAGCAATTCCGACTGAAATGGTCTTTTTAGAGAGGTCTACTACAGAAGAAGCCACCAATACTTGTGTACTATTGTCTTCTGGATAATCTATATGGTCAAATCGGTAATTAGTTTCATTTTTAATTTCAGCTGGAACTAAAAAATTCTGTTCTTGGATCTAGATTAATGTTTTCTTTGGCTATTACTGTTTGTTTACATTCAATTTCCTTATTTAATCCAAAAAGACTTATTTCTTCAAATTTTGAGAGCATTTTGTTATTTTTGAAATCAAGCTTGAAGCCAAACTTCTTCAAAAAATCTAGCCCGATTAAGCAAGGATCTGTTATGTCAGCCACATATGCCGTATGGTAATATTTCGTTCCTCCAAAAGGTATGGTTAAATTGGCCTTTCCATATATGCCAATCTTGTCGCCTGTCACAGTTTGCAGGTTAACGCATGGTGGAGTCCAGATGAGCTTACATTTCAATTTTCGAGCCAAATCTTCTCTTATTATTGTAACATTGGCTCCTGTATCGACAATCATACGGCACTGAATTCCGTTAATAAAGCCTATCACATTTAATTCATTATCACCGCCAATCATTTTTGATATGTGGAGGATCTTCAGGTGGGGCTTTTCATTTCTGGCAACCTCCGCCCCGCTAGATGGCCAAAATTTAGTTTCCCTGCTGACTGTTTGAATTTATCTCACGTTCGTGGATTTTGGGGCAATTTTTTCGGGGATGTCCTGTATCACCGCATCCCCAGCACGTGAGATTCTGTCTTCTTGCACTTGTTCTTCCATATTTTAAAGCTTCAATCTCTTGATATATTTTCCTAATTTCTTTCAAGACGTCGCTCTCAGTGTCTGAGCTTTTGTTCACCGTTGCCCCTCGGACTGAATGACGATCTCTTTGGCTGGCTTGTGTAGCTGCTTCCAACTTTAAGGCATATAGTAATGCAGCCTTTAAATCTTGCACATCTGCCATTCTTACCGCTCTCTGCACTTCTGGATCTTTTATTTCGTCTACAAAATATTGCAGTGAGAGCATTTCCCGTACATTTTTGGACAGTCAATAAATGCTAAATTTGCAAGCCGTTCAATTTCCGAGGCAAACTCTTGAAGGGTTTCACTCGATTTTTGATGGCGGCTCTTCATTTGTATTCTCGTACAATCCTTGAAGAATTTTTCGCCGAATCTCATTTCAAGAACACAACTTAGAATCTCAAAATTGAGTTGCGTCATATCGGGCAATGTTTGCAGCACGTCGGCGGCTTCTCCTCTTAAAGATGCTGCCAGTTGACAAGCTTTCACCTCGTCACTCCATTTGTTCGCTTCGGCTACAATGGTGAATTGGGTCTTGTAAACTTGCCAGGAACCCTTTCCGTCGTATGTCGACAGCTTGATGTGCACTAGGGTGGGCCGAAAAAAACTTTTTTTTCGATTCTCGATTATGGCGGGTGCGGAAAAGTGGCCACTGGTGGCACTCAGTTCATACAAAATATTTGAGATTTTTTGGACATTTCCTTACCCTGCCACAAACGGCTTGAAGTTTTGCAAAAATGTTCATTTTCGAACTTTTTTGGAAAAAAATTAAAAAATGTTAAATTAAATTTATTTTGGTTGTATTTACTTGAAAAGGCATACTTAATGTACCAAATGTTTAAATAAGATCTGATCATGCATTATTTAATATCTATATGTAATATAACTTAGGCTATCTTTATAGCTTTTTCGCGTATAATAGGCAAAAGTTGTATTTGTTTGAATCGTTCGTTAGTTTCTGTACTATTTATGTTCCTTGGTCTTCTTTATATATTTTCTATGTGTCAAACGTCATATATTTGGGGAAAAGACAGCAATATACTTTAGAAACAAATCTGGAAGATGAGAAAGTGGTGAGGCAGGACTCTAAGCGAGCGCAATGACTCGTCTAATACTCAGGGAGTGAAGGACGAAATAATTGAGAGACTAATTGCGATAAAGGATTCTTGTTATTTATCCTTGCTCAGTTACCTGCTACATTTGTTCAGTGTTTACGTGAAACCCTTTTGTGGTGATCTACAGTGCTTTTTGGGTCGTTTAATGTGCCATCATAGTGTTTTGTGCGTTTTATTACAACGAGCTTAGAAATGGCTAGTATAAAGGGCCATGACAATGCAAAGACACGCGATAGTGTGAAAATTAACTGTTTGGGGGCATCATGCATATTGAAAGAATTGCAATTGCCAACTTATGCTGATAATCATGTTCCACTATTACTGGTTGCTTCACCATGTAGAAGTTGTGACAGCAGAGGATACGAATCTCGTCATTGATAAAAACAAAGTCAGAAGAGAGAAATAGAAACTTGGAAAGAAGATACAGGCAGAAGTTATTGAAAGAAGGAAAATTAAAAGCATATTTTTTGATGGTAGATAGGATAAAAGTATATTCAGAGGAAAAAAATAACAAGCGGCACTGTCGAAGGAAAGGCGAGAAACACATCACCGTGTTGTTTGAACCTGGTTAGGAATACTCGGGTCACTTGATATCTTGTTCCGCTGACGGAAAAGAAATAGCAAAATCATTATACAATCTTCCAAGTCACCACAAATTAGACTTTTCTGAACGGACGAGGTATCAAGTGACACAAGTATTCCTAACCAGGTTCAAAGAACACGGTGATGTGTTCCTCGCCTTTCTTTCGACGGTGTTGTTATTTTTCTTTCTCTGAATATACTTTTATCCTTTCTACCATCAAAAAATATGCTTTTAATTTTCCTTCTTTCAATAACTTCTTCTGCCTGTATCTTCTTTCCAAGTTTCTATTTCTCTCTTCTGACTTTGTTTTTATCAATGACGAGATTCGTATCCTCTGCAGTCACAACTTCTACATGGATAAGCAACCAGTATCACGTTAACACTGAACAAATGTCGCAGGTAACTGAGCAAAGATAAATAATAAGAATCCTTTATCGCATTTTGGCTATCAATTATTTCGTCCTTCACTCCCTGAGTATTACGACGAATCATTGCGCGCGCTTAGAGTCCTGCTTCACCACTTTCTCACCTTCCAGATTTGTTTTTGAAGTATACTGCTGTCTTTTCCCCCAAATATATGACGTTTGACACATAGAAAATATATAAAAAAGACTAAGGAACATAAATAATACAGAAACTAACGATCGATTCAAACAAATACAACTTTTGCCTATTATACGCGAAAAAGCTATAAAAATAGCCTAAGTTATAATACACATAGATATTAAATAATGCATGATCAGATCTTATTTAAACATTTGGTACATTAAATATGCCTTTTCAAGTAAATACAACCAAAATAAATTTAATTTAACATTTTTTATTTTTTTCGAAAAAAGTTCAAAAATCAGCATTTTTGCAAAACTTCAAGCTGTTTGCGGTAGGGTAAGGAAATGTCCAAAAAATTTCAAATTTTTTGTATGAACTGAGTGCCACCAGTGGCCACTTTTCCGCACCTGCCATAATCGAAAATCGAAAAAAAATTTTTTCGGCCCACCCTAATGTGCACGGGAGAAGCAGGCGGATTCCTAAATTCTTCATAATTACCACTGGACGCTGAAAGCTTCTTCTCAAGATCTTGTAATTTTTTATTTAGCTTTTCATCTACTTCACCTAGTATTTTCTCTTCAACGTTACTGATTTTCTCTTCAACGTTACTGATTTTCTCCTCAACGTTACAAACTTCATTCTGAATTTTCTCTTCTACTTCCGCCATTTTCCTTTCCATTTTCTGTTCAACATTACTAACTTCATTCTGAATTTTCTCTTCTACTTCCTCTATTTTCTCTTCTACCGAGCCTATTCTTCTCTCTACCGACGAGAACTTTTCTTCTAAAGTTTTCTTCATTTCTTATTGGCCTTTATTAATCTTTTCAGTCGCATCTTCTTGGCATTTGTCAATTTTATTTGTCAACTGTTCCATTCTTTCTTCGTTTTTATTCATTTTTTCCGCCAACTCTTCTTGGCCTTTATTCATCTTTTCCGCCAACTCTTCCTGGCCTTTTGATAACTCTTCTTGGCCTTTATTCATCTTTTCCGCCAACTCTTCTTGCCCATTTTTGATTTTATTGGTCAGATTTGTCCTTAATCCGTTAATAGCTTCTAACAGTTCTTTCAGTTGTCCGTCCATCGTTCTTGTTTTCGCCATAAGATCTCGACTCCTGACACCAAATGTTACAGCGTATATGGGGTTCTTTCGATCTTATGGTTAGAGAACTTCAAACTCTTGTCTCTTAGAAAAGTAGAAAATAATTTATTTACAGATCTTCAGAACAACAGAGTCTTCGAAACTCACAAATATTGCCAGATATTCAAAAATAACTGCTCAAATTTATCGTACAAGTACAGCTTTAGATCCCAGAGACTCTTTATACAACGTCTCAACACTTAATAACATTCAAAACAACATAAATGAAACTCAATCAAACTTGCTAACAAACGCCTTGTTCACTCAATGACTGACTAGTAAATAATAACAAGAGCTCGCATCGCTCTCCTTATATAGGCTCGCAGCAGGTGCTGGAAATTTCTAGAACCATCTCGAAAATTCCACGGAACAACATTCAATGTATCAGTATATCAATAGGGGGGTTACCATAGAGTAGGGAAGGGTTACCATCGCCAACAATCGCCAAGTTTGTCGCCAACTTGGCGATATATCGCCAAATTTGGCGACCAAAATTAGTCGCCAAAAGTGACGCCAACTTGGCGATATCTCTAATATTTCGCAAAGCTGCCATAGACATTCACTGAAAATAATAGACAAGTTTGCTTGATAACAGAGACAATGTAACAAAACTAATATTAGTAAAAAAATGGAGCTTAATAAGATTATTTTCATTATTTTACAGTACAAACACTAACTATTTACAAAATTCGTAACAATATATAGTGTTTTTTTTCAAAAAAATCTATCTGAAATTTATCAATAAATGTATTAATATTAATCAAGTTTTAAGAAATTGATTATTGATGAAGTGTTTAATATAATAATTATAAATTAATTAACGAGGAAGGTTAAAAATTAGGATCCCTTGTATACTATTTTAGAAAAAAAAGCAATATTCCAAACACATATTTAGAAATAAAATTATTATAATTAGTTCGGAGAAATCAGCGTTATATCAGAAAATATAAATAGATAAAACAAGTTTTTTTGAAAACTTCACTAAAATAAAAAAAAATTTTATTTGGATTCTTAGATTTATTACCTGTTTTAACTAAAAATATATGAGGAGCCCAGAAGCCAAGGGGTATAAGTGACAAAATTGAAAAAAATGAGTTAAGTTCACAGGCTATCTGTAAATAAGTCTATTTATATGTAGGTAAAGAGTTATGAGTGATTTTTTAATTAAGCACTGAGTTTTAGGGATCAGTTACTTAACCTCTTTCCCGAAACCCTGAATCGCGTGGAGGCCAAGGGGTATAAGTGCAGGTGTATTTTTTAACGTCTATATAGCTAAAGTGCGACCAACGACACGCAAGGCTAGTTCATGACTCTGAAAACGCCCCAGAAATTTCATCATAATTAAACTTCAATTGGTACAAAAACATGATCATATGCCAATTTGTACCAATCACAGTTTAAAATTATTTACATAGTGTCACGTTTTAAACCTTTTGACCTGGAGTGGTATGTCTTTTTTTCCAAATGTTTTTCGTCAGTTTTGTTTTCTGTTTAGAATTTGCTATTTAATGCATAAATATTACATTAAATAAATGCAAACTGTTAACAAGTAAGAAAAATCAAACATTAAACATAGAATATGAAACAATTGCCAAGATTTCCTGAAATCTTTAAAACAATTTCGCAATTTCAGTTAATAAAGTGTTACTGTCCATAGAAAATTATGTATTTTAATGCTCTTGAACAGCCCTGTGTTTGACCTTTCGGTTATACATATACTGTATAATAGAAAAAACTAATTTAGGAAGAAAATGCGTATCAGTTTAAAATTTCTCTTTCAGCATTTTGTACTAATAGATGGAAACATACTTGTATACTTTTGCTCATCCCTGGAGTTTACCTAGAACCTGTATTATACGCCAGTATTTAGCTAAAATTTAGTTCCAAGTAAAACATTCTTCAAATTACTGAAATAATATTTCAAGAAATTATCATCCATAGATGACCATGTATCCAATTCTGTGTGTTGTCGTGTAACATCATTTTATCTGTATTCTACAAACATTTCTGAGTAAACTAAATGACATTCATCATACAAATACATAACTTATTTAAAAACAATCTTTAAGTAAGTTATATTCAGTAACCTTTACCAGATCTTTTGTGTAGCCCTGTATATCAAATATAGCAATTATAAATACCATTTAATATTTATAAAGTTAGTGAAACTTAAAAGCGGATATCATAATTAAGAAGGCATTTCATTCATTCATCAACCATATTGATAATGTACAGTATTTTGCATAGAATATACTATTTCAAATCTTTTGTGTGTCCCTGTAAATGCTGTTAACTTCATGTTATACGCTATATAAATTCTATTAAACCTCATGGACGTATATAAATTTTATTATACATAAAAAGATTAATATAATTAAAATATGTTGCAATTTCCACTTTCCCATCACGTAATGGAATTCTTTTGTGTGGCCCTGTAAATGAATATTAGCTTTTCTTTTCACCACATATTTTACAGAATGCATATTTTAATGAACTTCCTAGATGACTATAAATCTTAATATATTTGACAGGGTGTAACACTTTTGAAATTCATTTGAAACGATTTTTCCCTATTGTCCGCAATGAAACGAAAAACATTTGACAGTACCTGTAAATAAATTAATCATGTTATAAACTTTATTTGAAATAAGGTTCGTGCTAGGATAAGCGTAAATAATTTCCAAAAAATTCAGCGCAATTCGAGTATATTTACAAGAGTTAAAGTGCGGACAGACGGCCGGATGGCCAGACAGACAGACAGACAAACTGAAAATATATTCACTTTTTTAAACTTGACAAAACTTCTAATAAAATTTTAAATCTTATGTTAGTATAAAGTTTGTTGTTTCATTCATGTGTATCAACATTGATCTTAAATTTTTCGATCTTCATTTTTTTATTTCATAATTTTTCCTTTTTAGAACTTTTATTAAAACAAAGTTTTGTCCATTCACTTATTAATATCAACATTGTTCTTCATTTTTTATAAATTTATCTTTTTATTTCATATATTTTTTTTATTTTTTGTATTAATTCGGCACTTGTACCCTTTGGCTTCCAAGCAGTTTTCATTACTGCTTGGAAGTCAAAGGGTCTAAGTGACGAATGCTGATAAATATTGCTTAGTTATACATTTAAAACAAAATTTAATCGACTATTTTTCTAAACAGCTATTGAAATAAGAGTTCAAAGAACATTAAGAAATAAGCAAAAGATTCCTATCTCAATTCATTCCATTACACTTGATGCTTAACTTTGTACTCAATATACTCGAAATATAAATTATGTCATTTGTACCCCTTGGCTTCTGAGGTTCTCATATAAGTTTTAAAACAAATTTCTTATGTTTAAAAAAATGTGACCAGAAGATACTTAATAACTTAAATGAGAGAGAGGTTGACTTAAAAAAAGTCATGGTGTATTTTTAATTAATATACAGATAGAGCTTGATGCAATGCAATGGAATACAGAACTAGCATCTTTAAAAAGCACCAAATATTGTGTATAACTAGCAGACCGTTTTCGGTAGCATTTAGCGTACCGTCGTCAGTGCTCCAACCTCGTACCGCACTGTCTAGCGTACCGCACTGACGACGGTACGCTAAATACTACCGAAACCGGTCTGCTTGTTATACACAATATTTGGTGCTTTTTAACGTTGCTAGTTTTGTATTCCATGATGTTATTTTTCTTCACGTTATGTACCTCTGCTGTGATAATCAAGCAAAACACCAACATTTATTTCCATAATTTGGAATTTCCCATAATGTCGCTTCTTAATCTGCATTAACATAATAGTGATTTAGAGCATAAAAAGTAATTCTCTGAATCAATAAATGTTTCCAATAATCTAGTGAAGATCATTATATTTGATTATCAATACAATAGTGTCAGAAATTATTATGAAACTTAATCTGAAGCTTAAACTATCTAAAATAAATAAGTGTGACACTAACAGAAATTTTGAATATGCATTTTTTGTGATAAGAAAATTTCTATTATGGATTGAGGTTATCATGAAAATGCTAAACCATGATATAAATTGCTTTTCGTGAGAGGAGAAGAATCCTAGGTTATCGTACCAGGTAAGCTCCAGGGTTATGTACAAAATGAGATTTTATTTGTTGGTTTCTCATTACTTTTTTTTCAAAAAAATCGATCGGATATTTATTAATGAATATATTAATACTAATCAAGTTTTATTAAATTGCTTATTATTGAAATGTTTAGTATGATAATTATAAGTTAATAAATGTGACAGATTAAAAATTAGGATCACTTGTATTTTGTTTAAAAAGAAACAACTCAAATTCTGAATCGTTGGGAGGGGTTAAGAAGCACAAACTAAAGCGTGTTCAGAAGTTGAGATTTAACCCTTCCCCTCCTCGAACAGAATTCAATTTTTCGCTACTTAAACACTCCCAACGATTCAGAATTAAGGCCAAAATTTAAGTCAATGCATTTGAAAGCATTTAATGAGATTAAAAAATAACAATTAAAAATAGTTGTACGCTACTCCAAAGTATAAGTTGCCCTCTGTCGGCATTTTGTGAAATTTATCTATAAAATTTATTTTCAAGAAAATGCTGATTTAAAAATTAGTTTTAGCGAAAACCACAAACGAATCGACCAATTTTTTTACGATTTTTATAATCATTTGAAATTTGAACCCTCTGAACACAGATCAGTTTGTCTACTTAACCACTCCCAACTATTTAGATTTTGAGATCAAAATTTAAGTTTAAGTCTAAACTTACGAAAACATTTAATAAGATGCGAAAAATAACGCCAAAAAAAAGCTGTTCGTTACTCCAAACTCTAAAGCACCCTCTATCGGCATTTTTTGAAATTTATCTTCATAATTTATTTTCACGAAAATACCTCCATAAAGAATAGTTTTAGTGAAAACCGCAAATCAATCAACCAATTTTTCCGATTTTTATAATCATTTGAAATTTGAACCCTCTGAACACAGCTCAGTTTGTGTTAGTTAACCACTCCCAACTATTCAGATTTTGAGCTCAAAATTTAAGGTTGAGTCTAAGCTTACGAAAACATTTAATGAGATGCAAAAAATAGTTGTTCGTTACTCCAAAATCTAAAGCGCCCTTTACCTGCATTTTTGGAAATTTATCTTTATAATTTAATTTTAAGAAAATGCCGACATAAAGAATAATTTTATTGAAAACAGCAAAGCAATCTACCGATTTTTCCGTTTTTTACGTTTATTTGAAATTTTGGTCCCTAAACTTTAATGGCGGCTATCTCCTTTGGAAAACGTTTGGGACCTTTCTTCTCCTATTTAGTATTGTTTGTCTTGCTGTGTACCATCACCCCTCTTTTATTGTAAAATAAATTTAGAATCACCCTGTATATATATATATATATATATATATATATATATATACAGGGTGTTTCAGTTAAAAGTTTCAGAACTCTTACGAGAGGTAGGATGCATCCTGACGACTTGAAATCATATAGAAATATGGGGTCAGAAATGTTTTCCTGAAGCGGTGATGTACAGAGAAGCACCATAAAAAAGATCGATCCATGATCACGTATGCATAGTAATTCCCCAAAAGGCGATTTAAGCAATTCTAAGTGGAATTTTGTCTTATTTAACTTAATTTTAAAATAAGGCGCTTAAATATAATCGACACGCGATATAAAAACTTGTAGAAAAGAATCTAAGTACGTTTACGGTACTGATATAAAATGCTGAATGTGAATTTTAATCTGTGTTGTTGTATTTTTCCCTTAGTAAAAATTAAGACATTTTAACATACTATATTTTAATAACTACTACGTAGAATATACAAACATAATGATCATATACATAGCTGCTCAGATAAATGGACTAGCGTGTTTTTTTAAACGTATTCTTGTAGTGTTAAAAAATACTTTATAACCTACGTTTAAAGCTTGATGCTTATTTCTTGTTTAATTTTTATTTATAGGTTTTCATTTAAATTTTAAAGAATGTTTAAAAGCATTTTTTTCGGTTCATAATATTTGTTTTATATAGATAAAGATTAGAAAAAAATATTATTTTTATACACTGATATTTCTGATAATTGAATAAAAGATATTTTATAATATTATTTAATTAAGAAGAACATGTCAGAAAATTTATATGAATATTTTAGTTTTGTAAGTAAACAGCCTGAGTTCTTAAATTGGGAAAAAAGTTTTCTCCCGGAAGCGTGAAAGTTTTCACAAATCTGAAAAGTTAAAAAGCTTCGATCATTCTTAAAATTCAAACTTTTAAAGGATAAAATACTTGTGATATACTTTTCAGCTTAATTTACACGTAATTACAACAAATATGTTTCGAATAAGATATAAACATTCAACTAATAGTCAAACATTCATTTATAATTAATAATACTTTAACATATATCTAAAAATTACATATTATGTTCTTAAATATTTAAAAAAGGACTGATTTTACGTCAAAATAAGAAACACTGATTACTTTAAATAAATATTGATTAAATATATTTATAAGTAGCTATTTTAAAAATGATGCTACTTTTACGCTAAAGGTAAAAAATTCTTAAACTGCACATTCAAAACTTAAAAATGGTTTTATTTTAATATGCCTAATATTAGTTGAAATAAATGTCCAATTAAATTAATTAGTAAAAATAAGTTACTTGAATTAAAGAAAATATTTCAAAAGCTCTTTTTTGAAATGAATACTGACTACATTTCTTACGTTTACATGAATTAGAGCTGCTATGAGTTCTACAAATTTAAAAAACTATTATGTCTTAGTAAAAAGTTCTCACAACAATAGGATAAATTTATAAATATATACAATTTGTTATTATGTTTTTATATGTTTCAAAAAATAAATAAAATATCTCTGGAAATCGTAGTCTATAGATGCTAAATAAATAGATTTTTTTCTAATTTATAGTAAAGAAAAAAATCGTTGAAAATCTTTTTAATTTTTTTTTTTTTTTTTTTTTTTGTTTATGCACAAAATATTACATTAATTGTATTCATCAATATATTATAAAAATATGATTTGCAAATTACTATATTATCTTAGAGTAAAACAAGTCGGAAGTATTTTATGAAGTGAAAAATAATATTTCTTATTTAAGTGTTTTACTCCGAATTTTTAAACTTTTATTCAAGATTGGGGATTTCTATCCATCTACTCCAATGAAAATTAATTTTCTTTTTCCGTCAGAAAGAATTGTACTGATTCGTCAGTTTTAAATCCTAAATGTTTTTCATGTTCGAGTGTTGTGATTTTATGGCATTGGTTTCCTTAAAGAGTGCAATAAATCTAAGTTTATAAAGCGAAGTGAGATTTAGTTTTAAGAACTTTATTCCTTAAAATGTATTACGTATTTGGCATTTGCTTCATCAATCTATTGATTAAATAAATATAATATACCCCACTGAATATAATAACCCCACTGAATAATTACAATTAATATTAAATATATGAGATGTCGGTAAAAGGGTATACAAATATAGAAAATAGATAAAAGTGTGAGGATTTAACTTAGACATTTAAAAATATGTCCGATTCTGCGCATACATATTGGACATTCTGTTTTTATTTTTGTGTTGATTTTCTCATTCTTCTCCCTTAACTAAAAAGTGTTTATTATTTACAGATTATAATATTTCTTTATTTGTATTTTGTAGTTTTAAATTACAATTGCTATAAAACTTGAGGAATTACTTTTGTAGCTCTTTTAATAAACACATTACTTTGAATATGCTTTGCCATTATACATACCTTGAATACCTAATTATCTTATTACATATGCTCAAAGAATTCTGCTTTTTCTGTAATATTTGCACGATGGTCTGATACATTTTGTATTCTATTTTAATATCTAAATTATTTATTCTATTCTTATCGTAATATAAATGTTCTGAACAAATTTACAGAATATATATAACCGTGGTTACACACACACACACACATATATATATATATATATATATATATATATATATATATATAAACATATATGTAACACTAAATACAGATCAGATATATATATATATCTAAAATCTATATATTTAAAAGACCTGGCTGTTTTTTTGTCATCATCCCTGAGCTTTCTGCAGGCCCAATTTTGATCATTATTTTTTAAAATGAACGCCGCCGTTTATAAGTAGATGTGCCCATTCTGGCTAATTTTTAATTTATTTCCATCTTTATATTTTATTTTTAATTTTAAAAGCTTTTACGTGACACTTCTTCAAAACAGTGGCAACAGGTTAAGCTTTTCTCCTATAATAAAAATTTATTTTGCTTCATTACTTTCCACTAATCAGGAACTTTATCTAATTGGTGGATGTGTAATCGCCTTTTAAACAAAAACAATAATGTTTTTCGTAAAATTTAATCCTAATAAAATGATTATTCACTAATCGCGGTACAATACACAAATATTTACTGAGTAATATTATTAAGTATTGTGTAAATAAAATAACAGAAAATAAACTTTAATAAGATATAATATCTAAAGCGAAATTTTGTCGATGGAGAAAATGTCGTCATTCAGAAACCAGATAAATTTGTTCCATGAATATGATATACTTTGTTATAGCTGTGCCAGTGATGTCATATTCACTGACTTTTATTCCTGCATCTAAATAAACTGAACTTCTATTTATTTAAAGGTCCGTGGTGTGCACAAATGAAAATATTTATACAAATTGCGCCATTTCTATTTAATTATAATAAATATTTTATGAAACTAAAGAATTGCTATATAACTGTATAAATCGCGCTTTTATTACGGAAAAGATTAGTATTTCTGAAGGTGTAAATGATATCAAATTAGAAAAAAAAAAGAATAAAACTTGTAATATGCCGTTATTAATATATTTCTATTTTACATAATATCAAAAATTAATTAAAATCCTTTCGTTGACTTTCGTAAGTTATTATTTAAAATAAAAATAAATAAAATGTTTTCTGCATATCAGCAGCAAACACAAAAATTTATTTCTTTTTAATAACAAAGATATTGTTTTTCTTTTTGTTGCCACAAATAAAAAATTAATTTTGAGAAGTTCATGGAGGCTACACATCAATAAATAAATTAAATTTATTGCAAGCGCTGTAAATGTGTAGTGGGTTGGTAATGCAGTTTAATAACTCCGTGTTTCTATTATAATTAAAAAGTTTTATTGGTATTATAATTATTGTACAGATACCAAGCGATATTTAAACGGATAAGAAATAAACTATGAAGATATTTTTGAAGAGGTATTATATTAACTTCCTAAATAATTTGGCATTTAAATAATATTGAAGGTTTAGAAATCGCATTGAAAATATGTAGCTGAAGGTTAAGTCCAATATAATGATTTATGAGTTGTTTTCCTTATTTTTTGTTATTTTCTGAAGTTTGTGTATCTTCATCATGAAAAGTTATGTTATCCCTTTTTCAAAAGTGGGCAATTGTTTATTTCGCCCAGTATTTTATTGTATATATAAGACTGATATATATCATATCTAATATATATATTCTTTTCCGTCAAATTTCGACGGGTTCAGCTAGTATATATATTATAAAGCAGTAAGCCTCTAAACTTCTGCTCGAAGGATTTCAAAAACTACCCGATGGATTTTTTTACAAACTGTATCATTGGATAAAGAATACTACCACGGTGGTTTATGAGTCAAAAATACAGGGATAACTGTGATTTTTGGTAGTAAATTTCTTATTTTATTGATATTTTTGATGAAAGATCTGCAACAACTAATTTTTTGGCGATAATTATCGTTACTAAAAGTTATAACTATAAACGTTATTAAAAGTTATAAAAGTTATAGTTATACTTATAACTATCGTTACAAAGAATTAAAATCTTTGATCAAAAATTATATAACCATATCGAAAAAAAAACTGATAACTTATTTGATTTAAAGTAATGAAATAAATAAGAAACAAAAATTAGCTTAATGAGAAATATTATTATGAAACGAAAATATTTAATTTAAATATAAAAATAATATTTGTAATGGTTAAAAATTAATTCAGTGTGAAAGAAAGTTTTGAATTGACGCAATATTTGGCTGTTTATTTCTTTCGTTCCAGGTTTTAAGAAAAAAGCATCTAAAAAACTTCATTAGATAAAACATAAACATCTTTTTTTTCTTTTCTTTCATTTTTTACGTAATTCTTCCATTATATGTCTTAGAGAAAAACTCGCAGAATTAATTTTTAAAATGGCTCTAAATGTTAATTGTTTGGCAGTTGTTTAATTGAGTGTTAGAATTTATTTTTGTCCCCAAACAATGCGGTTTTAGGCCAAAAAGGCATTAATCAGAGCAACATTCGCAATAACTATGTTCTCTCTCCCTTTAGGTAGATTTCATAAGAAATATTCCATGGATTTTTTTGTAAACTGTGTCATTTGGTAGAGAATATTCCCGCGATGGTTTATGAGTCAAATATAGAGGGATAAATATGATTTTGGGTAATAAAGTTCTTATTTTATTGATACTTCTGACGAAAGCGTACCAACAACTAATTTTTGGCGATAATTATTGTGAATAAAAAAAATCAAAACGACTATCTCTGATAAAAAAATAACGTAAACATTAAAAAAAAAATCCTGAAAATTTATTTAATTTAAAATAAATAAATAGATAAAGAACATAAAAACAGTTTAAAGAGAAATTATGCTATAAAATGAAAATATTTAATTTAAGCATAAAAATAATATTACTAATGGTTAAAAACTAATTCATTGTGAAAGAAAGTTTTGAATTGATTCAATATTTGGCTGTTTATCTCTTTCGCTCCAGATTTAAAGAAAAGAGGCATCTCAAAAACTTCATAAGATAAAACGTAAATAACTTTTTTCTTTTTTTTCTTTTTTTTAACAAACTTTTTTAATGTGATTCTTTTATTATATATCTTACAAAAGAAACTCGAACACAGATGTACTATATGCACCACATTGGCGCGATTTTTTTCTGACACCAATTCAGCGAAAACGCCGTTTTCAAATACCAGTTGCATACATATTTTTAATTATTTTCGATTATTTTAAAAATAATAATGAATTAAAAGGTTTAGTTAATAATCATAGAACAAAACTATTTAAAAACTTTAAAAAATAAAATAAAACTAAATAAAAAGTTTTATAATAAATTAATAACGACCGCCAGGTTACCATGTGAGGCATAAAATTATCATTTTGTTACAATAGCGCATATGTGGTGCGTATATGATATCTGTGCCGAAACTCGCAGAATTAATTTTAAAAATGACTCAAATTGTTTATAACATGTTATTTGTTTAATTGAGAATTATACTTTACCAAACAATGCGGTTTTAAGCAATAAAAAGCATAAGCCGGGGCAATGTTCACAACTATGTTATCCCTCTCTTTCGCTGTTTTAGGTATATTTCGTAAGAAATATTACCTATTGCAGTCGTTAACATGGTGCGACTTTTGAAAAATTTCTCAATAACTTTTCACTGTATGACCCCAGGAGCCCCAAACCAACGCCATTTAAAAAGTTTATACATATATATGCATGTACTAAATTTTGACCATATAACCGAAGTAGAAATAATACACTAATCATGTTTAAACTTGCCATATACATATAGATGGTAATTATTTGTGTAAATGTGAAAAATTGGCCCAAATGGGTGAAAATGGGAAAGGTTCAAAAATTATAATACCGCCTTAACATAGCTTCGACAAAATCAGGTCTTACAGGGGCAGGGAAAACAACCAACAATGGCAGGGAAAACAACCAACAATAAATAAAAAGCAATAAAATTCTTTGAATACATTCCTAATAAAATGAAATAAATAATAGTGAATTTGTAATGCTTCATTGTATGCGCATTTCAGAAAAGAATTTGAAAATGTATCACGAAATCTGTTGTAATCAATTCTTCTGTATACTTATAAAAAAAACTTTTCTTAATACTTGCATTTTAGCTAGCTCACATCAATAATCTAATTTAATTTTAAACAGTTCATGTATTTTAAAACTCTATAGAATACAAATATCATTCCGAAGTATCGCTTCTTCATATTTCTTTAATATTTTATGGAATTTAATTTTTTTATGTAACTAATTTTAAAAAAAATCTGCTAATAATTAATATTATAAGTTGGATAATTATCAGGCAGATCTTGCATAAGTTCCTAAACGCAAAGAAACCAACATCTAATCTTATATATTTCATTAACACTATTTTCATCTTATGATAGTAGATGTGTTTGTCCTTTTTTTCTATTTTATTATTATCAAGATTTGTTATTCATTATTAAAAAAAAAAAAAAAAAAAAAAACATTTAAGTGATTCTAAAAAAATTGTGGTTCTTACACTCATTGAATTGAAACTTTTCATTTAATAAAATGTTTCTAACTATGCATCGTAAACTTTGATTTACGAGATATTTTAATAAATGTATTGGATATGTTAAATAATAATTTTTTCGATATAATTGACGTCATTTATGTGGAAATTGTAAGTTCAAATATTAAACTATTTTTTGTTGTACACTTTATGTAAAAAATCTCTAATTTTATTTATTCACTCTAATATTAATCGAAAATTAGCTTTTTTGTAATAAAAAATTAAGGACGAAATGTAAATGAATAGATAAATTATGAATGTTATTATCTTTACAAAAGACCATTTTCATCATTTACCTGTATTTATTCCTTTACAGCATTTCTTTTGTGGTTTTGTTTGAAATGTTTTATGTCCTAATTTCCTATATTTAAGTGTCATGAACAAAACGAAACCAGTAACTATTCTATATCTATTTTTTTGTCATTATTTCCATCTTATAATAGTCGCTGAGTTTGCCATTTCCTCTATTTTATCGTCAGGATTATTTCTTACCAATTGTTTAAAAAAGATTGAAGTTGCTTCAGGATCCAAAAATATTTTTGGCCCTGACATCCATTGAAATGAGTATTGTCTTTAAATGAATTGTTTATAAATACCTACTATACAATTTATTTTAAAAGATATTTAATAAATTTATTGAATGATACAGAAAACAGTTGTTTCGATATAGCACTGTCAATCGATGTATAAATAGTAAGTTATCGAAGTAAAAGGGATATTTTTTGCCCGACAATAAATAACTCGATAAATTATTATTATTTTTTATTTATTAATTGAAACTTATAGAATTGAAATGTGGGATATAATTTGAATCGACTTTTTCATTAACACTTACTTTTAGTATAAAAATAACTAAATTCAGCTAGTTCACTTATAATAAAACTACTACCATTACAACTTTTTTTCTAAATACTGTTTTAGAAAAGAATTTTTCCTGAAATATACATGTCCATCATATGTACCTATAATGAAATAATTTATTGTGCTCAAAAAAATAATAAAGAAAGAAAGAAATAAAAAGCAGTGAATCATAAAAAGTAGGTTTTAAAGCTGAATAATTTGAATAAAATTAAAATTACATTAGTTTCATTGTCTTTTAATTTTATACAGCAGTTGCAAACATGTAGCAGTTTGCAGTTTGGAGGGGAGGGGGGTATCTTGATAACTCAATTTAAAAAATAAAAAATAAAAGAATGTCCTCCACATGTCGGGTGTTTAGTCAAACGTGTCTTAAGTCAACTGTTTGGCGACAGAGGTATCTCCCATCATTTTCCGTTTCCGTGACCACCAAGGTCCCCTGATCTGACACCAATGGATTTCTGGCTATGGTGGTATCTGAAATCCAAAGTGTATCAATTGCGTCCTCAAACTGCTTCTGATTCGAAAGATGCTATCAGAACTGTTATTCAAGAGGTTCCAATTACCATGGTACATACTGTAGTGCTATCACCATCTGCCGCATGCAAAGTCTCATTGTGTGTTAAGGAGGTCATCTGTAAAATTTATGAAACGTAATAAA
Source organism: Maratus speculifer (assembly GCA_964019185.1). Taxonomy (NCBI): domain Eukaryota; kingdom Metazoa; phylum Arthropoda; class Arachnida; order Araneae; family Salticidae; genus Maratus; species Maratus speculifer. Next base: position 171,156,288 of record OZ025289.1, on the reverse strand, counting down.
ATGCTTTATTTTATGCTGCTTCTCTTTTCTTATTGGTTGTCCTCACTTTTAGCTAGCTACAGCTGGTGATTTTCATGATACAGCTGCCGTTCTAACGGTATGTGGGATTTTTCACGATGGAGATCACAGTCCAATACAAAAAACTGGGTGTTGCTATTTGATTTTTTGCAAAATTTTTTCTCTGTAACTGTAACTGCTTAAGTGGCAGTATTAATTTCCATATCTTTCTTGAGCACATACTAAAAAATATCTTTTGCCAAAATTCATTTAGTTTCTGTGAATGGTTAGACAGTTAGTGGCCCAAATGTCGGGAAAATTTTTATAACCCTCCCCCCCTACATATATATGTAATAAAAATAAAATCACAAATGTAAAAACAAAGAAGGAAAATAATAAATAAATAGGTAAACAAAAATTAAAACTATGAATAGCATACAGTTTTGTTAGAGATGCTATGAATGCCAATTTATAGAGAATATGTTTTTACACCAGGAATATGCTTAAAAAGACAAACTTTCTGCATCATATAACATATTGGAGAAAAAAAACTACATAATATATAAATCTCACCTGTGAACCCAAAATGTACTTATTTTGAATATTTTCCTCTTAATCTCAAATAAATTTCCTTGGATGTCTAAATTATGTGATAAAAATCACTTGAAAAAAGCACTGAGGCTTCTGACTTTAAAAAAATAAAAAGATAAAAATGAAAAATGTGTTATCGTATTTACCCTTATATAACGTATACCCCGTACTTACAAGAAAAAATATATACTGCGTATATAATGCGCACTGTAAATTTGATATTCTAATGAAGAAAAGAACAAATGAATTTCAGTAAAGAAAGCTGACACGAACAATACATCGAACAAGGTGAAAATGCATTTTTAGACTTCCGGTAGTAAGTGAATGACAAGAAATAGGAGTGAGTGACGGTAATGAAAATTGCTAATTAGCATTTAGATAATGTTACTAGCTCTGTTGTATGAAAAACTGCAAGGAATGAAATAAAGATGCAGTAATACCTCAATTAAGTAAGATTTTCCGAGTGGTTATGTCTTCTTCGAATGATTTCTTATTTCATATGTACAGTGGCGGTCATATGTTTCCGGCCAGCAAAAACTTTTCAGTTAATTTGTAAATATACCCATATGAAGAGGAATCTCAAAGCGATACTTATACATTTTATTGACATATTAGTTAGGAACTTACTTATAGAAGAACGTGTAAATATCAATAAATTTAATTGACAAAATTAAGTATAAAAGAAAACGCATGATCTCAAACGTTCCCGTTCACTTTCACAAGTTCGTAAAAAAGTGGCACTGTAATAGAAAATTACAGTGATCAACAACATTTATGATTAGTATTTTATCGTATTACTATTTTATTAACTTTAGCAATAAGTACTGCGGCGCAGCAACGTGACATTCATACAATCAACGGTTAAAGTTCGTCTATGGTATCTATTCCCACATTTATGCAATTTTGGCGAAATTTCGTCTGAGTTGAAATATTTATAGTTCCGAAGACTTTTGTCAACTTCTTTTCAAAGATTTTCTATTGGATTCATGTTGGGTGCTTGGGCTGAGCATTTCAAAAACGAAATTTTTTATGCTAAAACCATTGTTTATCAAGGTTTGCAAACATTTTTTATGTCGTTATCATGTAAAGAAAATAGATGCGACCAAATGTTTTTCTCTAATAAGGCAGAAAATAGTCTTGCAAGATATCCTTATACATTGTATAATTCACCTGGCTGTGGATTTCAAATAACGGACCGACATTTTTTGATGAAAACACTTCCCACGGCATAACGTGTCCTCCGCCATGCTTCATTGTAAGAATAACATAGGTCGAATCACATCTTTTGTTGTTAGGTCATCGGACGTTGTGTCTGCCATTGCTTCCAAAGCTGTTTCGAATTCGATTGATGGAAAAATAGAACTTTTTTTCAGTTTTCACTTGACCAGACATTGTGTTCCTTGGAAAATGAAAGTAGGGTACGTCTGTATTTTTTTTACCTCTGAAAAATTTTTAACACCGACTCTTCCATAAAGTTTTGTATCACATCAGCATCATAACACGGTAGACTAACTTATTTCAGCAATATTTTCATTCCGTAAATCGCAGTTTATTGCAACGGAATTTTCATGCGGATTATCAATGGTTTTCCTCCTGATAATTCTGTCCACAGGGATAGTAATTTTTCGGGGTCTCCCGGACCTCTGGAAGTCCTGAAAGCCCTGGCCATCTTTATATAATTTTTAAATATCGTTTACAGTCGATTTTACCAAACAATAACTTAGCCGCAATATCTCGAGAAGATTGGCTTTTTAACAACCAACTAATCGCTCATTTATGAATAATAATTGTTGAATTTTTCAAATTTGACTTAAAAGTATGCTATACTCGTTAATTCATTCATAAACACAACCAAAAAACAATTCACGGATTGTAAAAATCTAAATAATGATAAGTGGCCGGAAACTTTTGAGAACATGTGTTTTCTTTTATACTTAATTTTTTCAATTAAATTTGTTGATATTTACACGTTCTTCTATAAGTAACTTCCTAAGGAATATGTCAATAAAATGTATAAGTATCGCTTTGAGATTCCTCTTCATATGGGTATATTTAGAAATTAACTGAAAAATTTTTGCTGGTCGGAAACATATGACCACCACTGTATATCGTGCGATTACATCCAACAGTAAAAAAATATTCCGTGAATAACGCGCATCTAGGAGTTTTGCCCAAGTTTTTTGCAAAAGAAGTGTTCGGAAATACGGTAATTTTATACGGTATATTAACGAGAAAATAAGGTAATTTTATTTAAAACTTTTATACGTAGTAAAGTATTTTACTGTAGAATTCATTCAAAAAAAATTATGAACAGGCTAAAAATGTATATTTCCTTATGCATAAATTTCCAATCCATTTCAGGTTTTTTAGGGTTTCGTACTTAAGTAAAATGGACACATTATAAAACATTTCCTGCGTCTGTCTGTCATAGCCATTTTGCTCATAACCAGAGAAATGTTCAAATTTGAAGAATTAATAAAGGTTATTGATCCACATGCTTACAGATTATTAATGTTCACAAATATAATTAGAAGAAATATAAGGGGCGTAATTATTTTACTGGAAGAAAAAGACAATCATTTGGGAATCATATGAAAGCTTTCATAACACTAAATTCAAAAAAAATTTATCTCGCTCTCTCTATATATATTACGTAACTAGCGGCCTTCGCCCGCTACGCTGGTCGGTTTATCTAAAGAAATCTTGAAGAAGTAGTTAGATAAGGTTCAGACATACATTAAAAAAAAAAAAAGCAAGTCGATCATTCAAAAAACGTTGGGAAATATCAAATATTTACTGTAATTTTTTAAGAAAAACAAAGTTTCGAAAAAAAAAATTAAATCGAAAAAAAAATTACACTGACATATTAATGCAAGGAAATTTTCCCAGAGAGAAAATTCGCCTTGAATACAATATTTCAAATTCTTTTAATTGCTTATAGGCGTTAATGCCAACATAGTGAAAAAAAATTCCATGCTGGGAATCGAACCCGGGCCATCAGTATGGCGCACTGACGTTCTACCGACTAAACCACATGGAACGATAGCCAGCTTGAAACTTTCTCATACTTAAGTAGACTGGCGAAAACATAACGATAGCGCGTTTTAAAATCGCACAGTGACATCTATTGGATTTTATATGTACTAAAAAACGTTATGTACTAAAAAACGTGAGCAGCGCACCTAATAGTTTCTTTTGTTTCTTTTTGTTACTTTTTTGTCTGTTGTCCGATTTTGATGAAACAAAGCCTATACACTGCCCGGGAGTGTGCATTCTTCATTAGTGAAAACCGCATAAAAATCCATTCAGCAGTAACGAAGATAACCTCGAACAAACAGACAGACAGACAGACAGACAGACAGACAGACAAAAAATTCAAAAAAAATTTTTTTGTGTTTCATTGGTTTTCTTTTATCGCCCTGACTCCATTTTTGTCAATTATCTTCAATGTACAGACACACCGGGTCCTACTGTTTTATTATATGTATAGATATTTGACAGACTGAAAATGCAGACGCAAATAAACAGAAAAAAAAATATTTTCGAAGCCAAGGTAATCGACCTGATAAAGATTCATTGTGAGCGAAGAAAGGATTGCACGACAATTTCTGATTTTACCAATTTCATTTTGAGAATATAAAATTAGTAAATAAAATTCATACATAATACAAATAAAAAGTGCTCTCACGAACAACTGTGAGAATTTCAAATGAGAACTGCACTTAAATAAAGCCACTGAAGGGGAGTTCAGGGAAATCGAACAATTTGAGAGATAGAAATAAATAGATATTGCGCAACAGATACAGCACAGATGAATTTAAGCAATGGGATTTTTTAAAGAAAATAATTGTTTTGATAGGCATACTTTTTTAGAATACAGTAAAGGAAGTGTTGATTAAAGGTATGGAATTAAAAAATTATATGTTAAGGTATTATACAAAGAAAAGGGAAAAGCTAAATTTTAAAAGAACTTGGAAATAATTAACTTGGGATTAAGGCAAAAAAATATTATTACATACATATATCTTATACTAATAAAAGAACAAAACGCTCTGTCTGTCTGCGTGTGTGTGTCTGCGATGGCTAGCAAAATCTACAGCATGTACAAGCTCAAAAATTTAGCCCCAAATCTCTCCTGATGTACCTGGGCTTCAGAATTTCGAAATTCCAATTATCAACTGGGTAATTAATTAAAATCGTGTGGTCATTCTCATAAAAAAATCTTTTTCCCAATTTTTCCATTTCGTTTCTTTACGGTTGGTTGGTTGCATAAAATTTTCGCTAAACTATTTTGAGATTTTGACATTTCAAAAATGACTGTTTTTTTTTCAAAGACATTTAAAATGCATAGACTGGCAAAATGTCAGTTTAACTTAGGATTTTTGGACACAGCTATTGTACAGCAGATCGTTGGTACTTCGTACATTAGAATCACTTATAAAAATTTGACCAATTTGCTGCAGCGTAACTCTGCCGCTTTTATATAATATCTCCTTTATGACCAATGAGAATACTCCATATCACTGTAAAGTAACCTTTATCTATATAAGTAGTGGAGTGACGCTGCAGCAAATGGGTCACATTTTTAACAGTGTATGTTGAAGTATATATGTATATATATATATATATACACAGGAAGCTTTTTTAGCAGTTTTTTTAAATCATTGATTAAATTTGAATACATTTTATTTAATTTAAAATTTTGTTATGACTTTAATTTTTTTAAACAAAAATAAAATGTCTGTTTGACGTACAATTGTTCGAATCGGCAGACAATTCATACACAATAATAAATTATCAAATATCAAAGTAAATTATATATCAAAAATAGTCACTAAAATAATTGTAGCAAAACGTAACGTTTAGGCCTATTAACACATAACCCGATCCCAACCCGAAGAAAAAACAGACTATACTCCGATCCAAGCAAGACAAAAATTCCATGAGAATAAACCCGAGCCAAACCTAAAAATTCCATTTCAAAAAAACTATGGATTTGATATCTGACCCAAACCAAATCTGAATCCTACAAAAATATTCAAATGAATCGAAACCCAATCCTAACAAGGAAAAATAGTGTTCGTGTATATGCAGTCCGGCTCGAACCTAAAAATGTTCTTTGAAAAAACCCGAAAAATGACCAGAACGAAATATGAAATCGATAAAAATATTCCAAAGAAGTATAGCCCGATAAGAATAGACAAAATAATTTCCATGAACATAAACCCGACTTGAACCTAAAAAATTCCATTTGAAAAAAAAACTGAAATTTTATGCAAACTACATCTGAATCCGATCAAAATATTCGAAAAAGCCATTACCGGATTTAAATAATAGAAAATAATTTCCGTGGATATGAACCAGATCCGAACCTAAAAATTCCATTTGAAACCAAAACCTGAAATTTGAAGCGAACCAAATATGAAGCTGACAAAAATATTCCAAAGAACCATAGCCGTATCCGAACAAGACAAAAAACTTCCATGAACATGAATCCAATCCGAGCCTAAAAAATTTCTTTGAAAAAATCTCGAAATCTGAATTGAACTAAATCTGAACCTGATAAAAATATTCCAGAGAAGCATATCCTTATTCGAACAATACAGAATAATTTTCGTGGATGCGCAACCCAACCTGAACCTAAAAGTTCCATTAAAAAACCCGAAATCTGAACCCGACAAAAATATTCCAAAGACCCAAAACCGGATCCGAGCAAGACAAAATAATTTCCTTGGACATGAATCTAACCCGAACCTTAAAATTCAGTTTGAAAAAATACCAATCAAATCAATTCAGAAATCTGAATCGAATCAAATCTGAATCTGACGAAAATATTTCAAAGAACTATAACCAGATCCAAACAAGACAATATAATTTCCATGGACATGAACCCAATCCGAACCAAAAAATCCCGAAATTTGAACCAAACCTAATCTGAACCTGACAAAAAATATTCCAGTAAAGTATAACCTCATTCGAAATAGGTAAAACAATTTTGATGGAAGTACAATCCAGCCCGAACCTAAAAAAAAAAAAAAAAAAAAAAAAAAAAAAGAAAAAAAAAATGAGTTGAACTGAATCTAAAACAAAAGTATTCCAAACAACTATAACCGGATCCGAAGAAGACAAAATAATTTCCGTGGACATGAATCCAATCCGAACCTAAAATTCGGATGTTCTACAAAACATAATGCGCCCGGTGGCGGTGGAAAGTAAAACTAAGTACTTTGTAGCGCGTGATGGTTAAGATATTTTGTTTATAGTTAGTGTTAAGTTAGAACTTGGTTACGGTTTGGTAACAGTTAGATTGCAATTACGTTCCGGTGAGTCTTAGGTTATACTTTATTTCCGGTTAGGTTACAGTTAGGTCACGGTTAAGCTACAGTTAGGTTAAGGTTAAGTTTCGGTTAGGTTATTGTTAGATTATGTGTAGGTTATGATAAGGTGACGGCCAGGTTACATTTATGGTATATTTAAGTTACATTTAGGTTACTGTTAAGATACAGCTAGTTTGCAGACAAGTTATGATTACGCTACAGGTTACAGTTAGGATTTTGTTCACAGAATGAACATTACGCATATTTGATAAAAATATACACTGATTTTTGTAAAATGGCTCTGAAATTATAATACTATATGCTAACATTTTAGCTAATCATCGAATATCGATTTAATTCACGGTATAGTCGGATTTCTGAGTGATATAATTAGTTTGAAATTCAGAATATTTCACTTATATATCTATGTGAAAAAAGTGTTGGACACATATTCCCTCCCGCGTTTTCCATTGCAGTCATTTAAAGTATTTTTGCAGCTAAATATTAGTTTTTTTTTTTTTTTTTTTTTTTTTTTTTTTTTTACCGATTTTTGATACAGTTAGGGGCCACGTATTTAATATAGTGTATTTACACATATTTAGAGTTAAAGATAAAATCATAGAAATTTCAAGTACGTTTAACATTATTATTACGTACCCGGGCAACGCCGGGTGGGTCAGCTAGTATAAATATATTGTATTATATATTCAGATATATAATCGAAAATATAGCGCAAATATATTTTCCACCCCATCTATTTTCAAATCTGTTGAAGCTAAAATTATAAAAAAAAAAAGTATAGAATGTAGACATTAATTTAAACTTTGCAGGAAAATTATAGCGACTAACATAGTTCCCATTGTTATCCAGAAAAGCGCTTTTTTCAATTACACACAATTTCCGTTTTAAAGGCATTCAGTAAAACTGTTGAAGCAGGCCGGAGCTACTATAGCAAACGATAACTGCATTGCCGATAGTGATTGTCGCAAACAATCCTCAGTAACTAGTCTATATGTTAACACTCAAAGACAATGATGGTCTAGACATACATAATGACATGAGCAGCGCACACTACATTCTATCATATTTAAAAATTCATATCAACTTTTAATGATATTTTGCATAATGCAAACGTATGCCCCGTCGCGGCATAAAAATAATAAACATTCAATTGTTGAAAAACAGACTAATTAAATTAGAATTAATCACATATATACTATGGCAAACGCGACAAGTTTTCATTGAGTAGATGCCTCAATATGTCTCCCGTGTCTTAAAAATTAATTAAAAACCTATTTGGAAAAATGTGACACGGACAAAGGCGAGTCTGCATAGTTCTGATCTATTTTCAAAGACTGCATAGTGCAATACCGAGTTTAAACTTTGAACAAGGGCTTTGTTTTAGCTACACTGTAAAAAATTGTTTGCCTCTATGCTGAATTTAGTTTTTCGAAATGGCAAATAAATTTCAACTATGCAGTACTTTTATTGTAATTACAGAATTAATTTCATCATAAACTGCCTAAGAGAAGACTAAAAAGGGGTTATACAGAGTACCAATAACGAGGCTTTTTATCTCATTGAACTTTTATGCAATATGCATTTTTACTGGTCGAATTTACTCATCTATCCACAATCATATGTTATATAGTTTTTTAGTTATGCAATCTTATACTCTTTTAGCATCATTTTTTAATAATACAATAATATTCATCTATATATAATTCGAATCCTTCTGTGCACGTGTGCTTGATCTTTTAATTTAATTTTGCTCTTAATCTTTGGATTATTGTCAGTTTTTGTTTGCAAAGAAAGGTTGTATCATAGAGTAATATAAAAGTATAAAGAAGTGGAAAAGTAATAGTCTTAAAATATTATAATCTGCATATATACATCAATTTCGCATATGTCAGTTATTTACAATATTTTATGAAACATTTTTATGTATGACAGAACGTTAAATAAAAAAAAAAACCTTAAAATTTTAACAACACACAACAGTTTTTTTATACTAAGTTGAGTTCATTAAAAAGTATAAAAGATTATAAGTCATTGTAAAAATTACATTAATTAACATAAACAGCAGGTTTATGCGGTGTCAAATTTATATCAGGCATGGGGCACATTTTTATATCTTAAAATGCATCTTTTATTTTTAAAAGGAACATTGCACTTGAACTTTCGGAAATAATTATTTATCAAAATAAGAACCAATAATTTTTCCGGAGTTATTTCACATTGATAGGTCTCCAAATTTCAGATGAAAATTAAAAACATCAAATGCGGTCCTCTTTTCTAGTTCTTCCTCTGTTATTTGTAATCTGTTTCCGACTTTTTTACATATTTTACATTGCTTTGAGTATAATTTTTAATACGTCTACTGATATCTCCTACTAGAAATTTTTGAAAAGCAGTACACTCATTAAAAGTAGTCTGTAAATTTACATATATAATACAAGGACTAATTAAAACATTTCTGTAAAAACATATGATGGTTTTTACCTACCGTTAATGTACTGTAAATACTAGCAATTGCTTCCACCCGAACAAACATTCTGATTTCAAAGCATGATAAAAACGTGATCAATTACATTTTAAATGAAAGCAAGGCGATGCATACTGCAAACAAGATTTCACATATTCAATCTCATACGAATTTTTTGATGTTCTTCATCTGCTGATATCGATATTTCCCCTACATCAATATATTTCACAACAGTAGCATATGAGTATAATTATTTATAAATGAGATGACGTGATCATACGTGAAATAAATTCATTATCGTGATCATGAATGAAATAGCATGTCACCAATTAAGATAAAAAAAAATATGTGAAAATATGATGTATGTCATATTGTAAAAATAAATTCATTATTTTAATACATAATAATGTTACCATAATTTTATTTAAAATAAGATATCAGAAATATTTTTTAATAAAAAAATAATTGTTTATTAAATGTACAATAGCATTAACAACTACGATTTCGATTATTTTATTTCAATTGCCAAACCATTTTCAGTTTGTTAAATTTTATTATACTGACTCTCATTTTTCTTACTTTTTCATTATGCGCTAATTCAAATTTCAATTTTATAAGTTTCTATTTAAGATGTAAAGCCTGGCAATATTCTTAATTTTTAAGTACATCTTGATTTTTTTAATGATATGACATTACACGCATGAAGAATTTTATAAGTTATAAAGCTAATGCACCAATTTCTGAAAATACATAATAACAAAATAAAACGTCATTATGTTTAAGCTAAATTAAAGTTATATTTATATATAACATATTTTCTTTGAAATACACTTAGTATAAAACTATAGAAAAATTATGTTTGGAAAAGACTGAAAAAAAATCGTGTATCAGTATATATAAATAACAGAAAGAAAGAAAGAAAGAAAGAAACAAACAAACAAACAAACAGTATGTATGAGATTCTGTTTCTTGTTCAGGATGTTTCAGAAATAAAATTCATTCAATTTTTAGATTTGAAGAAATTGAAGACGAAAACATAGTAATACTTTCTTACAATGGAAAGTACATGATATGCTTTTAGGAAAAAAAATTCTTTTTGTGATCAAAATAGGTTTGCATATCCAAATTTCTATGAACAGAATTTTCATGATTTATCATATAGAAGTAATATTGAATTTAATGTTTAGTTCTTTATTGTGACTACGGAATTTAGCTCTATATTATGTGTTTAAAGAATGATGTCCCAAAATTTAGGCTTTCTTTTTTTAAATTAAAATTTCTGAAAACAAGTACAGTCTGTGTATTGCATCTTTATTAGGAAATCCATGCTCGTTTAAATGGAACGATTGGCATAAAAACAGCTTAAAACTTCACAGATAGTGGGCCTGGTTTATAGTATGACTTTATAAACCAAGTTATCCAAATTAGGTGCTCTGCTAAAATTGGTTAAATATAGTTTCTGTCGCGGGTTTTACCTAATAAATTTTCCGATGTGTGAGACGCTCTTTCTTATAAGACGCACTGGAAATACGATGCTTTTAACAAAAAATAATACCGTATTTACTCGTGCATAACGCGCACGATTTTTCAAAAAGTTATTGCAAAATTCCAAGGTGCGCTTTCTACACGTTATAACTTTTCACTGCTGGATGTAATCACACGACATACGTATGAATCATGAAATGTATTTAAAGAAGGCATAAATCACTCAGAAAATCTTACTTAACTGAAGTAGTACTGCACCTTTTTTCACTTTTTTGTACAACAAAACTAGTAATATTACTATACGCTAATTACCAATTCTCACTGCCGTCATTCAGTCCCTACCCGAAGTCTGAAAATGTATTTTCGCCTTGTTTAATGCCTGATATAATGTTTATTTCGTTTTTATTTACTGAAATTCATTTAATTATTTATTCATTTGCATATAAAAATTTATGATTCACGTTATTTACCAGATTTTTAAAAAATTGCCATTTTTTCTTGTAAAGTAAGGGGTGCGGGAGTATAAAAGAGTAAATACCGCACCCAATATTAAAAATAAAATAAAATTTAATTTCAAAATAATTTATTGCAAATAGAAACCGATTTACGAGTTTGGGGCACTGGTCACAGTTCCTTACCCCCCCCCCTTCTTACACTTATGCTTACAGAGAGATTGACTAAAAATAGAAAAAAAAAGATACTTAAAAAGAAGACTATTATTAACCTTAAAATATATATAAAAATTAAATATGGTAATCAATAACTTACTTTTAAATATTTATTTTACAATTATGAAACTTAAATGAGTAGACGTTATGTAACAAACTGTGTGATGTTAGTTATCTTTTATTATACAAGTCTATTTATCTGGAATGATAATGTTTGTACAACTAATAATAAAATTTCGACAACATTAAGCTACAATTATTTAAAACATTAGAGGTCTCTACAGCCGGCAAGTTAAGTTCACGAACACTCAAATAATCTGAAGATACCAGAAAAAAAGAATTGGCAACACAATACATTTTTTAAGTGACAAAGATAAAAGAAAATATTCACTATAATAAAATAATAAATGATTTTTTCAGAGAAAAAATATACAATGTTTCAAAAATACAACATGAACATAATATAATGTAAAATGAAATGTAAAATTCCATTGGATATCAAAAGGTGAGATTTTAGAAACATCAAATAATTGAAAAATCTTCAGCAACATTTTGGGGCCGCTGTAAATCAAGAGCAGTAAAAAATGAGATGTACTGAAATCTGTGTCGTCTTTGTATTAGGTGCATCCTAAATTTAGGTATGAAAAAAAGTGTAAAAATGGAGTCTTATGCATTGAAAAATATGATAATGCCATATGAATTTTTTTATATAATTATCACATTCAGCAAAATGGTTAGATAAATCAGTTTAATAAAATTAACTCATAACAATTTAAAAGCACATAACAATATAAAGCCAATTCTTCTGCATATATACCTTTACCTGAAATATTTAAACTTAAAGCACATTTTTGTGCTTGAATGATTTTTTTTTAAATCAATCTATATAAGAACCTTTGTAAGTCATAAACATCTTCTTATACAATTAATCATCTGATGAAATTTAATAAAACTTTTTTATGCATTTTCAAAGTTCTTAATAATCAAAGTGAAACCATACATGTGAATACGTTTACACTGTTCGTTTAAAACAGCGCCAAATTGTTATAAAATATTTTATTACATAACCAAACATTCATCAAAATCCTTAATTTTTTAATACTATTGTTATTTCTAAACACACCAAATTAAGAAATTAATTTGTATTTTTTTTTATTTTTTCATTGTTATAACATTTACTAATATTGACAATGTACATTTTTTTCAGTTTAAGATAATTACAGACTGCTATTAAATTAATTATTTTTTAACTATATCATATATAAAAAAACAGTTACAATTATATTCGTGTTTTGTAAGTTTCAGAAACAAATTTAATGAAAGTTGAATAAGATATAGTACTTATACACACATCCAAATGTATACTCATATATTTTAGTTTTCAAAAGTGCGGCTGATGGCTTCTCAGTACTGAATAATAGAGTAGATAAAGTATTTAAAATTATTTATATTAATAAATTATACTGTAAAATCAGACAATAAATTAAAAAGTTACAAAACATGAAACACTATTCTATACTGCATACTTATTTCAATTGATTCTTAAAAGTTCAACTTAAAAGATCAAATATTATCGTGTATTAAAACAATGATGTATTTTTCCTATGCACATTAATGATATCATTTTTTTCTCCAAGATTACGTTTAATGAGAAAATAACGAATATATAACCATACATATATATATATATATATATATATATATATTTATATTTAGTAAAAAAATTGATACATAAAGTCATACTAATACAACTAGAAGAAATAATGGAACAAATAGTTTATGAGATCAGCTTATCCTTTGATTGTTACGGAACAAAAACAAAAAACAAAATCCAATTATCTTTTCTTATAATTGTTAAATAGCATCAATCTTAAGATAAAAAGCACTACAACACAAACATATCACAAAAACAAAGTTCCGTTGTAGTTGTATAAGAAACTATATACCGGCAAAATAAGCATCCTTTTGGTGGAATTCAAAGGAAGAAGAGAATCGATCATATTACAGATTATTTCTCTTATACTGAAAAAGTAATAAAGGTTATTGAAGATATTTCTTTAGTAAAAAATCTGAAATTTAGTATAATTTCTGTTTTTTTTTTTTTTTTTTTTTTTTTTTTTTGCTCGTTTAAAACTGGAAAGTTGAATAGCATTTAGTTTTCCTTTTTAACATTTTCTTACAAAAATTATTACAATATATTTTTTTAACACGAAAGTGAAAATAAAATATGTATGGGTATTTCTATGAGCACTTGTCGTGTATGTCACATTATTAGTAACTTCTAACGTGTTGGCCACCATTTTTTCTAAATGTTTCCATGGCCTTATTCAATTAATGTAATATTTCTCATAAAATAAGTCACACTTTTCCGTTCTAAAATACTGGTATCCAAAATTGTAGTATGTGACTTACACGACACGTGCTCATGGAAATACCCGTATTGAAAAAGAAATATACTTTCACTTATAAAGAAAATATATCGTAAACAAAAAATGTATACATATTGGATATATTTTCAGCACGAGAATAAATTATAAGACTTTAATACATCATACTAGAAATTGTTGTTTTAAGTAACTATATCTGGGGTACTTAAGGTAAAAAACTGTGCGTTTGGATTAACGTCTCTCATTACATTGTAAATTATGTGGGTTATTTGAAATGAATGACACCGGAAATTAAGTATAAATTTATTTGAAAGTAAAAAAAAAGCTACATCTCCCATGCATAGTAAACCGAAAATATTCACACTACAATTCTAGTGGCAACGTGGAATCAAGCTGGGCATCATGTGAGAATCAAGCTCGGTATTCCATGTAATGGAACACTGAAAATCAAAAAATTAATTGAAAATTGTGCTGATCTAATAATTTTAGAAGCGTTCTGAATATTCTTAAACTATTGTCGTGTTTTTAAGTATAACTTGCTACATATAATGTTTTTCCTTTGGAAAAATATATTAAATTTCCTCGCATATACATCATTTTATTCTATATCTGAACAGCATAATTTTATTTTTATAAGTCATTCATCTTGTTTCTGATAACAGTGGGTTATTTCTGTTATTTTAAAAGAAAGCAAATTAATCTTCCTTAATGCTACTTCACGCAATAGGATACTGCTTATAAAAGATGCTAAAAAAAACTTTAAAGACCATAAAATTCAGCAAAATTGAATTCAAACTGCATGTTAAAATATATTTTTCTCCTAATGGATGATGTAAAAACACAAATTAAGTGATATTTAGAAATTATTAAATTTCCCAAAACAAGAAATGCTTTTTTAATGCCGTGGCACTAATTGATATAATGCGGATGTTCAATCCATTTGTTTCAATAAATAATATTGATGTACATTCATTTATATGTAATTTTTTAATGGTTTGAAATAGCTATAAAAATTAAAATATGGTATCCTGGTTTATTGTATCTATTAACGAAATGCCAAAAAGTATCCCATTCCTTTAGCGACTCAATAAGAAAATAAAGCGAATTTATAACAAAATACCTTTAGACACAGTTATTTTTTGTTAATTCTTTTGTGAAAGTGAATTGAATTTACGTGCACCGGGAAATGTAGGAGATATATATCCAGTTCAGCTAAGTTAATATACGAAAAAAAACGATATGCATTATGCATTGTATTTTTTTATCTACATTAAATTTATATTCGCTATTCAATTCTTTTCACTCCATATTTTACATAACTCTTTACATAAGTCTGAAAACAGAGACATTAATGGAATGACACGGAAGATTAAGTTTCAATGTACAAAATTTAAAAATTTATAGAGACTGACTGAAGGATATTTTATTATATGATCCATTATTTCTTGAATAAAAAAAAAAAGATTTCATTCACTAATGGTTTTATTGAACATTTGAATATACGAAAACACTTTGTAGAATGCTAAATTAGGATTTAGCATGATTAAAGTATAAATACGGAATTATTGTTAAATTATTTTTTTAAAACTTTTTTTAGCTTTGAATTTTTGCAAAGAAAAATATTTTAAGGAAAACAATGACGTAGATTTTTTAATGTGGAATTATTATCCGTAGAAATATAGGTCTGGTTAAAACGATTAAAATGTTTTTTAGATAGAAAATAGCAATTTAAGAATAACGTTTATTTTGTTCCTATTATTTTACATACAATATCAAAATATAACAATATCTATTAATATAGTCAATAATAATCAGCAATATTAATTGCTGATTATGTTTGGAAATGGCGTGTTTTTCAAATAAAACTACAGCGTTCGATTTGTTACAACATTCTTTTAATAAATTACTGCATTTTTCGTTCATGTACTCTCTTTTATAATAGATTATTTATATTATATAAGTCTGAATATTAGAGATTTTTATTTAACATATGGAATCTATGCAAATGTGTTTGTGCACATGCATTATTTTGTGTGCAATATCGTTTTACATTGTTTTTTTCAATCAAAATAAAATTCTAAATTTGAAAGGAATATTATGTCTACTAACAAAATAAATTTAAATTGAGTTTTATTTAAAACCATATTATACCTAATTTATTAAAATTATACCATTTTGTAACATTATACCTAAAAAAAGCAACTATAGTTTCACAGAAATTGACTCGTTTATTATAGAATTAAACAAGTTACATGTACAAATACCAAAACTTTACTGTTTCGTATACAACTTAATATTTTAAAAAGCAGTTACAAATGTTTATATTTTAATATTACAAGTTCAATACTATTCCGACATTTGTTTTTATCTCAGATGTATGTTTTAGCCAATTTACCGTAAAATCTGAGTTAATTTTTATTAAATTCAATAATTTTTCGTTATTATGTTGTACATCAGGTGTTTGCTAATAGTCAGTTTCCAGCCTACGGTTTTTTTAATAATTATTTATGTAAGACATACTGACATAGCCAAATATATTTAAAAGAATTCAATACAATGCATAACTTCACACAATTGATAATAAAAAATGAAAATGACACAAAAATTGCTATTACAGTTCTTCCTTCCGCCAGAATATTTCTCAGTAGAAAGAGGAAATGTCTGTGACAGCCAAATACATATGGAGAAAGTTTGGTAAACTTCAATGCATAACCTCATACACTGCTCAATGGTACAATTGCAACACATGTCAACATAAAAAAAAACAGGAAAATATTTTGTATGACTATTTTTTTTCCTTCTGAATCCCAAAACATGTAAATCCGTCGAAAACCAGAAGTCAAAAAAAAATGATTAACATTATTATTAGTGCATAACGAAATCTGTGAGCACATGTAAGTATGCTGTTAATGAAATTGTTATGACATCCAGAATCTAAATTATGGATCTAGAAAATTGTCCTACGTCTTCCTTTTAAATTCTAGTTCGCGATGCTAGAGAGTACTGGAGTCTCGTACTAGATTTTAAGAGCATTTTCTATATTCTCGTGGCCACACCTATTTGGAAATCTCTGCAAATAGATGTGAAAACCAGAGATTAATTATAGTAATTATAGCTATAGTCTATGAAATCATTCCAGAAGTCTAGTGTCATTTCCTTGCAATTGAAACGACTCATTATCACTGCGTCATCCATACTACAACAGGATAGAAATTATAGACTACACTGCTCAAAACAATTAAAGGATATTTGAAGTTTTATATAAAATAAAGATATAAACGAAATTTTTTTGCCGAAAATAGAAGAAGAGAATCACAAATGCAAATTTTTCAGGTTTTCAAACTGTGGAGTATGCAAATTTTGAGTTCGACGTCAAAAACGACGCTTCAGCGGCAGCGAATGAAATTTTGACTTTCAACTGGATAAAAGAGAATGAAGACAAGGATGATCGGCATTCAGTGATTGCTTTGTTTCGATGAGTACGATGTCTCAGAGAAGTAATTTGACAGATTCAGAAGCTTGGAGAATTGATGGTAGATTAGAAGGGGGCCAAACTCAAGCCGAAGTAGCGCAAGCCATTGGAGTGTCACTAAGTGTCATTTCCAGGATCTGGAACCGTTTTTTGGAGAGTGCATATGCAGGCCGAAGACCAGGGCAAGGTCGTAAACGGGCAACAACGCCCAATGAAGAACGGTATTTAGCGTTAACAGCTCGGAGACACCGAAACATGAAAGCTACTGTTTTCCAACAACACACTCGCTCGGCTACAGGCACCACGATTTCAAATCAGACTGTCCGAAACCAGCTCCATGCTGTAGGTCTGTATGCTCGCCGACCGATGGTATGTGTTAGATTAACATCAAGGCATCGTCGCGACCGCAGGGAGTGGGCAACCGAGCATGTCAATTGGGGGAGAAATGAATGGAGTAATATTCTGTTTTCTGACGAGTCCCGTTTTTCTGTGCATCCGGATAATAGGCGTATTTTCATCTGGAGGGACCGTGGCAGTAGGAATAATCCTGCATTCATGCACGAAAGTGTCAGATTTGGCAGTGGAGGAGTGTTGGTGTATGGTGGCATCTCCATTGACGGGCGCACTGACCTCTACATCATTTGAGATGGAGCTCTGACTGGGCGCCGATATAGGGATGAGATCCTCAGACCTATCGTAGTCGCTTACGCTGCAGCAATCGGAGATAACTTCATTTTAATGGACGATAACTGCAGGCCACATCGTGCAAACCTGGTGGAGGATTTCCTTTTCGAGGAAGGAATCGTTCGACTGGAGTGGCCAGCGTGTTCTCCAGACATGAATCCAATCGGGCACGTTTGGGACGCTCTAGGAAAACGAGTTTCTGGCCGCCAACAACCCCCACAAACTCTCCAAGAACTGGAAAGAGCTCTTCTGGAAGAGTGGGGCGGAATACCCCAACTCGTCATTAATAGCCTCATTGAGTCCATGCCTCAAAGGTGTTCAACGTTGCTGGCCGCCCGTAGAAACCATACCCCCTACTGAAAATGATTTTATTTGAAGAAAACACCTTTTCTTATTCTTTTTTTCTCATATGCACAAATTGTGTTTTTTTCCTTTTGTACACAAATGCGCAATAAAATGCATTTTTTTCTGCCAAACATGTGTAATTTATTCTCATATAACCTACTATGTCTGTCGACCATGTATCAATCAGCTAAAAAGTTTCCCAAATACAAAATCCAAGTAAAACTGCAATATCCTTTAATTGTTTTGAGCAGTGTATTTCGCTTGTTCAGCTTTGCTCTTTATCTTATTCGCATAGCGAGTGAAGCTTTTGTGTGTCCCGTATTATAATTTGCTTCCCAGAATCAACCACATTAATTATTGTAGTTAGGGAAGATTTCTATCTTTGGACTAATTTGTTATAAAAATTTTGAAAAAAGATATTTGTCACAAAAATATCGGTAAGGAAGGTATGAAAGAATGATTTATTCCCCTCCAGATCATCCATTTTACTATTTGAATCTGCCTGAATCATTGAAGGTGATATTTACAGTCTAGTAAAAATTTTTTGCATTTACGTCGACCGATTCTCTGAAAAAAATTTTAAAGCATTGTTTCTTCTGCGAAAACTTTTTTTCAGGCATAAATTGTTGACTTAAGTTTTTCTTTTCTTTTTCAGATTCTTCAACTTGGTGGTTTTCACTTTCAAAGAATTTCCACTTATCGAAGAATGTTTTGACTTTGCATGTTTCATACCATTGCAATACAGATTTGATGAGATCGCTAAATTTTTCATTACTGTTCATTTTAACTTCACAGGATATCATTTCACTATATTCTTTTAATTGTATTAAATTTTTTACCATACGGTTTATTTGAGTTAGTTAAATTGTATCTCATACATTAAATGTCATCTGAGATCTTTTTTTCCAAAATTTGACACAACCTTTAGACTTAGTAAAATTAATAAACACACAGGAAGAAAACAACGATATGTAATGCAGCGTGAATGTGATGTGCGTAACCTTTTACTGTAATAGAAACAAAATAAAATATTTTCAAGAAAATCAACAGTATTGAAATACAAATAGAATCTTGAGCATCCCACACCAGTGAAAAATACTCGTGCTTTTACAAAAATTTCTGGTGCAAAGGTAACATGTCCTACCTTTTCTATTGAATAACTGAAACGTTATTTTCGAAACGAAAGAGGAAAAAGGGTGGTTCATTACTGAAGGAAAAAATAATAAAAAACTTATTGCTGAAATCTATATGTACACAAGGATTCTTGTTACAGTCGGACTTTCTCACTCGTTTCGCTCTATTTGGCCTTTTTGGAACTTTTATTAAAAATTTAACTGCGAAATAAACTTTGTAACATAATTTCAACATATTTTATTTGGAAGTTAGATATTGTAATACAAAATGGAGAAAAATGCGCATGGCATTATGCATAATAGCATTTGTTTATATCGCTTTGTTGCTGAAAAAAAGAATTTATCTTAAAATTAGTATAAAACATTCTATTGTTACTGAATTTCTCCACAAAAATTTTTATTAACATATTTTAGCTATAAAAAACGATTTTAATTGATGTCATTCATATGTGAATTATAAAATCATAAGTTCAGCAGCAATGTAAGAATCAGAATTGTTAAATATTATCCAACATGAAATGTATACTATATTAATGTGGTTAAATTTATAGGATATAACGTACACTGTAAAAACATTGCTGCAAAATAACCAGTCTATCGGCCGTTTTCATGGAAACGATTATATAACAGTAATTGTACTTTATTCTGACAGTATAATTGTCTATATTATGATCAAAATACAGTTCATTTATGATTATACATCTGTTATCTATAAATACGATGGACAGACTGGTTACTCAGCTGCAAACTTTTCACATCGTATATTATTTAATCCTTTAAATATCTACCACAAAGTAATCGCAATCCTTATTTTTTCTGTTAAAAATAGCAAGAAAATTTATGAAGATATATTGTGATATCACATAACACATGCAAAAAATCATCTAATATATCTTCCTGTGTATTTCATAATAAATAAAACTATAGAGTGTCAAGGCAGGATAGCGAATATTGTCACATAAATTCTTATCGTATTCATGCTTAGTCGCATTTGTGAATTTTATGAACTAGAGTATCTATACATTTTGGTGGAAATAAGATCTGCTGAAGGAACTTTAAAATAATAACCATTACTTTTAAAATAATAATGCCGGTTTGCATATTTCAAGTGGCATACATTAAACTGAACTTTACTAATATAATTTTAAACAAGTGTTTTACAAGAAAATACTCTGTTCCATCTTAGTAAAGGTGGCATTGATATATTTAAATAAAATGGTTCCATATTTGAAGTTCTTTTATTTCATTACAATTCAACATGTCGTAAAATCATGTTTTATATGGATTAACAGTCGATTCTCGTTAATTCGAAATCGGATAACTCGAATCTTCACTTAATTCGAAATAAACATGAAGTCCCGTAATTTTCAGTGGCAGAATAACATTAAACATTTTCATTAATTCGAACTCATTTTATCTTGATTTCGTTTAATTAAAACTAACGAGAGTTCCAAATTTTCATTCTTCCTTTCTTTCTCACGGATTTCAGATCATTTCAATAACTTTCTTTCTTTCATTTTTGTGAAAATTGTTTCAAACGAGCATACATATAATCCCATGCATTTGATATCCACTTTCTTAGGCCACGTTTGTCCATCAGTGACGCTTCAATTTTTTCTTTCATTGTGCGTGTTTCTAATCTTTTAATTAGTTTATGTATTAATACATTCTAATTTAATATTAAGTCATAGTTTGATGATAACAGACGAAATAAATTAAAAAAAAACACTATAATATAAATATTCCTTTGTAATAGTACCATATTAAGTATGTTTTCGTTTCATACTTTCCGTAATTCGAACTTCGAATAATTCGAACATTTCTTGTGGTTCCGACGAGTTCGAATTAACGAGAGTCGACTATATCTTTAAAAGTTTTTAAATTTTGGTAACATGAAAGCTATATGTGATTCATTATTTCTGAGAAAATTTTTGTTTTAAAATTATTAGTCATTAAAAATTACTCTTTCAAATATATTTTAGGCACTTATATTGGCAAAGGTTTAGTTCCACTTTTAGATATTCTAAGACGCATCTGTTAAAATTAATCAGATTTAAAATAAATACATTTTGTCGAATTCCATACATAAAAAGTCACGCCTGCGTCTGTCTGCCCATCTCTTACAAACATTGTAATCTTAAATTACGGAAGGATAAAAGTTGAAATTGGCTAACATATTATTAAAAGGCAATTAATCTATATATGTACATATTATTTACCGTTCAAAAACATAATTATAAAAAACGTCTAGATAATAACTAATTTACTGGAAAATAAAATTATCCGTTTTATATATCTTTCAGGGTATTACATAAAAGTTTTCTTAAAGCCAAAGTCAAACATATACTTCATTTTATTTATTTTTAATTATTACTTTTTTCTCCTTTTTTTTGAGAATGCTATAATTTTTTAGATATTGGGGAAATTATAATGTAAAAATATGCCCTCACCCCTTTTATTTCCGAATTTACCGAAACTAAAATTATACAGAGATTAAGGTTAGTAGAAATTAATTTAAATCTTGCAGGAAAACAAGAACGGTCATCATACATTATATAATGTTTCAAAAAAGAACATTATTCCCTTTGTCGCAAATTTTGATTTGCGGGCTATCAATAAAGGTTCTGAAGAGCGATAGACATACGAACCTTCATAGTAGTAGAAAATGATATTAATATTGATTTACATAGAAAAAATGAGTTGATAATTATCTGAGATACTTCTTAAATTCATGGATGGTTTTGACATATATAAAAAAAATGCCGACTCGTTTTATGCGTCATCGACCTTTAATGCCTAGATCATAATTTTTAAAAATACATTTGTGCATTACAATGTCAAATAATAGTATAAAAACATTGGGCTTCGAGCTTCTGAAATGTGAATAATTTGTATATAAATAATCAAATATTTATTAATAGAATCGTGACTATGTTTGAGTTAGTGGCTCTCTCAATAAACCACTCGTCTCTTAATAAAATAATCAAAAATCTATCTGGAGAAAAGCGGCAATGCATCTTTGTGACCTGATTTCAAAGAAATAAACAAATGCATATGAATTTATGTATAATAGAATTTGTTTATATTGCTTTGTTTCTCAAAATAATAATTTAAAATTACTCTAAAGCATTCTATTGTTCCTGAATTTCCTCGAAATAATTATCTTATTAATATATTTTAACTATAAAAACTTATTGAAACTGCTTTTATTCATATGTGGATTACGAATTTGTAGGTTTAGTGTAATGCAACAATCAACACTGTTAAATATTATCCAAATATAAAATGTATATAATATTGATATGGTTAAAGTTATAGAATATAATGTATTTAATTTAATCCTTTAAAAATATCTACCATAAAGCAGTCACAATCCTTATTTTTTATTGTTAAAATAGCAGGAATATTTATGAAGATATATTGTGATATCGCGTAAATAATGCAAAGTTATCTAACATAGTATATCTTCCCTCTGTATTTTATAATAAATAAAACTATACAATGTCAAGACAGGATAACGAATATTGTCTCATAAGTTCCTATCGTATTCCTGCTTGATCGCATTTGTGAATTTTATGAAATAGAGTATATCCATACATTTTGGTGGAAATAAGATCTGCTGAAGAAATTTTCAAATAAAAACCTTATCCTTTTAAAATAATTCCGGTTTGCATAGTAGAAAATTCAAGCTTTAAACTGAACTTGAATAAAATAATTTTAGAAAGTGATTTTCAAGAGAATGTTCTCTCTTAGTATATTGGCATTGATATTTCTAAATAAAATGTTTTCATATTTGTAGTTCTTTTTTTTTCATTATAATTTAATATGCCTTAATACCCTGTTTATGTTGATATATCTCTAAAAGTTTCTAAATTTCGACAACATGGTCTATATGTGATTCATTATTCCTGAGAAATTATATGTTTTAAAATTATTAGTCATTAAAAATTACCGTTATAAAATATTTTAAGCACACACACACAAAGTTTTACTTGCATTTTTAAATATGCTAAAATGTACTTGTTAAAACTAATCAGAATTAAAATAAATACATTTGTTGGATTCCATAATTAAAAAAACTCTCCTGTATCTGTCTGTCCATCTCTGACAACCATTGTTCTCGTAAATTGTGGAATGTTAAAAGGAAATTGGCTTAACTATTAGCTAAGGTAATTAATCTACGAATGTACATATTATTAAATGTTCATAAACAGAATTATAAAAACGTCGCGATAATAACTAATTTACTTCAAAATAAAATATATTTTCTTTATTTATCGTGCAGGCTATCGCATAAAAGTTTCCTTAAAACTAAAATCGAAAATACACTTTTTTTGAGAATTTTAGTTTCCAGAGATATTGTGGAAATTGTGCAAATTTTTACGGCCACTTTTATATATTCAAGATGCATTTGTCAAAACTAACCATAATTATAATAAATACATTTTTTGGATTTCATATTTTATATTAAAAAAATGACTCCTGTGTCTGTCTATCCATCTTTTATAACCTTGTAATCGTAAATTATGAAACGTTAAAAATTCTGAATTTGCTTAAGTATTAAACGCAATATATATGTACATTTGGGTGGAGCGAAAAAAATTATTTCTTAAAAATCAAAAACGGGTAGGTGCCAAAAGTTGCCTTTATACTACTACATC
Source organism: Maratus speculifer (assembly GCA_964019185.1). Taxonomy (NCBI): domain Eukaryota; kingdom Metazoa; phylum Arthropoda; class Arachnida; order Araneae; family Salticidae; genus Maratus; species Maratus speculifer. The sequence goes on along the minus strand of OZ025289.1, from coordinate 171,132,063 downwards.
AACTGTGTGAAATTTTACCGCTGAAAAAAAATGGCTTGAGTCTGCGCTTTTGCTCCAAATATCGAAATTTTGGGTAAAATTTGTCATTTTTTGACATTTTTTCAAAAAAATTAAAAATTTCCTACAGAGCTGGTTATTATTTAAAAGTGTTTCTTAAACCTTTATATTTACCTGCTTAACATATTTAAACTATAAAACAATATCTTTATTCTGTATAGCTGGAGCAAAACAGGCAACTTTTAGTAAGGAAACGGCATTACCACTCTATTGAGACATACAATGAATTGTTGTTTTTAATACAGCTCTTCTTTTCAAAACTACCTTGGACATACGTCGTGGAGGTGGTTATATTTCATAAAATACCCATCCCAACTATTTGATCATCTTAGTACAGTTTTTGATTTACATATTGATTTATGATTTTCTTTATCAAAATTTGGCATGTTTTCGATGCATCCACCTAGTTTATCTGTTCTTTGTATCCACATACCGCTATGACTATATTAATGTATATTTTTACACCTTATACGAAAAAATGACAAGCAGAGTAATGTACGTGAATATTATTAAAGGGATCTATTCGGCCATCTATTATCTTTATCAAACTTACATCCAGTTGATAAAAGTGATTGGAAGTTCTGTTACCACAACATTTTTTCAGTCAATTTTATTTTTTTTACTTTATGACCTGCTTTAAAGATGATTTCAGGTATTTCAACTATAAGTATGCCATCATTTATTCTGCGTTTGCATTTTTTATATGTTGAGAAGCGAGCTGTTTAATGTGATTTCTGGTGATCGTCAGACAGAATTGCAATGGGAATTTGTCCTGCATGTGCAGAGCAACCGTTGTTGTAAATAACTTTTTTTGCGTTAGCTTTATGCGGTTTTCTAAGTGATTTCGCAGCCAGGTAATTTCCCAATAACTTTTAGATCCTCATTTTATAAGTGAACAATATTTGATGGTGAACTATCCTGGATATAAACTTATAATGCATAGTACTTTTTGAGAGAATGTACAGACTCTAATCGACTATAAGTACTCATTTAAATTTAGGAAAATTCTATTTGTCTCTGTGAACTGGGTAAGCTTAGAATTGAGTATAATAATGGATCATATGCTACTTCAACTCCAGTGAATTTCCTCTGCGTCAATTATTAGAGAATTTGATGTAAAACGTTATAATCTACATGGATTCACTGGATCAATAAGAAAATCTTTGTCTACGTACTATTCATTTCCTATTGCAATTTTTTATAAAATAGATAATAATTCTGAAAAATTATTTTCTCAAATTAAGTAAAAGATACTCAGAACAGACTAGAAATTTCTGTCGGAGATTGCAAAGCTTATTCATAAGGAAAGCTATTTCTCACAAGAAATGGGGAATAGGAATTTATAAAACATCTCGCACAAAAAAACAGCTCATAAAGTGAATAAAATTTTCCGCTTTATATAAGCACATATTGGCAATCAGAGTGTAAATGATAGTGTTGCCAGTGTCATACCAAATGTAATACAGACCTAAAGAATAGATCTAAAAACTTATTAGAAATTACTCGACTACGAAAGAACACAGGAAAGGACATAAAACAAATACTAAAACTTCCTTCGAAATATTGTTGCTTTACACGCAAATTTTGTTTGCAATCCTCATTGACGATCGTCAAAATAATAAACTGCTAGCTTCTTAAAATATATTCAATTTAATAGGTGCAGTAAATGATGACATACTAGAAACTGAATTCGTAGAATCAATTTTTAGGCATGTCATTATATATATAATGTAATTGATTGAAAAAATGTTGTGGTAACAGAACTCCCAATATTAATTGTATGTAATAAAGATAATATACTGCTGAATAGATACAATTAACTATAACATACTAACTACTATTAACTAAGATGTCAATTAACTAACAACATACCTAATACATTACTCACCTTCCTCTTCTGTTATACAAGATATAAAAATATACGTGCAGCAGGTCACAGCAGTAGCATCCAATGCCAGTGAAAACACAGAAGAGGTAAACTGCTTTGATACATAGAAAACTTATGCCCTTCTTCGGGAAAAAAAGAACAATTCAATACATAAATAAGACACTGGGCCTAGATTGTTGGATGGCTGAGACGGGTAGGATATGAAATGCAATAACATTTACGAGTTATATTCAGAATAGTTTTGAAAGCAGATAGATAAGAAATGCATTTAAAATAACATTTCGTCGTATGCTCCTATTGAGAGGTAACGTTGGTTTTTACCAAAAGTTGTCAGATTTGCTCCAATTATACAGACTACCAATATTGTTTTATAGTTTAAATATGTTAAGCAGATAGATATAAAGGCTTAAGTAACACTTTTAAATAATAACTAGCTCCGTAGGAATTTTTTAATTTTTTTGAAAAAATGTCAAAAAATGTCAAATTTTACCCAAAATTTCGATTTTTGGAGCAAAAGCGCAGACTCAAGCTATTTTTTTCAGCCTTAAAATTTTACACAGTTCATGTACTAGTATAAAGGCAACTTTTGGCACCTACCCGTTTTTGGTTTTTAAAAAATATTTTTTTTCGCTCCACCCTAATGTACATATAAAAAACCGTTCAAAAACATAATTATAAAAAACGTCGCGATACATTAACACTAGAACCGGGGGACTTTCAGTATACCTAGAACCGCGGAGCGGGTCATTTTGGATCATCGCGGGTCAATATTACCCGCGATGGAAAACAATGTATAAATATGGCCAAATACTTAATTTCGTTGATTAAGAGATTATATTTTCTTATAATAATCAACATTTCTTAATATTTAAATTTATTTTTACACATAAAGTCAGCAGAAACTCCTTATATTTCAGAAAATTCTATTATTGAAAATAGCATTTCATTAAGTAAGAGAAAAATAAACTGCACAAATATTCAACAAATTTTTTCAAAAGAAATGAACTTGGACTTAATAAACATTGGAAATATATTATCTCATTCAAATAATCTTAGATATAAAATGTAAGAATTATTTTTAAAACTATAAAAAACACAAGTTATTTACTAATTTTATTGATTTTTCTTATCCAGTTTATTGTATGCATTGTTTGGAAAACATGCCTAAAAGTTTTGCACATTTACCAGAAACATGTGGGCACGTTATGTTTTGAACAATTAGCTTTTGTTTTATTTTCATTTTTTTTAATGTGAAAAACTCTTTTATGCTAAGTTTGTGTTTATCATCGTTTTTAGTGTTTCTTATTGCCCAAATGACAAGTTATTATTTTTTTGGGGGGAGGGGGGGAGAGGACGGCGAGAAATAACAAACTGTTTTTGTACGTCTTCGTAGTCTTGAATAAATTGACATATACTAATAGACTTTCAGGTTACAGATTTGCATAAAACCCAAGCATTGATATCAAAATAAAAAATATACAAAATAAAAATAAACAAAATATGCATTATACAAAATATTATAAATTGCATTCATTGGACTCCTATAAAATGCTGGCTTGTCATCTGGGTAATCACACAACCACACTGAATTTAGTTGCGTTGTTGTAAACAAGTGTCTTTATTTAATTTTTGAATTATCTAAAATTTCAACAATTATATGTAGACTGCTAAACAACAAAACATTTTTACTCTTTTCTTCTCGGTAAACAATTATGCTGATGAATGTTTTAGGAGAATAGTCACATGGAATTCAGATTTTGACATTTTTACAGAGACATTTATTTCTCGTCTGGGATGTCCAAAGGCTCATTTTTATCAACATCTGTTAGCAATTAGAACATGATATGATACTGAATTTATCTAGTTTTGTTAAACATACGAGAGCGGTTCAATAAGTACCCGTGTTAGAAATGAAGACTCCGTTTTTTTTCAATTTTTTTTCAACATAGTCCCCTTTTAGAAAGATACACTTCTCCCAACGTTCCGGCCATTTTTCTAACCCTTCCAAAAAATAGGATTTGTCGAACTCTGCAAAATACGTCTCTGACTTCCTCGTTTGAGCTAAAATTTTTTCCCGTGAGCCATTTCTGCATGTTAGGGAACAAGAAAAAGTCGCAGGGTGCCAGATCGGCTGAATAAGGGGGTGCAGCAGCAATTCATAAAGCAATTCATGCAGTTTGGCGGCGACAACTCCAGATGAATGTGCTGGTGCGTTATCGTGAACGCGGCACCCATCGGGCCGAAAATTTTTTCATCCCCAACTTGTCATGCAAAATATGAATTGCCGTTCCGGTTGACACGCCTACGGCCTCTGCTACTTCGTGCAGCTTCGTTCGTCGATCAGCGAGAATCATGTAATGGACTTTTTCAATGATTTCCTCGGTAACCACATCTGGTCGCTCATCATCGAAAACGGAAGTTCGCCCACGTTTAAATTCGTTGAACCAATATCTAACTGTGGTCATAGATGGCGACGTGTCCCCATAAACAGCATCCAAATTGCTTTTATCTCCTCGCATTTTTTCCCATCCAAAAACAAAAAGCGGATTACCGAACGATATCCATCTTAGCGAAAATCACGAAACACGTCTTACTCGAATGGCTGCCAAATCCAAACTAACCTATCAATCAGTCTGAAATTTTTATAGATGTCGTTTCATAGATGGCAGCACACGATGATAACAGCAACTTCCCTGAGAAACGTCCTTTGTCTTCAAACACGGGTACTTATTGAACCACCCTCGTATATTGAGTATACCTACTCACATACATTGAAAACAATACGTGCTCATCCACGCTTATGTTAGGTCCTTTTATGTAGTTAGTGTTACCGTTTTCTTGTTGTCTTCTTTACTTTCAGGTGTAAATGCACAAGGTATTGCTTGTTTATTTTTCAGATTTTCATGAGTAAAAAGTTCAATTTTTCCACATTTTGTTGAAATACTTAATTTTTTCTTTTTTTATAACCGTTTTTTTACTGACAAATATCACAAACTTTCGTTTAATACTCATAAATTTTCACCCATATTCCAATGAAAAAGTCCAACAATGTTAAGAGTATAGGCAGAGCTTTCGTCATTTTCATTTTCTTCATTAAAATTTAATTTTCTTCATTGACAGTCCTTTATTCATCCACACTCATTTGCATTCTCAATAATTTTCAGATATTAGTCGCTAACATCCCAAAGCTTATTTGACGGTAATATTTAGACATCGGAAATCTTATTTATACTTCCAATAAATGCATAATAAAACAACTCCAATATTGCTTCTAAATATTTGTTGTTATTCTCTATTTCAATCATCCATTCTTCATATCAAGAATATAAGATGCTGATTGAAAATTTTCATTATCCCCCATTCCGATTCTTCCTATTACAGGAATTAGTCGTAAGGCAGATATACTTTCTCATTAGTTCCGAAAAAATGCATCTCTATTTTGTCATTTGAGCGTAAAAGTATATTACGGGTCAAATTGACCCGCTTCGCGGTTCTAGGTATAACTGGTTATAACTGAAAAAAATATTAATGTTATTTGATATTAATTACGAAAAGTTGTATTTTACATTAGAATATTAAAAGTCAGAAAGGGAAACGTTTTTTCAATAAATACTTTTTGCGTGACGAGAAATTAAGCATCGAATTGGGTCAAATTGACCCGCTCCGCGATTCTAGTGTTAAAAACAAAAATGGAAAATTTTAAATTTTAGGAGATATTGTGGAAATCGTAAAGTAAAAATATGCCCTTACTCCCTTTTTTAAAAATCTATTGAAACTAAATTGATGCAAAAATTAAGGGTATTAATTTAAAACTTGACAGAAAACTATAGCGGTCACCATACATCAAATAGATTTTTGAGAAAAGAACAATATTCCTTTACTCGAAAATTTTGATTTGCGGGTGTTCAACAAATATTTTGTTCGAATCTATTCAAAATGCGCTTTAGCAGAAACGTCTGTATTCCAACGGCAGCTCAATTTTGATTGTTACATTATCCAAGCATCACAATTTTCAAGTAATATGGCACATGATATAAGTTAAGATTAATGTTTCTACTGTCTTTTTTAGTGAGAAGGTGCTGAAGAGCGAGGGCTGGAGATACCTTCCTTCAAATAAGTTTAAAAGGATATTTCATATTGATTTTCACCAAAAAAAAAATTGGTAATTAGCTGAGATAGTTCTTAAATATACGGACGGTTTTGACATATATAAAAATAGGCCCGGCATGCTTTATGCATCATCGTTTTTTAATGCCTAAATAACATATTTTAGGAATACAACTGTACATTATGAAACCTAATAATAGCATAAAATTATTAAGTGCCAAGCTGTTAAATTTGAATTTTTTGAATAGACTTACTCACATAACTAGAAATGGATTCATGACTACGTTGCAGATTTAACTTTTCAACAAGTTTTTTGTTTTAGGTAAACTGTAAAATGAAAAGATTATAGTTAGGCTGGATTTAAAGTTAAAATGCCAAGTGTTGTTTATCTATGCAGTACTTTTATAGTCAACACGAAATTAAGTTTAAAGTAATCAGATTAGGATACGGTTGTTAAAAGTGCCATACAGAATAGCATTATTTTATGCTTCTTATATATATCATACTTCTTCCTGTTTCTCTAAACTTTCATAATATACTCCTTTAAACTTTTGTAATGCGTACAGCTCTATCCAACTGCGCGTTAAACAGTTTTTTATCGAAGATTATTATTCTTTAGAAACTTTTTTTTTGCAATAATACAGATTAATTAATATATTTATTGTTCGGAACTCTCTAAACACGAGTAATGCTCGCACTTGATCTTCTCCTTGACTTTTACTCTCTTGTGAAACGATGTACATAAAATTGTTGTGATTTTGCATTGAACACGCTTTAGAAAATCATTGTACATTTTGTAACAGAAAGAATACATAAACAGGAAAAAAGTAATTTTTCGAAGTTGGAGTTTTTCTTTAAACTAGCGCGAGAAAAAATTCAGACCAATTTCATCTAAAAATCCTTATTTAAACCTTATATGGGTCACACATTTTCAAAAATGTTGTTTATTAATTTTTTTAATATGGTTCAAATAATGAACTCACTGCATTTCAATGTTTAAAAATCGTACATTTTGAAAAGAAAAATTAACTGCATATTCAATAAAATTTTTTAACACGTTCAAAATAAATTGTGTTTTAAAAATCCCTATTACTATTTTAAAGAATATTTATAATTTTGATCTTTTTTTATATCTCCATTTGTATATTTCACAACACTTCGTAGGGATTTATAGGTATTCTATTAATCATTTCAGGCAATTTTTTTACAGATACATATAATGTAAAATGAAGATGTCTAAGATATTTTCACATACTTTTTATTTTTAAAAATAAGAAAAAAAATGAAGCCTAATTCCATATGCAGATTCATAATAAAGAACTTATAAAAAAAATAAATCTCTATTTCAAACACACACACGCACAAAAAAAAAAAAAATAGCATTTTGAAACAATAAAGTGAAGAAAAAAATTAACATGGATAAAAAAAAAAAAAATCCTTTTACAGTTTTCCTTTGTGAGGACAATTTCGCTAGTTGCAATAGGAAATTTTAGAGTACCTCGCGTTATAATTACAATATGAATAAAAACGACGCAAATAGTCACAGTTAAACGGGAATCCATATATGAACAAATCTAAATTTTGTTCAATTTTGAAGTAAACAATCCGCGTTAAAATCTTTAAATTATTTAGGACCTTTCGAATTTACACAAATAATAAATTAATTAAATGGATTTCTTAGGTAATTGAAGAGTCATTTAATGTTATTATGTAATTCTTCTGAAATCGTCTCTTGTACTAAGTTATCAGATAGTTTGGTTAAAAGATACAAAAAATTGCATAAAATTCAATACTGATTTCCTGAGAAAAAAAAAAACAACGCAGTTTTTTTCTTATTTTTAATTTTACGGGTAATTTATCAGTCATATAATTTCTTTATATCGTATTTACTATTACATAGGAGATGTTTTCGAGTTCAATATATACGTTTATGAAATGTACGGTATACGTTCTACTATTGATTAAAACTCGGTGAAATCCGAAAGACAAACACGAGAACTTTGTTAATATAATTATTTTTACAAATTCATTAGGTATAAGATTTGCCATATCAATCCATTAATTAAAGTAAAATTAAAAAAAAATCAAGTATTTTTAGGTAGATTTCGTATGAAATACTATCTAATGCATTCTCTCCCATGTTGGAATTTCTGAAAAAGTTTTGCAGATCTACACCAATCATGACTCCAAGACCCCAAAACTAGCATGAGTAAAAAAGTTCATCTATCTATCTATCTATCTATCGGTGTATATCACTTTCTTCTGGGCACGATAACTTCCATAATTATGCTCAGATCTTCTTCAAACTTTTACATAAAATCAAGGGACATAAAATCTCGGTCGAGTTCGTTAATGGGCAAAATCGGACCAAGGGGGTGGAAATAGGAAGGGTTTTGTGAAAATTGAAAAAACGTCATAACTTCTTAATTAAAATAGATATCGAATCGGTTTAAAGTTTATATTACTTCTTAAAAATAGGCCAAATAGGCCAAAAGTTTATGTGACAGATTTTTGATAAATTTAGAAATAGGCTCCGGGGCGAAAAAAAATAGGTTTTTGGGAGAAAAACATTCATAACTTCGTCAATTCTCAAGATATTAAATCCAACTAAATTTTTTATAAATTTTCTTTAAATTATCTAAAACTTTTGCATTTAAAAGTTAAAGGTAAAGTTAAAGGTAAAAGACCAACTGTTACCGATGAAAAAAATTAAAAACGAAAAGAAGAAGGGGGTAAAAAAAATCCATAATTCTGTCAATTTTTAAGCTATCAAATCTAATTAAATTTATTTTACATCTTCTAAAAAATATCTAAAATTGACAAGGTTTTCATTGGACAAATTCGTATAGCAAAAATAAATTAAATAAAAATAGGAGTTGGAGAAAAAATTTCAAATCCAAACTGCTTACATTCCGACTCATTTTTAAATTAATTTTTGATTTTAAACGCATCCAAATGGTAGATCCTCTTATTTGGAAACTGTATAAAGTGACGCATTGGTCAGTTTATTGATAAAGACAGAATATATTTCAAAAAAAGGCTGCCAAAAAGGGTGTTTTGAACAGAAATTTCGGAAGTCATCGTGACTGATTATTTAAGGAAGTATTCAAATAAGAAATTGCGTTTTTTTCTGACTCGTTTTTAAATCCATTTTTGCTCTCAAATGCATCCAATTTACAGATCCTCTTATTTAGGAACTATATAATGTGACGCATTGGCTAGTTTTTTTTTTTTTTTTTTTTTTTTTTTTTTTTTTTTTTTTTATAAAGACTGAATATATTTAAAAAAAGATGGCAAAAAAGGGTATTTTAAACAGAATTTCCCGAAGTCATCGTGATTGAATATTCAAGGAAGTATTCAAATAACAAACTGCGTTTTTTTACTCGTTTTTAAATCCTTTTTCGCTCTCAAACGCATCCAATTTACAGATCCTCTTATTATATAATGTTTATGATAAAGATAGAATATATTTTTAAAATGGTGTCAAATTGGGCATTTCACACAAAATTTTCCGAAGCGATCATGATTAAAGTATTAAGGATGTATTCAAATAAGAACTCGGTTACTTTATGACTCATTTTTAAATTCAATTTTACTCTCAAACGCATTCAATTGGTAGTTTGTTTTTATTTAGGAACTATATAATGTGCTGTTTTGGTCAATTCTTTAATAAATTCAGAATATATTTCAAAATATGTTGCCAAAAAGGGAATTTGAGCTGAATTTCGCTTAAGATGATTCAGATAAAACCAGTTCTTGCAGAAAAATGAAATTAAAAATTTTTCATAAGCGGCCAAATGAAGTTATTAAACTGGGTTTATCTCTAATCATACTTTTTGTTGTTGTTGTTGAAATGAGCACTCTTCGAAATCTACCTCCGCCTATAGGCCAAGCCCACAGGGATTTTTTTAAGCATTTAAATTAAAATATTTGTAATGCAAATAGTCAATATATGCTGCATTTCAAATTTCATCATTTTTTTTACGTTTCAAATTATTTAAAATTAAATTTAAGTAAAAAAAATGTAAAAAAATGTAAAAAAAATAATAAGCCTAATTAAATCAGTTATAAAAAAGACAAATATGTAATTCAATGACGTCTATTATCAGTAAAATCTGAGTTATTTATATACATATATATATATATATATATATATATATATAAGACCATATAATATAAAAGACCATTATCTTCCTTATAAAACATTAACCGATCTAAAAATAATAAAAAAAATGAAAAAAATGAATAAATGGGTAAAGAAATCCTTTCAATAAAAGGAAACAAACCATTATATATATATTTATATTTCTTTTATACCCGGTACACTTAATTTTCTTTGTGTCTGTCTAGGGAATTCATGAATCATATTATGACGTAGTATTTCAAAGAATTTTTTTGTTCAGAGTTTATCTCTTTTTCGATATATTTATTGTTCTCTAATCTACCATATTACTCTCTAATCAAAGATTTATTTAACTGTTAAGGTTATATTCCAATTTTCAAAGTAAAAAAGAGACAGTTATGTTTTATTTTTTAAAGATTAGATCTTAAAATACAAATAATTTTTTCTCATAAACTTTCTTTAGTGAAAATTATATAAATACGAGATAAATCGAAATGTCTTTTTGTTTAGACGTTGAGCTGAAAAAAAATGGCATATCCGAAATCAACAACATTTTAGCTATTTAAAAATATTTATGATAATGATGTTTTAAGATTGATGGTTGAAGTAAAACAATTCATTTAAAAAATAAGAAACAAAATGTATACGTCTATTAATGAGGATATAATTAAATTTCAGTATGCTGTAAGAATGATATTTATCATTATGCAAGTGGCTACAGATGACACAGCATTTTTTAGTGCTTTATCTTTCACTCAGGGGCGTAGTCAGAATTTCATTTCAGTAGAGGTATTGATATATTTTTTTCTGGTAATATATATAGCGAAACCTGTCGAGATGAAATCGCTTATATTTGTGAAAAATTCCTTTTTACACGTGCGTTTGTGTTATAAGGTGCAATTGTGCAGTAAATATTTTTAAAGTGTTAAATAACATTTCCGTTTAAGACATATTTTTATACAACGTAAGCACGTTCCCTTTTTTTACAAGTTTTCCTGCATTTAATTTCATTACAACATTTTTTATTCATCTTTCTGCAAAAAACTTATAGAAAGTTTTGCAGGCATAAGATCATTTTTTGCATAGCTTATCTGCTAGATATTATTATTGTCTTTGAAGGAAATCTGACGAGACAAAAATATCTACAAGCTTCCTAACACGGTAATATTAATGTATTCTATAAAGTTTTTTGTTGAATTTGATCTTTCAAACTGAAGAACTTACCAGTAATGTATAAACATTCAGTTTGTAGAATTTTGAAAAAATGAACAGCTCATATTTATTCAATAAAATATTAAAATTGGTAACATAGATATGCATACAAATGTTAGTCATCCAAGACAATAAAATGATAACATTTATTAAAATTATTCACAAAATAAGTGTACTGAAGTTCGACCGCAATCAGAATCAACATTTAGATTGATGTTTTTATAATACAATATCTATGGACCGTGAGGTTTCCAGAATTTTTGCAGCATCATTTAACAAACCTTTTAAGCGCACAATAGCGCTATCCAAAGATTTGACTTTTAAATCAAAATTCGTCACATAATATTAATTATTATTCACTGTTTTCTAGAAACTTGGAATGGGATGTAAATATTATTGTGGAGATAGTAAACAACACATTCGCTGTTCTCTATAATCCCTATTTGGTACTCTAATAAAATACTCATAACAATATCAGAATTTGCATAATGGTTTCCCCATTTAAAGGGTTTTATATATTTTTTAACCCATGTTTTCTGAAACGATACCCAAAGTATACATAAATAATATTCAAAATAAGTAAGCCACAATATATTTATGAAACCAATAAAAATAACTTTGAAAAAAAATATCCCTATTTTTTTAATAATAGCCCAAAGCGAGGAATGAAAAAGAACGATGTAGAAAAAAAAATAGTACCGAAAGAATAATTCCACGATGGAATGTATAACTATAAAAAGGTATCTATAACATGTAGAGCAAGAAATAAAAGAAAAATATCTTTGACATGTTTTCTTGAAAAAGTTTACTTTCTTCGCTTTGTGTTTTCATATTAGTAATGCATATTATATCCAAAACAACCGTATTTTTAATAAAAACAAACTCAATGTTTCCCAGAAAAATGTGAAAAAATGTAAAATTATTCTGATCTGGATCCATGCATTTTTAGGAATACTTTTCATAAAAAATCTAATGTGTAAAATAAATATATGCAGCTTATTTATAAATGGTAAATAGCATTACCGTTTCACACAGAAACATTTTTAAAATGTTTTAACTAATATCTGAATTTTTTTTGTTTTTTGTTAAAGATAAGAAAAATTTATATTAAAACATTTCTGTAAAAATGTTATACATATAAAAATATTTTTTCTTATTATTTTTTACATCTCGCTCATGTTAAAATATCTCTCTCATATATATTTATATTTTTTTCAAGTAAATTGCACAGTATTATGATAAACTTGCTTTGAAAGTTTGGTGTTGCGGAGTTAATATAAAATATTGTCCTTCTCCAAAAGTATGACAAACAAAATTATACACAATACGCTGCAATAAAAAAATAAAAAATATATATTAAAATTTTTGTGAAAAATGAGTGGATTTATTAAATAATCTTTCACTGCGCTTGCCTGAAGTCTATCGAAATTTCATTTGCCTATTGTATTAAATAGCTGCATAGAGCAACTTTTGTGAAAATCTCAAAAACATAGCTTGATAATTCTGAAAGTGACCGTCTATAGAATAAGCTCAAAATCCATTAATCCCAAAAAGAAACAAAAAATGAGGGGTTGTATCCCTATATAGTAGTACGTGCCATATTCTGCATTCTATATTGACACTAATCAGTGGATAAATGGATAGAGCCCCAAATCTTTTTTCTCATTATTCTGGGAATAACGGATTTTAAAAATATTCTATAGAAGATATTTTTTAGAATTTTCCAGCCAGGTTTTTGAGACTTTGTTAAAAGTTGCTTTGTACATTTGGCTAACTCAATATGCAAAATTTTTGATAGACTTCACACATGCGCAATGCAAAATTATGTAGTAATCTTGCTAATTTGTCATATAATTTGCACTTTTTAAAAAATTCTGATTACAGAATATTGTGTACAATGTTGTTTGCCATGTTTTCAGAAAATAGCAGTATTTTATATTAAGAACTTGACAAATTATAAGCAAAAAAATTGAAATTATTATTATTTATTATTTAAAAGTGTTATTTAAATTTTTATTATTAACTACTTAACATATGTAAATTATAAAAAAAAATTCTTTATTCTGTATAATAAAGTCTGTATAACAGGTGCGAATCTGCCATTCTTTTTTAAAAAAGCGGCCTTACCCATAAGGCTAGGTGACGTCACTGTAACGTCGTTGTGAAGTCACATTGTGACCTTGTGACCATCGATCGTCGATGTGACGTCACATAAACTCAATGTGAAGTCACAGTGACTAAAATGTCAAGTCGTTATGGCCGTTTTAGAGCTCGTTTGTTACCACTTTACAAACGGGTCACAATGTGACAAATTTGTGAAAAATGTGTCATTTGTGACTACTTTGACATTGTGACGGAGCTGTGAAAAATGCGACGAAATTTAAATTGCCAGAAACATGTTTTTTAAAGTAAATAACATGTTTTAAAGAATTTTAGTAAAATTTCTAAAGATTTTGAAAAAAGTCACATCTTAGTCACAATGTGACGTCACTGAGTAGTGTTATTTTGGTCACAGATGTGATGTGATCAAAGTGACTCACAGTGACGTCACTGTGACTATGTATGCTATGAGAGTACCATTTTTTTTTTTTTTTTGGCAGACAATGAATTGTTGTTTTGAATACAGCTCTTGCCTAGTTGCTTTCAAAAAGATTTGGAATGTACCTCGTGGAAGTAGTTGCATTTCATGTGCCATCCCCTCCAACTGTACGACCATCAATGCAAAATGTTAAAATATCAATATTTTACTTGAATTGTGATATTTTTTATCAAAGACTGGCATTATCTTTCTATATTTCAGCCTAATTCATCAGTCATTGTGTCCCCAGAATATTTACGATGCTGTTGTGATCTCTTTTATCTATACTTTTAAAGTTTGAGTAAAAGAAGACAAGATGAATAATGCTATAAAGAAATCTATTCAGATATCATTTATCTTTACCAAAATTGCATTAAATTTATGTATAGTTATTAGAAGTTCTGTTTCCACAATACTTTTTCAATCTATAATAATTTTTACTTAATGATCCTTTTCAAAAATAGTTTTAGGTATTCCAACTTTGAGAATTCAATCATTTACTCTGTGTTTATTACATGCTGATCATCAAGTTGTTTTCTGATAATAAAGCGATATGAATGAAGGATAATATGCTGCCATATCAAGCGATTGTCAGAGAGCATTGCATTCAGAATTCGTTCTGTATGTGCAAAACAATCATTGTGCTAAACATTTTTCTCTAATATTTGTTTAAGCTAATATTTGTTTTTTGTGTTGTTTATTAGAGAAGTATTTTTTCTTTAACTTTTATATCCCTTTTTCATAAGTCAATTTTATTTAATGATAAACCATCCTCGAGCACAAACTTTGTATACATAGTATTATGGACGACTGTGCTTTTATTATGATAACTTCCATAATACTATACAGATTTTTTCAAAATTGATATATAAAATCAAAAGGCATAAAATCTCCTTTAAGTTCATTAATGAGTAAAATCGGACCAAGGGGGAGAATATAAGGAGGGGTTTTCTGAACATCAAAAAGAACCCATAACTTCATATCTGAAATAGATATCAATAAGTTTAAAGTTTTTATTTTTTCTAAATCATTTCTAAAAATTTGGTTATATCAGATGTTTGATAAAATTGCAAATGGGCTCAAAGTGCGAAAAAATAGAGTTTTAGGCAGAAAAAATCATAATTTCTCCAATTTTCAAGATATCACATCAAGTTAAATTTATTATAAATCTTCCAAACATTATCTATAACTCTTATACTGATAAATATTTTATAGAACCAACTCTTAATACAGACAATAAATAAATAATAACGAAAAAAAGGGGGAAAGGACATGAAGAAGAAAAACCCCATAAAACCAAGTTCAAAAATCGCGTCTTGGTAAAGATTGTTTTATCCATAATAAAAATTATATTTAAATAAATTTTGTCTAGGTTTCTACAAGTAGAATTTCAATTATTCTTACACGAGAAGAACTCAATTTATGATTTTTTCTTTTACTAAATTCATGCAAACAGAAATAAGAAACATCTACTTTTTTCAGCGCCAAAAAATCCGATTTTCTTTCTCACTGTTCTGAACTTCTGACGCAGAAGAAAATATTTTTAAGAATGTATCACATGCAGAATGCTGCACAACTTAGTGATATTTAAAACCGCAATTTAACAAAAAAAAGATACTGAGTTTCTATCACCGAGAAAATCTTTTGAAGAACATATCACCTATGAAACATTGCAAAATTAGTTGTTATTTAAAATGGTAAAATCAGCTATTCCATAATTAAATTAGTCAAATTCGTAGCTAGGATGGATGACACCCCGTGCGGATGTAAATCGTGTCACCCCCAACCATCATGGTGTTATCCCCTCCCTTCAGATCCATCATATTTTTTCAATCAGAATTCTATGTTATTATAACAAATGATCATGCAATTCCTTATTTACTTTTTGTTCTTCTGCTTAAAAAACACCTAGGAGCGATTCGTCACTCAATTCATAGTCCGCATAAGTCAATGTGCTGTATATATGTAGAGAAAATTCTTTCTTTTAAAATTTTCTATTGTTACCCACTCGTTGGATAAGTAGATTTCTGTTCCCTGGTGCATGTCGTATTTAGATACATAAAATTTCGCATACTTAAAGAGAAGAAAACTAACTCTATTGAGTCGTGCGCTAAAAATTTCATTTTATTACAAAATTTTTTTCCAGAATTTTATAAGATTATATATATCTATACATATATATTTGAAAATAAAGATTGGATGTCACCCCTTAGAAGGTGACACCCCGGGACGACCACCCCCTCCGCCCCCCGCTAGCTACGCCACTGGAATTAGTACATATTATAAATCAAACAATGTCAATGTCTATTATTTACAAAAAACTCACCAAATATTTTCTGTCAAGCTTTTATAAAGCAAGGAATCAGTATATATGTGTTTTACTAACGAAACAAAAATAATTTCCATTGCAGTGTAACAAAGGAGTTTTTTATAATAAAATATGCATTTTGCTTTACTTAAATAGATGGATTTTTTTTTCTAAAATATATAAAAAAAAGATTGATATTCAAGGTAGATATTTGTATGAATTTCTTACGTATTCCAGTTCATAGCGTTATGCCAAAAAATCCATCAACTTCTCGTAAAATGGGTTCGGCTGCAGAATTTTCTTTTACGTTCAAGTGGTATTCATCTGAGCGTAGCTGAACTATTGGGAGTTTCTGACAAATTCCCATAGAATACATTTAGTTAGACAGTTTGATATAGAAAAAAAAGAAAATGCTGTTGTATTCTCACAAACGTAAATTCAGTATATTTCACTGTAATAGTTTTTGCAATGTTTTTAAGAAGCATTTTATTTTATCCTGTATCTAAAATTGCCAAAAATAAAAAATCCATAGCATAGACTTGTTATTATTGATAGTACATTCGAATAATAATACAATTTTATTTTCAATAAAATTGTTATTTTTATTTTTTAGTATCTTTCTTTGTATCTTTGTAGCAGTTTTTCATTTATTTATTTATTGTAATTTATTTTGTTTAAGGGGTCTCAGGAGTCTTACATTTACCTGGTAGTGCAACTTAGCAACATGTCACATTTGATTTTTTTTCTCAGTCCCTATAAAACATAAATGCATAAAATTTTTAATGTGGACAACTGAATATCTCTTCTATTAAAAATAATTTTTTTAATATTCTACATTGAAATTCTATTTTATTTTTTTAATGTTTAATTTTGATTTAAAAAAATTAGACTTGTATCCATTGCGCGCAGGATTCTAGAAAAACTATTAGTTCAAGAATCGCTAAAAAAGTTGATAATGGTGTAAAATTAATGTATCTTGAACTTATACCTCATTTTAAAGGAATTTATGCATTTATTTATTTAAAAATTAAATTTAAATTGGAAAATTTGAAAAAAAATCATTTTTTATTAAAAAAATTGCCAATTATCAATAATTAGTGTAATTAAAATTCTAAATTTGAGGTATAAGTTGTTCTTAAACTTAAAATGAAGATATTTACCAAGTTTCATACAAATTGCTTTATTATTTTTTGAGAAATGTTGCGCGCAGTCAAAGAACAATTTAAATTTTAAATCAAAATTAAACATGAAAAATATATAATAAAAATTCAATGTAGAATGTTAAAAAAAATTATTTTAAATAGAAGAGATATTAAGTTGTCTATGTTAAAAATTTTATGCATTTAAGTTTAATAGGGACTGAGAAAAAAAATCAAATGTATATGTTGCTAAATCGCACTACCAGGTAAAAAGTAAGACTCCTGAGACCCCTTAAATCAGATTTTTATATTCTTGTATAGTTTTACATTTGTTAGATATTAAAGAATAACTTTAGATAAACTTATCTCTTTTATAATTTCTGACTGATGTTATTAAAATATTTAAAATAAAATTACTACTAAAATATGTGCAATACATAAAAATGATACATTAATTGATTTAAGTTATTTTTTTAGACAAAACGAAAACTAAAATTATATTTTAAGTCAACTTAAAATAAATAACCTGTTGAAAATTTAAGTAGGAAAATATTTCTTTGAAATAAACGAAAATCTTTGTACAAATAAGCAACTTTTTTTTCCATTAATCATCGAAAACTAAAATTTCAACTGTTTGTAACTCCCCCCTCACACTCACACACACCTATCCTAAGTATTCTAAAAATGCTTCATACACGTCAATAAAACAATAATTGGTCCAACATTAAAATTCCCCAATCAAAAGGAAAGGAATGAAAACCTTTTTACAAGGATATGAACATTGTTTTTCAAATTATAGTTCATTCTTCAGCGATCATTTAAAAGTAGATTAAATTAGAATATTTTTAGAGTTTGTTGTGTCTCATTGGGGGGTTAGCGAGTGTAACATCGAATCACGCAGACGCTCCAAATAACAGACAGAGTGCTTTATATTCTTTCCTAAACAATTTTTGTGAATTTGTCTTACGAAAGCACGTCTTAAGTTCCTATATGATCGAACTAGTACACTGTATTTTCGTGTAAAATGTTGTGATAACGCATTAGGATTAGAGTTTAAACATAATTTATTCAGAAAGAATCAACATATCATGTACCTGAGATGAGTGCTCGTGCGAAACTAATTTTTATGTCAGAAACCGAATTTCGGTCACATTCGCAGTTCCGACAGAAAACGAAAATGAGACTGAGTTAAAAACAAATATAAAATAAATGTAATAACTATCACGAAGCATACTTTTTTCTTCTATAGATTTTTTCATTTATAGATATTTTTCTTCTTTAAAATTGGGTACGATAAAAAAATCTATTTCCGATTTTCCATGCATTTATAAGTTTTAAAAGATCTTGAACACGATTGGATGGTTTATAGTAAATAATTCTCTGCCGGTGTGTCTGCATGTGAAAAAAAAATTGCGGGCAATGTATCACAAAAATTAATACATATAATTTCAAAAGACTTTACATTTAGATAGACCTAGATAAAAGCTGAACATTTTTACTTTTTGAAGATATTTGCCATCACGTGGTGCATGAAAGCACCAATATTAATAATTACTGCAATAGCTTTATCTCAAGAACTAAAGAGAACTTTATCTCAATAAGATATCCTAAAGCTTCAGATTTAGTTAGCACTTAGTATAGTTTGGCATGGATAACATTTTATAAAACCACTCAAAAGAGGCCGCCACTATGCTGCATTATTCATGATTATCGCAATAAATAGTTCTATCTCAAGAACTAATGCACAAATTTTGATCATGTTTCATATTCGGTTAGCCATTGGTATAAATTTCTCCTAATCAAATTTTCATACAAATCACGTAACAAAAGGCACTGTTATATACAATTGTATTTCCTAGTTTCGCAATTACTCTATTAAAAAATATTGCAGGTGTTTACGTTGAATTTCAAATTCAGTTAGACTTTGACGAAAGTTGTTGATGATTAAATTCTGGTGTAAATCATATAACCTGTTGCGCGTACATGATGCATTTTTCAGGTTGTATTAATATGTATGAGACAGAAAAAAAATTTCAAATTGTAACATGCAACAAGTATTAAACCATTTTGTGTAGAAACAAAAATACATGAATATTAATGAAATTTATTTAATTTAATATTAAATTAATCAATAAAATTAGGTTATATAAACACATAAAATGATTAATAAAAATTTAATTTACAACGAATGTCATAAATACTTTCCACATTTATAATATCCATTTAAATACATAGTATGTACGGCGATTTTGGTAATGGTACCATATGGCTAAAATAATATTTTAATATTGTTGCAGCGTATATAGGGTTCTTTCGATCTTATGGTTAGACAACTTCAAACTCTTTTCTCTTAGAAAAGTAGAAAATAATTTATTTACAAATCTTCAGAACAACAGAGTCTTCGAAACTCACAAATATTACAAGATATTCCAAAATAACTGTTTAAATCTATCGAACAAGTACAAATATAGGTCGCAGAGACTCTTTATACAATGTCTCAACACTATATCACATTCAAGACAACGTAGATAAAACTCAATACATCAAGCAAACTTGCTTGGACAATCTCTAGTAGCTCACTCAATGACTGACTGGTAAATAATAACAACAACAGCTCGTATCGTTCTCCTTATATATAGTCTCGTAGCATGTGCTAGAAATTTCTAGAACCTACTCGAAAAAATCCACGGAATAACAAACAATGTATAAGTATATCTAAAGGGGGGGTTACCATTAAGAGGGAAGGGTTACCATCGCCAACAATCGCCAAATTTGTCGCCAACTTGGCGATATATCGCCAAATTTGGCGACCAAAATTAGTCGCCAAAAGTGACGCCAACTTGGCGATATCGCTAATATTTCGTTAATCTGCCGTAGACATACACTGAAAATAATAGACAAGTTTGCTTGATAACAGAGACAATGCAACAAAAACTAATATTAGAAAAGGAATGGAGCTTAATAAGATTATTTACATTATTTTACAGTACAAACACTAACTATTTACAAAATTCGTAACAATATATAAAAAAATCAATATTAAATTAAATAATATCATTTTAAAATATATATCAGTCGTCGTAGAACTGACATAACACATAGGTCCAACTTAAAACTAACTTTAAAGTAATCAGTATATAGCATAAATATATGCATGTAATCTTTATGACATTTCGTGAAGAAATGTTACTATAGTAACATTAAATTCATTTTTCTTCGGAATGAAATTATCTAATTAATATTTATTAATATAAACACTTAGACCGATTTAAAAATAATTTTATTTAAAACAAATGAAATGAATATAAATATAACTTCATTTATTATTTCTTTTATTTAAATACATAGTATGAACGGTTCTTTAGAAATAGGAGTGTCATAGGGTATTTGCCTTCTTTAGGAATTTGGTAGCCAAAAATATATGAGTCTTTGTACGTCAAACTCTGCGTCTCCAGTTTGGTCTCCGGTTTCAATATAAAAACTGCAAATTAACATGTGAAATTTTTAAGGAAAATTCTCCACTTTATGAAAAAAAGAAACATTTGCCAATAAATAAACAAAACAATACGATAAAAATTTTTGGTGGGAACGTAAAATTTCAGAACGAAAAAGTAGGCCAAATCTGGCAACCCTGGTCAGACTTGGAACATAAGTCAAATAAATATAGAAATAAATTTAAAGTAATAAACATACAGAAAGTATAAACGCGTGTTACCTCTTTATAAAATTTTGTACAGAAATTTTATTACTCTGTTATTGATTAAATTTAAATGTGACTTGGAATGTAAATAGTTAATTAAAAATTCGTCTATAAATATATAAACTGATTTAAAAAGAATTTACTTTAAAATAAATGCAATTTTATAGATTTCTTCTTTAGAGTGCCATAGGGTATTTGTCCTCTAAGGAATGTGATATTTAAGTAGGATATATCAGTTACATTGGTCAATATAAACGCATAAATCATTAAAAAATAATTTAATTTAAAGCGAATGAAATCAATATTATTAATATTTTTTAGATGTCTCATGTTTATTTCTATTTCTTAAAAATGGGTGTATCATAGGTCATTTGCCCTCTTAAAGAATGGGAAATTTATGAATATGTCAGTCATCGAAAGTCAGATTTAGAAAAAAAATGTAAAACTAATGTGTTAATCTGACTAAAATTGAATATTAGGAATTACCAACACTTTATGTCCATAAAATTATAATTATGAAAATTATATGTCATTTCAACATTTTTTAAGTGGGTTATTTTGAATAATATGAATGCTTAGATTATTTTTTTAAATATATGTGAGGATAAAAACTACATCGGTGTTTTGTCATATGCACATAAGATCAAAATGTATCTTTTCTCACTACAAAAATAATTTTGCCTCTCCTCCCTTCAAAGAAACTTTTGAAATAGTTTCCCTATTTGGAAACTTTAGGCCAAGTTGGCTCATTATACTTTTAGCCAAAACTTTTAATTTTCATATTAAATAAAATGCAAGTATTTTGCCTATAACACACAATGATTTCCTAATTGTGCGTTTTTAATTTAATCAAAAAATGTACATCGTTGGATCATCAGCTCTTTCACATTATTGTGTTATCAATCGCAATCTCATTCACATTATTGTGTTATGTTGTGTGTGTATATTGTGTTCTGATAAACTACTTGACTAAAATTGCATGATAAACCAGACAATTTCTACAAGCATTCTATCAATGCAAATAATGAATAAATAAATAAATATATATTTTTTTAAGATTTAATTTACTGACATGTGTTTGTAATATTTTCAATATAGACAAACAGTTGCTGTATAATGCAATAAAAGAAATGTATTGCTTGAGATTGGGTGTCATGAATATTAACGTAATGCTAAAAGTCCTCTATGCCACAAATAAAGACGTTGGAAACTATACAACTGTAGATCCATTTATGATATTTCACTGATCATTTTGTTATTACTGAAATTTAATGTCTACGATCTCTTTATATGAAAGACATTTGATAAAGGGTTGGTGGTTCTATCCGAAAGTTTTTTTTAGCGATTTGAAGACTGGTATCTTATTTCGTAGTAACGAGTTTTGCAAGAGATTTATAACATGCATGTCTTGCAAAAGTATCACGCACATCATAAAATAACAGAGCGGTTATACAGTTTTGAATTAAACGAAGCAATTTTAGGATAGATTCTTTTCCATTTAAATATTCTCCGCCCCATATAATCGGGTATCTTTGGAATACTCGGTCAAACATTTGTTTATGAGTTTTTAATTAAGGAATGTTTCACTATCGATGGGTTTTAAGATTTTCGCTGTGCCTCTATTTATAAACATTCGGCATTTTCCATAATAAGTATAACTGTCCATTTCTGAAAATTTCGGAATCTGCTTGCCTTGCCTATTCATCCCGAAGTTTATCTTTTGTCAACGTGTGGCAGTTTTTAGCCAATCTCAATGAAATACCGTGAACACTTTGGATGTATTTCCTGGAGTGCAGCTGTTTAATAGGACTTTGGGATAACGTAGCTGATGTAGATTTTTTTTTTCCATTAGTGATCTGAATTTGCTTTGCAGCTTCTACTTGATCCATTACGAAAGGTACATCTATTGGATACTTCATTTCTTACGATACGATTTTTCCAAGAATTCCACTCTTACAAAAAATGTCGACTAAAATTGTTCTCCTGCCATAGAAGGTAATTTCAATCCGTAGTTAAGGATTGAATAAAGTTCTCGAATTAACCCCTAACATTGACGAGCGGTCTCACATATCTCAAAACACTTGCTATCGCAAACACTACGTACTACTTTTCACTTCGTTATTTTTTAAGGAAATATGTTAAAAGCTATTAAAAGGGACTTTTACAATTTCTTTTAAATATTTTGGTCAACAGTTTCGAATGTTTTGATTCTTCATCATGTATTTTGAAAAGTATGACATAGTAAATTCGAGGTTGTAACTATAGACTTCATTAACATTATGTAAGGATAGATTGTATTAACTCTATTTAATATAGGGTACAGTACGGCTGTGCTTGTTCTGAGTTATATGATTAAATATACTGTGAATTTCTTTTGAAGTTTTCTCATAAAATAAGCTATGAGAAAGGAAATTGATATACAGGTATGTAGTATACAGGTATGCAAAATCGGGTGACGGAATTGACGAGTTTGGTCACGAGTGTGTTTAGCAGTTTCAGATATTTTGATTTTCCACCATGTATTTTGAAAACCATCACATAGTAAAATGTAGATTGTAAGAATAGATTTTATTAACATTTTGTAAGGATAGTCTTTATTAACTTAATTTATTATAGGGTACACTATGATTTTTCTTGTTCTGAATTATACGATTGAATGTACTGTGCATTTCGTT
The DNA here is from genome assembly GCA_964019185.1 of Maratus speculifer. NCBI lineage: Eukaryota > Metazoa > Arthropoda > Arachnida > Araneae > Salticidae > Maratus > Maratus speculifer. Next base: position 171,108,276 of record OZ025289.1, on the reverse strand, counting down.
TAAAGTTTTCTCATGAAAAAAGCTATAAGAAAGGGAATTGATATACATGTTTGAGATATACAGTTATGCAAAATCGGCTGACTGAATTTGTATAAAGTTCATTACTAGTTTTGCGAGAGGGAAAAAAATAACCAATCTTTGAAATGATTCCCATTTGTAAATTTAGTACATAATTTAACAGTCATTTAATTTTACTTTAAAATTCTTCGGAAAATGTCGCTTGAAATAAGTCATAAGATAGTTTGGTTAAAAAACAGGGTAACAAAAAATTACATAAATTTCACTACTAGTTTTCTGAGAGTAAGACAAAAGACACAGTTTTTTTAATGTTTTTATTTTTAATTAGCAGGTAATTGATCAATTATATAATTTCTTTATTTTGTATTTATTATTACAAAGGAGATATTTTAGAATTCAAAATATACGGTTATGAAATGCATGGTAGATTTTCTACTAATGATCAAATCTCGGTGAAATCCGAAAGAAAAACACAGGAATTATAATTGTTTTTACAAATTCATAATTATGAAAACCATTAAGTATAAGAATTGACTTATCAATTCATTAACATATCAATCCATTAAAAAAATCATGTATAGTTTTAAGCATTTAAAATAAAATATATGTAACGCAAATGGGTATTAAAGCCGCATTTCAAATTTTGTTATTTTTTTTTCTTTCAAATCATCAAAAATTAAATTTAAATAAATAAATGTAAAACATAATAAGCCTAATTAAATCAGTTATAAAAAAGAGAAATACGTATTACAATGATGTCAATTATCTGGAAAATCTGAGTTATATATATATATTATTATATATATATATAATAAAAAAGACCATTAACTTCCTTATAAAAACATTAACTTATCTAAAAATAATAAAAAAAATGAAAAAAAATGAATAAATGGGTAAAGAAATCCTCTCATTAAAAGGAAATAAACCATTATATATTTCTTCTTTTATACCCGGTGCAGTTAATTTTCTTTGTGTTTGTCCAGGGAATTCATGAATCAAATTATGACGTAGTATTTCAAAGATTTTTTTTGTTCAGAGTTTATCTCTTTTTCGATATATTTATTCTTCTCTAATGTACCATATTACTTATTAATCATAGATTTATTGAACTGTTAAGATTATATTCCAAGTTTCAAAGTAAAAATGAGATAGTTTCATTTTATTTTTACAATACTAGATAATAAAATACAAATCATTTTCTTCACAAAACAATTTTTGGTAAAAATTATATAACTACCAAATAAATCGAAATATCTTTTTGTTTAGACATTAACCCTTTCGGGACGAGTAACTGGTATACGTGCCGGTGTCGTTTGCAGTTGGATCCCGTGCGACTGATATACGAGACGGGGCTATTGTCACTCAGATCCGGAGGTATTGGTATTCGTGCCATCAGATTGGAATATTTTCTTTTTTTATATGTTATAAAATTTTATGTTGATCATATATGAATTTCTATTAGAGAAGAACACATCCCTATCTAACAAAGAAAGCAAATGAAATCAATAATATTTTTTGCATTCACATGATTTTATCTTTTCGAAAAATTAGTGCAATGAAAAGAAAATGTGTTTATTTTTTCATGAATTTATGTTTCTAATTGACTCTTCTGAAATGTGATTTCTTTTCGATCATAAATATTTTGCGTGGTTAAAAAAAAACATTTTTTTATTTATCACACATTTTTCTGAAGTATTTAGAAGGTTGAAAGTGTGTTTGAGCTTTAAACATAATAATAAATCTGTCGCTTATAAGAGTACTTCTGACAAACAGACTGCGTGTTACCGATTGCTTTTTTTCCGCTTTTATCTCAGAGGGAAAGATCAATGGGTGCGCATTTTTAATTAGTTATTTTTTTCTTTTATCCCCGTTACAACTGTCGTTTTGATTAGACTTAATCCTTTGCTTGAGAATAAAACAGTGACTTATAAAAAACTGCATTTTCCTGCGGTAATTTCTGCTGAGAAGTAATAAAAAAAGAAAAAGAATAGAAAATGTAAGAAAAAAAACGCCTTTGATTGTGGGATACATGATTACTTTTTTAACCTTCAGTAATGTTATGTATCGTTTCAAACTAATTCATGTTCAATTGATTTATCTCTATTTAAGTATCGTGTTGCTCAAACTCTTTGAAATACTGAAAAAAGAAAAAATACACCCTTTAGAAAGTTAAATTTCTCAAAGTTAGTGATTTTGTTTAAAGAATATGTTAAAAATTGTTTAGAAGCAAAACTATTGCTGTTTTAACAAAATTATTATTTTTTTTATTGGGATAATATTTCGTTTCTTGCTAAATTAAAGTTACATAAGTGGTCTGCAATCATATTGCGCTATTTTGCAAGCTAAACAGTTTGTTAAAATGTGTATTACATATACTTAAAAAGTAATTTTTATATAAAAATATCGAAGAAATTACTCATTTTTTTGTGTGAATACACATAATAACAACGTAATCCATGCATATAAATTTCAAAAGGTTAAATGGAAAATATTTTTTTTACAATTTTTTAGAGAACACATTACAAGAGTTTGGCTTAGCTTCGCAATACCCTTCGGCCCTGAAGATGAAATCGAATTTCGCCGCTCCGTCTTCAGATGCGCACTTCGAAAGGCGCGCGCCATTGCGAACGTGTTAAGCTGAAAAGAAATGGCCATATACGAAATCAACAACATTTTAACTATTTAAATATATTTATGATTATGGTGTTTTAAGATTAACGGTTTGAATAAACAATAAATTTAAAGAATAAGAAACAAAATGCATCCATCAATTAATGAGAAGGGTATAATTAAATTTCAATATGCTGTAAGAATTATATTCGGCATTTTGAGGGTGGCTATACATTATAAAACATTTTGTAGAGCTTTATCTTTCACTCAGTGGTATAGCCAGGATTTCATTTTAGGAGAGTTTCTGATTTTAGGTAGATTTCGCATGAAATACTACCTACTGCGGTTGCTGCTATGTTGGAATTTCGGAATTTTTTTTGCAGATTTACACCGATTATCACCTCTAGACCCCAAAGCTACCATTAGTAAAAAAGTTTATCTATCTGTCTATCTATCTATCTATCTATATATATATCCATTTCTTTTGGGCACGATAACTTTGCCATAACTTTTTTTGCCATTTCAATCAATTTTAGTAACACAGTACTTAAATAGAGATAATTCAATTTAAAATGAATTAGTTTGGAACGATGCATAACATTATTAAAGGTAAATAAATATTAATCTAATATCTCACGATCGAAAACTTTCTTTTCATTCTGTTCTTTTTTTTCTTTCATTTTTTATTGCGGCTTAGAAGAATTTACCGCAACAAAATAAAGTTTAGAATAGAGTCACTTCTTTATTCTCAAATAACCAATATTAAAATCTCAGAGTCCAATAATCACAACGATGTATATACAAGTAAGCAATTTCGAATAGAAGGGGAAAAAAACTTAAGAAACATTTGTCGATAAAAGCTATTTTCATTCCAGATAAAAGCAGGGGGGAAGAAATATAGCAACGCGTGTTAATTAGAAGGCTTACTCAGAGGCGAAAGTGTATGAAGCATCAGATATTTCTTAACTCATTCACTCTTTTTCGCACTTTCAAATACTGTAGAACATTTTGTGACAAATAAAAAATAAAGTTTTACTAGAAATGTAAAAGATTTATGATCGAAAAGAGGTACGTTTCAAAGTGAGAAAAATAAATACATCATATCATAAATTCATATTTTCTTTTCACTATAGAAATTTTTGTGAAAATTAAATAAATTTTTATTTAAAAAAACATTCGTTGATTCCATTTGGTTTCTTAGAAAGAAGGAAATGTATTTTATCCTAAAATACAAAGTTAAACACAATTAAGGTAATTTTTTTATAAGCTATACACTTATACATAAAACGACGTTCCAACCGGTCGGCACGAATACTAGTCGCTCGTGATGAGAGTGCCAAGTGGGGTTAAAGAACTGAGGATGCATTCAAATAACTGGTTATTTTGTGACTCATTTTTAAATTCAATTTTGCTCTCAAACGCATTCAATTGACAGTTTTTTTTTTTTTTTTTTTTTTTTTGTTATTTAGGAACTGTGGAATGTGATTATTGGTCAATTTTTTAACAAAAGCAGCATATACTTTAAAATATTTTGTCAAAATATATTGTTGCTTAAGATGAGTCACATAAACCGATTCTTACAGAAAAATGAAATAAAAAAAAATTCAAAAGCGGCCAAATGAAGTTGTTAAACTGTGTTTATCTCTAATATTTTTTTTTTCAAAATGAGCACTCTTCGAAATCTACATCCGCCTATAGGCCAAGTTGACATTGATTTTATTTTCAGGTAATGTATATAGCGAAACTTGTCGAGATGAAATCGCATATGTTTGTGAATTATTTTACACGTGTTTGTATGTTAAAAGGTGAAATTGTACAGTATTCTTTTTTAAAGTGTTATAGAACATTTCCGTTTAAGACAGATATTTAATCAACGTAGGAAGGTTCCCTTTTTAGAAGTTTTGCTTCATTTAATCTCTTTAGAAGTTTTTAAAGCATATTTCTACTACAAACTTATAGAAAATTTTGCAGGCATAAGATCCTTTTTTGCATAGCTGATCGTCTAGATATTATTATTATATTTGCAGGAAATCCGACGAGACATAAAGAACTACAAGGTTTCTAACACGGAAATGTATTCTATAAAGTTTTATGCTGCAATTTGATCTTTCAAACTAAAGAACCTACTACTAATATAGAAGCATACAGTTTGTAGAATTTTGAGAAAATAAACAGCTCATATTTATTCAATAAAACATTAAAAATGGGAACATAGAGATAACCAAGACATAACTAAGACAATAAAACGATTACATTTATTACAACTATTCGCAAAATAAGTGTATCAAAGTTTGACCACAATCCGAATCCCCATTTAGATGGATGTCTTTATAATACAATATATAGGGGGAACTGTGGCACATTGATATATGAGGCACATTGATACACCCCCTGTACTGCACACAGGGTCATTACAGAAAGTTTTACAACAGCTCCAAAAGGTGATACTAGTGCACTCAACTATATGCAGAAAGTTCTGGAATGATTCAATAGTTTGATGAAATGGGACAAGTGATTATTTGTTTTTGTAGGTCAAAAGTAAATTTGAGTTGTACAATTGAAATGGTATTATACAACTGTTCAAGCATTTCAAACCGAAAAGAATACACTCCCTTGCAAGCGAAGCTACTCTTTATCAGTTCCCATTCTTTTTCGTTAGATAAATTATGAAGTGTTGGATTTGAGACTCATTTTATTCAAAATGGCTGTATGGGGCACATTGATACAGTCTTTGTCGGGGCACATTGATACAGTCTTTGTCGGGGCACATTGATACAGTCTTTGTCGGGGCACATTGATACAGTCTTTGTCGGGGCACATTGATACAGTCTTTGTCGGGGCACATTGATACAACCTAAATCCTTTTCTAGTTCACTTTTTGATTACTTTTTATTTTATTTTTTTACCATACACTCCTTAATTCCACCATTTTTCGTCAAAAATTTCTACTATTAGTTTTTATTGAAGTGAAATAGCTCTAATTTCTCTATATTAGAACATTTTATAGTATTTTTGCAAACAGAAGACGTACAAACTTACACAATATCTGGTGCTAGTAGAATTTACAAAAGAAATGGACGGCAGCCAGGAAAATCACAAATTTACATCGATTCTCTAGCGAAAAAGTATTTTCGACATAAGAAATGTTAAGTAAGAGAACCAAGCTCCAGAACAGCACAGGATAATTATATTATAAACATAATTTTTCATATAATTATCCTTTCGTTTCTGTTAATATACCGATTTATAAACAGAAAACTTGGTAATTTTTTAACCTTTTCTAAGAATAATGATAATGCTGGGGTTGAAATACCAGATACGACAAAGTTACCACAGCCAACAATTAGACAAGGAACAGCCAAAACATCAGATCATTTTACATTTCATTTTGATTGCTTTAATATTGCTTACAGATAAATTGTGGGCGATTTGAATTTCTATAAATAAATATAAAATGGTTTGCTAACTTTTTTTCTATGAAAAATATGTATTAGTGTTATTTAATCTCCATTTTCCCAGACGTATCAAAGTGTTCCATGAGGTGTATCAATCTGCTCCGGCGATCGGGCACATTGATACAAATGACGTTTTTTGATTTTTTTTATTACATTCAAAAGAATATATAAAACAACGATTGTACATTTTTATAACACACTACACAAGTTTTGCTGTCACCACATGGAAAAATAACTGGCAATTTCTGCTTTAGGTACACCAAAAAAATTCTTAGAAAAGAGCAGTATCAATGTGCCCCAGTTCCTCCTATGGATTGTGAGGTTTCCAATTTTTTTAGCATCCTTTAATAAACCTTTTACGCTATCTAAAGATTTGATTTTTAAATCAAAAGTTGTCATATAATATGAATGATTATTCATTGTGTTCTAGAAGCTTGGAATTGAATGTAAATGCTATAGTGAAGACAGTGAACAGCACATTTGCTGTTCCCTATAATCTTTATTTGGTACTCAAATAAAATACTTATAAAAAAATCAGAATTTGCATTTTTTCCCCTATTTAACCCCTTAACACGCAGTATTGCCGGGTCGGCAACACCTAAAGTTCCCCCTGTTTAGAGACTCAAAAACTCCGTGAATATTTCAACAACTACTCTAATGGCCACTTTAAATCTTTCTTATGAGTTCTAGATGGTAGCACCACAGAGATCAAACTCTACTGTTTTTAAATAATTGGTAAAAGGTTTTACTGGAATACGCGCTTCACAGCAATGCTCTTCTCACTGCACTTATCAGTGTTTTACTTATGGGAGGTTACCACTTCGGCAACAGCTGTATAATTAAAATGGTTAGTGCAATCTTTACAAAACAATACCTGTGTACTCCTTTAGGCCTAAAAAGATTGCCTATTTCCCCCCCTTTAAATTCCAACTTTAAAGAGTAGTGCGACGGAAAGGGTTAAACAGTTTTATAAGTTTATTTAACCTCTGTTTTTTTAAGTATCTTTCTACTACACTGTAAAAAAAAATCTGTGAAGATACTAAACATTTTCTAGGAAACTGGGATTCCAAGAACTTTTCATGTAATGATAACAGGAAAAATTCATGTAATCGATTCTGAAACTTGAATTTTTGCTGTTACTGTTACAGGAAAAGTTCTTGGAATCCCATTTTCCTAGAAAAGGTTTAGTACCTTTGCAGATTTCTTTTACAGTGTATAAACTTATAGAAAGTTTTGCAGACATAAGACCCTTTTTTGCATAGCTCATCTGCTAGATATTATTATTGTATTTTTTGAAATCCAACGGTACAAAGATAACTATAGGCTTTTTAACACGGGAATATTAATGTATTCTATAAAGTTTTATGTTTTAATTTGATCTTTCAAACTGAAGAACCTACCACTAATGTAGAAACATAAAGTTTATAGGATTTTGAGAAAACAAACTGCCCCTTTTTTTATTCAATAAAATATTAAAAATTGTAATACAGGCATACATACCAATACTAGTCCTCCAAGACAATAAAACGATTGCATTTATTAAAATTATTCACAAAATAAGTATACCAACGCTCGACCGCAATCAGAATCCACATTTAGATGGATGTTTTTATAATACATTATCTATGGACCGTGAGGTTTCCTGAATTTTTCAGCATTCTTTAACAAGCCTTTTAAGCGCACAATAGCGCTATCCAAAGATTTAATTTTTAAATCAAAATATGTCACATAATATTAATGATTATTCATTGTTTTATAGAAGCTTGTGATTGGATGTAAACGTTACACTGAACAGCACATTTGCTGTTCTCTATAATCGCTATTTGGTAGTGAAATTAAATACTTATAACAATATCAGAATTTGCATTATTCTTTTCCCATTTAAAGAGTTTTATTTAATCTTTATTATCTATTTATTTAACCTATGTTTTCTGAAAAGATACCAATAGTATATTTGAAAAACATACAAACTAAGTAGGTCACAATATATTTATGAAACCAATAAAAATAACTTTGAAAGAATATCCCCTTTTTTATTAAAGACCAAAGCAAGGAATGAAAAAGAACAATGTAGAAAAAAATCGTACCTGAAGAATAATTCCACTATGAAATGTATAACCATAAAAAGGTATCGATAACATGCAGAGTTAGAAATAAAAGAAATGTATCTTTGACATGTTTTCACGAAGAAGTTTACTTTTTTTCGCTTTATGTATTCATATTAGTACTGTATATTATATCCAAAACAAGCGTATTTCTAATAACAAAAACACAATGTTTGTAAGAAAAATGTGAAACAATATAAAATTACTCTGACCTGGATCCATGCATTTTTAGGATTACTTTTCATAAGGAATCAAATGCATAAAATAAATATCAGCAGCTTATTTATAAATGTTAAATAATAGTATTATCATTTGATGCAGAAACAATTTTTTAAAATGTTTTAAATAATATCTGAGAAAGTAGTGCTTTTCGTTAGAGCTATGAAAATTTATATAATAAAACATTTCTGTAAAAATGTTATATATATAAAAATATTTTTTCACATTTCTTTTTACATCTCGCTCATACTAAATAATCTCTATTATATTTTATCTTTTTTTTCAAGTAAATTGCACAGTATTATGATAAACTTTCTTTCAGAACTTGGTGTGGTGGTGTTCTTCATATAAAATAATGTCCTTTCCAAAAATATGAGAAGCAACATTGTACACAATACTCTGTAATTAGAATTTTAAAATATTAAAAATTGTATGAAAAAGAGTAGATTTACTACATAATTTTTCATTGCGCATGCTTGATGTCTATCAAAATTTCATTTGTATATTGCGTTAGATAATAGTATAGAACAACTTTTGTGAAAGTCTGAAAAACATAGCTTGATAATTCTGAAAGTGATAGTCTATAGAATAAGCTGAAAATCCGTTATTCCTAAAATAAGCAAAGAAATGAGGGGTTGTATCCCTACATAGTAGTACGTGTCGTATTGTGCATTATATATTGACACTAATTAATGGATAAATGTATATAGTCCCTCATTTATTTGCTTCATTTTGGGAATAACGGGTTTTAAAAATATTCTATAGACGATCATTTTTAGAATATTCAAGCTATGTTTTTGAGACTTTTTAAACGTTGTTCTATACATTTAGCTAACGCAATATACAAATGTAATGTTGATAACTTAACGTATGCGTAATGCAAAATTACTTAGTAAATTTTCCCATTTTTCATACAATTTGTACATATTTTTTTTAATCCTGCTAAGAAAATATTGTGTACAATGTTGTTTGTTATATTTTCAGAAAATAATATAATTTTATATTAAGAGATCCACAAATTATAAGCAAAATTGGGGACTGCTTTTATAAAAACCTTAATTTTCCTACGAGTATACAAGCTTTCTGCATAAAAGTGAACACAGATCATTATAATAAACATTTAATCATAATCTATAGTTTTGACGTTTTTGCTACATTAATTTTGACAGGGGTATCCTAAAGTTATTTATTTTTTTTTTCAAATTTTTGAAGATCCCTTACGGTGTTTCGTGAAAACATTTTCAAGGAAATGTATAACATGTGCTATCATGTTTACACACTTAAATTTTCAGGACAATTCATCACACTTTTCTAGATATTCAAAAAATATCTAAAATCGCAAGTGCCGTTTGGCCATATAGTGTATATAATATACAATTATGGAAAAAAGTAATCACCTACTACTAACTCTGAAACAAGTTATTGCACAATTACGTTATTGTTACCAAACGATTGAAAATGAAATCTACTTTACAAGGATATGTAAACAATTTGCCGAGGAGGCCATATATATATTTAAACAAATCAAAACTTTGTTAATTTTGTCAATAGCAAGACTTAATTTTGACAACTTAAATAAGATGCCTTACAATTAGCCTAAAAATAAATTTTCATGAAATTAGTATGATTAGTATACGAGGAGTTCATTATCTTAAAACGGAATTATTTTAGGAGTTGTATCCATTGGGCTGGAGCGAAATTTTTATTTATTTATTTATTTATTTTTTAATCAAAAACGGATAAGTACCGAAAAATTGTCTTTATACTAGTACATTAACTGCTCAAAATTTTACCGCTTGAAACAAAATAGCTTAGCCCTTCAGTAGTCGCTTGTCGGTCTTTTTTGCCGCTCGTATACCTTATGTTCTCCTAACATATATCACAGTACACATACAATAGAGATCTACCATTTAGCTGACTTTGACGGTTTCTCAATAACTTTAGTGAAGTAACAGGACACCCCTGTTTTTCTTTAAAATACATTTTTCGAAACAAAGTTGAATTTGGCGAAAAAGTCTACGTAACAATCCCTAATGTTAATCCATTTTTATATTTTCCCATTACTGCAAACCCCATGAATAAAATGCATAATTTAAGAAAAATGCAAATTTAAATCTTCATTGAAATGTTATATTAGTATATTACGTGAAAAATATGCCTTATTTCACATATTTTGTATGCGGGTGGCGAACGGCGAAAAGACCAAGCGCGACTAATGATGTTTTGAAAACAGTCTGCGTCTTTGCCCAAATATCGAAATTTTTGTGACATTTGACATTTTTTCAAAAAAATCAAAAAAGTTTTTTATAGAAATGGCTATTATTTAAAACTGGGTGTTACTTAAACCTTTATTATTAAGTACTTAACATATGTAAACTATAAAAGAAAATATTTATTCAGTATAACTAGAGCGAAACTGTCATTTTTTTCTGAAAAAACGGCTTTACTAGTCTGTTTTGGCGTACAATGAATTGTGGTTTTGAATACAGTTCTTACCTAGTAGCTTTCAAAACGATTTTGTATGTACCTCGTGGAGGTATATGCATTTTATGTGCCATCCACCCCAACTGTCCAAACATCCAGGTAAAATGTTAAAATATTAATAATTTACTTGAATTGTGATATTTTGTATCAAAAACTGACATTAGTTGTCTATATTTAAACCCAATTCATCTGTCTTTGTACACTGTTAAAATTCTTTTACTAGTTTGAACCAAATTTTGGTGTTCAATAACTGCCACTCACAGATGGTGAAATCTTGAACCAATAATTGAAGCTCTTATTGAAACATTTGGAGTGAAGTTGAAACAGAAAGTTTTATATTTCGGTACAAAATTTCACCATCTTATTGTTTCGTAATAAATACTAGAATCTCTATTAATCTAAATCTCTTACCTCGGATGTAGGTTATTCGCTTTTATGTGGTTTATCTCGTTTGAATGATAAGTATATTCTTCAATAGCACATTCCTTTGGACGAAACTATGACATTTAATTTACAACACGAACATAAATATTACAATAATTCTTTTCGTTTACATTTCAATTTATAATGCGTACAAAATGTACGTCTCATTCTCGTTTGCTCAGAACAATCATCGAACAACTACATAAACAAAAACAAAAATAGAATACAAGAAAAGTCATTAGTTCACACAGCTTGCAAAATGCTCGTAAGCCATGGAGTTTCGAAGGTGAGAGTATGAAAACACAACATCCTCCGGCTCAGAAAGATAAACTATTCATCTTTACAGGAAACCTCCAATGGGTATAAGTGTCGGACTGCTCGCCGGATAAAATTACCTGTTGCAAGTCTTATGGTGCATGCACGAACCTTTCCGTCTCTACCAAGATGGATATCTGTAATAATGCCTAATTTCCACAAGATCCTTGGTTGATTGTCTTCTTTGATCTGAACGACAGCTCCTTTTATTGTTTGTATGCCTTTGGGGTGATCAGTATAATGGAGAGATTTTCAGTCCATTAGATAAAACTGTTTCCACTTTAACCAAAACTATTGCACTAAGTTTAACCTGTATCTATATCTGCGAGTTAATCCATTTTTTGTAGAAGGAGTGATTCTTGTCTTTTCCGGTGGCAACGCTGTAAGTCTTTTTCTCACAAGAAAATGTGCTGGACACAAGGGAGTTGGCTCATTGGCATCACTGGACACAAAGGTTAATATTCGGGAATTCAAAATAGCTTCCACTTCCAGTAAAGTAGTTTCAAATTCTTTGTAGTCTCATGAAGATCTTCCAAGGATTTTCTTCAGGCACATCTTCGTTGAACGCACTGGTCGCTCATAGAATCGTCCCTACCACGCTGCTCTCTCTACGATGAATTTCCACTTAATTCTTTTTTCACTAAAATAATTTTGCACCTCGGGATTCTTTATCAAATTCCACAGTTGCTGTAAATACCTATCCGCTTTCTTGAAGGTCTTAGCATTGTCAGTGTAAATAATCTTGCAAATTCCACGCCGTGAGATGAATCTTCGAAAAGCCATTAAAAATTCGATTGTTGTTAAATTCATAACAATCTCTAAATGTACCGCTCTTACTACATCGCAAGTAAATAAAGCAACGTAAATCTTTGCACCATTTTTTAGGTATAGGGGACCTAGAAAATCTGCTCCAGTGACTTCAAATGGTGATGCTTCTTTAATTCTATGTGGAGGAAGGGGCGCAATATCTTGGCAATAAGGCTTAGTGCTGAATTTTTTGCAGATGATACATCCTCTTATTATACGTTTTACTTGTTGCCTTCCCTTTTTAATCCACAATCTTTCTCTTAATTGGACAAGTGTTTCGGAAACTTCAGCATGAGCTACTTCTTCATGAGTTTTTCTGATTTGAAGATCTGTAAAATGACTTTTGCTTGGAAGGATAATTGGATGGGCTTCTGAATAACTTAAATTTGAATTTTGGAGTCTTCCTTTTAATCGAATGATTCCATCTTCGTCTAAGAATGGATTTAAATTTAGAATTTTGGAATTTCTTGGGACTAATTTCTTCTTAAACAATGCTTCTTTTTCTTCTGCAAAGAAGCTTTCTTGCGTCTGTTTTATCCAATATTGCTCTGCTTTCAACATTTCTTCAGCACTCAAAGATCCGGAAAGTTTATTAGCATGTTTGTTAAATTATTCGCAAATCTGAATATCCAACAAGTGATGCAAAGTAGTCTAGTAATTGTACTGTAATTTTCAATTTTAAAAATTGTCTTTTCTTCCTGAGTCACATAGCTAGTTTGGACAATTTTTGTTCTCTTCGATTTTCTTTTCTCTTCTTCAACAATTTTGACATCAATTACTTTTGCTTCTTGAGGCCAGAATGTTTCATTTTCTTGCAGCCACTTGGGTCCGTTAAACCATGCATCATTTTTTAAAATTGATTCTGCTCTTTCACCTCTGGTTAACAGATCGGCTGGATTTTCTGAGCCAGGACAGTGCGACCATAAACTTGGATTTGCTTTTTATTGTATTTCTCAGATTCTATTTTGAACAAATGACTTCCATTCCTCGACATTACTTCTGATCCTATGCAGGACAATCATTGAATCCGTCCAAAAATGTAGACTAGTTTTCATTTCTTTGAAAAGATGTTCATTAACATAGGCTGTTAGTCTAGTCCCTACTATTGCACTCATGAGTTCTAATCTTGGCAGAGATAATTTCTTGATTGGATCAGCTCTGATTTTTGAAATGACAAAACTAGTAAATATTTGTTCATTGACACGATATCTTAAATATATAACAGATCCATAAGCTTTGGAACTAGCGTCGTTAAAACAGTGTAGTTGTACATCTTGAATTGCATCTTTTGAGTGTTCACCAAAATAATGTTTGGAAATCTTTACAGCTTCAATAGAACTTAGTTTCTCGCACCACTTTATCCATTTATTGTGCATGTCTTCATTTAATTTATCTTCCCAATTCAGACCTTCTTTCCAAATTTCTTGAATACGAATTCTTGCAGTTACTGTAAAAGGGTTTAAAATTCCTATGGGATCATATATTTTCCCTATCATCATTAAAACTTCTCTTTTGGTTACGCCGCTGTTCTTATTTTCTTATTCCATAAGATTCTGCAATTTAACTTTTAAATTATCTTCTTGGGTATTCCATTTATAACCTAAAACTTTTGTATAAGCAAGTTTTTGATGGACAGCTTCGTCTTTTGAATCAAATTGCGATTGAAGACTTCTGGAATTTGTAGTCCACTTGCGCATATTGAAATTAGCATCTTTCAAAATGCTCTTAACCTCAGCGTATACCTTCAAACCTTGAACTTCTTCGTTCACACCAGTGAGTAAATCATCGACATATATACATTTATTTAGTATATCAAATGCTTCTGGAAATGTGGATTTGTATTTATTAATATGATGTTTTATCGTTGCAGATAACAGAAATGAACTAGGTTTCGCTCCGAATAAAACTCTTGTCATTCTTAATGTTTTCAATTTAAAATCTAATTCAGTATTAGGGGAATGCCCAATCCATAAAAATCTAACAGCATCTCTATCTGCAGGATCTAAACTAATTTTCAAATATGCCTGTTCAATATCTCCAGTAATTGCGATCTTATGTAGTCGAAACCGAAGTAAAACATCAAGTATATCTGGATTTAAATTTGGACCGGCATGTAAACATTGATTCAAAGAAATAGATTCGGCAGAGTGAGAAGACGCATCGAAAACTACTCGAAGCTTGGTTGTTGTTTTGTCTTCACGTATAACTGCTTGATGAGGCATATAATAAGATACTGAGCTTGGCTGCGAATTGACAACTTCTGCCATTCTTTTCTCTAAATAATTATCTATAATATTGGCGTATTTTTCATAAAATTCTGGATGTTTCTCAAATTTCTTGTTTAAACTGTATAGCCTTTTCTTCGCTAACTCATAATTATCTGTTAATTCTGCAACTCTTTCATTCCAGGGCAACCGCAATTCATATACATTATTCTTAAATGTAACAGTCTTATTATAATTTTCTAATACGGCATTCTCTATATCAGATTGTTTTTTTTCTGGTTTTATTCCTATAGATTCTAACTCCCAGAAAGCTTTAAAGTATCATTTACATCTGCATTTCTATCCAACTAAACATGCTCCGAAACTGTTTTCATAACACTAATCGAAGTTTGTAAAATATTAGCATCTTTTGACGCAGTAGACCATTAACAGTCCACCCTAAAATTGCTTCCGAAAGTACAAGATCATCCGAAAGTCTACGAATCTTCCCTGTTACCATTTTCCAATAATAATCACTTCCGATTAAAATTGATAGTTGAAAATATTTTGAATCGCCATATGTTCTATCAGCTAATTGCATTTTACTTCTGAATACAACATCTCGAATTTTCATCTCGGGTACGGCAAATAAAGCTTCGCTAATTTCTGGTGTCTCTAACACTTCAATTGTAATACCTTTACTTTTCATTTTGGCATTTTTCAAAAGAATCCTGTATCGCTTGCATTTTTGATTTATCGCGTCTTTAGAACCAAAAGCGTGAATCGTAACTTTTTCCTCATCCACTTCTTGTAAGCCTAATTTTTCTTCAATGCTACTCAGTATAAATGATCTCTGCGATCCTAAGTCATATAATAAAGCGTAATCTCGACTTATGTTGTTTTCCAATAGCTAATGCAGTAGCGGTTTGCAAATAAATATCTCGTGTTAAATTCGCTTTTTGAATTGATGAAACTAATGTATCGCTTATTTCTCCTTTATCCACCTTTTCTTCGCAAATTACTGAATTATGTCTCCGAAAACAAAATTTACACCTATTTTTAGACTTGCAATATTTAACTAGGTGAAATTTTTTTAAACATAAAAAGCATCTTGCTTGACTCTTTATAATATTTTTCTTCTCCTCTATCGTTTTAGAACAAGTTTCTATATTATGGCATTCTGAACAGAATATTCATTTATTTTCAACGTTTGCATTCAAAATAGCTGTCGTAGGCATTCTGTGCTTAAATGATTTACTATTAACAAAATCTGTATCTGAAAATTCTTTTTCACGACTACTTTGTTTTCAAATCTTTTGTTTTCATCTGATTCTGTCTTGCGAAACGAAAGTGTACGTTCTCTTGTTTCTATTTCCGCTCTTAAATAATCTAACAGCTTTAAGGCATTCCACGATTCTGTTTCATTTTTATTTTCTCTGTTATAACTCAATATTAAATTACTCGGTATTAACTTTGTCATAATAGGAAATAATAAACTTTCATAACTTTCTAATTCGATTCCCAATGATTTTAAACTGCGAATATGTATTTCGCAAGTATCATACAAATTGCGCAATTCTTTCAAACTAGACGAATTACGGACAGGTGGCAAATTTAATAACTTGTTAATGTGAGATCAGATTAATATTTCCTTTTTTCCGTAACGGTTCTCTAAAATATTAACAGCAATATCATAATTTTCTTCAGAAAACGATAATCCTTGAATAGCAGTTTGTGCCGATGATTTTAGCAGAGTTTTCAAATATGTAAATTTATCTATTTTATTTATTTCATCGTTGTCATGAATAGCTGATTTAAACTGACTATAAAATTCTTGCCAATTTTCTAAATTACCACCAAATTTCTCAGTTTAGGCAGGTTAACACGAATTCTACGTTCAGCCAACAGAGGCAAATTGGTGTTTATATTACTAGAGGGAGCAGCCGAATTTAAAGCGACATTAATTTCACTTTTCTGTAAATCTTTCATTTTGCGATTCAATTTAGTTTTTACGGAAATAAATTTTTCCCTATACTCTTGGTTTGATTCAAAATCTGTCTCTAAATTTTTTTAATCTGTTATTTCTGCTTCAATACATTTACACAATTCAAGAAATTGATTTTCTTTATCGTTAATTTTCGCAGACGATTCTTCTAACCAAAGAATATCAATTATACTATCATGATTTTGAAATACATCATTGATATTATTCATAAGCTTCGTTGCACTAGTCTTAATACTTTTCCGTTTTAATTTTAAAGCATCTAAAGTTTCCATTTTAATATTCTCAAAAGAAATAAATATTTATCAAATAATAATATTTAAACCAAATAAAAGCGCCACGTATGGGCGCCAATGTGTTTCGTAATAAATACTAGAATCTCCATTAATCTAAATCTCTTACCTCGGATGTCGGTTATTCGCTTTTATGTGGTTTATCTCGTTTGAATGATAAGTATATTCTTCAATAAAACATTCCTTTGGACGAAACTATGACATTTAATTTACAACACGAACATAAATATTACAATAATTCTTTTCGTTTACATCTCAATTTATAATGCGTACAAAATGTACGTCTCATTCTCGTTTGCTCAGAACAATCATCGAACAACAACATAAACAAAAACAAAAATAAAATACAAAAAAAGTCATTAGTTCACACAGCTTGCAAAATGATCGTGAGCCATGGAGTTTCGAAGGTGAGAGTATGAAAGCACAACACTTATCGTAACAGCTAACAAGCACCAAATTAGAGCAAAATTTTTAAAAGTGTATGCACCGAACATGAATGATGATGTTGTGACCTATTTCACCTATACTTTTACAGTGTGAGTAAAAAAAAAAAACAAGTGGAATAATGCTAATATGAAATCTAATCAGATACCTAGTATTTTTATCAATATTGCATCCAGTTTAGGAATAGCGATCAGAAATTTTGTTAGCACAACACTTTTTCAATCTATTAAATTTTTTTAGTTAATGATCTGTTTCAAAGATGATTCTAGGTACTTCAACTTTGAGAGGGCAATCATTTACTCCACCTTTTGCATTTATTATAGTCTGAAAATCGTGCTGTTAAATATGATGGTGATTGCTAGTGTGAATTAGTCAGAATTTATTCTGCATGTACAAAACAATCTTTTTCCTAAACATTTTTTTTTCTAATATTTGTTTAAGATATTTTTGTATTGTTTGCTAGACAAGTAATTTCTCTTTGTCACTTATATCAACTCCAATTTATTGAATTACATTTTGCAATAAACAATCCTGGGGTATAAACTAGTATACATGGCACTTTTGTGAATGACTGTTCATTTATTATGATGACTTCCGTAATTCTATCAAATCTCCAAGCTGATATATTAAATCAAGGGATATAAAATTCATTTAAATTTATTAATGGGTAAAATCGGACAAAGAGATTAGGCGGGGGGGGGGGGTAAGGATCGGTTTTGTGAAAATCAAAAATAACCGTTAATTTCATACCTAAAATCGTTATCAATCAGTTTAAAGTTTTAATTATTTCTAAATAAAGAACAAAAATTTGGATATTGCAGAATTTTGATAAAATTGAAAATGGATCAAAGGGCGAAAAAAATAGTGTTATAGAAAAAAAAATCTTAACTTCTTGAAATCTAAAAATATCAAATAAAATTAAATTTATTATAAATCTTCCTAATACTACCTACACCTGTTATATTGACAAGTTTTTGATAGAACCAACACTTAATGCAGTAAATAAATAAATAAAACGAAAACAAAAACATAACTTCTTGAAATCTAAAGATATCAAATCAAATTAAATTTATTATAAATCTTCCTCATATCACCTACATCTTTTATATTGACAAGTTTTTGATAAAACCAACTCTTAATGCAATAAATAAATAAATAAAACGAAAACAATAAGGGCGGAAGGAGATTCAGAAGAATAACACATAAAACCAAGTTTTGAAGCTAATTTTCAAAAGTCGCGTCATGGTAACTACTGCAATAGATGGAATTATTCATAAAATCTACCCACAAACGTTTTAGAACAGGACAAGTTTTAAGACAAAATCCTATGAATATAGAAATGCATCGAAAAACGGGAGGAGTTTTGACTGGGGTTCTGAAACTTTTGAACGATAGCAACGGTTTTAACTTATCGTTCGTCTCGGCGACTATTGATGTGGGGAAGGGGGGGGGAGGGCAAACACTACACAATTCTCGATGTTCCGCTTGCCACCCGGAGAACTGTTTAATTAATTTTCATCACTGAGCACATTTTGACACTTTTTTTACCACTAGGCCATAAAAAAATTCATCTAAAAAAATAAAAAATAAATAAGTAATAATACTTGAAAAGGAAAAAAAAAACAGGTTGCAATTGGCTGAGTACAGAGAGATTAGAATGCAATAGAAATGTATTGTGAATAAATTTTTTTTTTGTCGAATGTATTTAAACATTTTTCATTTGGCAAAAATGTCATAACAAAATAATGGTGATGAATTAATCATGCAAATAATTTTAAAGTGTCTTTGATATTTAAATTTGTATCCTCCATAATTTTGTTTTATCAAACGTAAAAATTATATTTAAATGATTTTTTCCTAGGTTTTAAAAAGTACATTTTCAATAATTCTTACGCGACAACAACTCAGTTTATGATATTTTTTTACTAAGCTCAGGCAAACAAAAATAAGAAACATATTCTTTTTTCAGCGAAAATATGATCCAATTTTTTGTCAATCTTCTGAGATTGTGGCGCAGAAGAAAATATTTCCAAGAATGTATCACATGCAGAATAATGAACAGCTTTGCGTTATTTAAAAACATAACTAAAAAGAATAAGATACTGAGTTACTATTGTCGAAAAAAATACATTTACATATCACGTACGAAACAGATCATAACTCGCTGTTATTAAAAATGGTAAAATCAGGTATTCCATAATTGAATTACATATAATATATCGAACAATGGCAATGTCTGTTGAGTACAAAAATACTGTTAAAACAAAACATTCATCTCTAATTATAACCAAATATTTTCTGTCGAGCTTTTATAAAGTGAAGGATCAGTATATATGTATTTTAATAACGAAACAAAAAAAAATTTTTCCATTCCAATGTAAAAAATACGTTGTTTATAATAAATTATGTTTTCGCTTTACTTAAATGTATATTTTTCAAAAAATAAAAAAGTTTCATATTCAAGGTAGATACTTTTACAGGCATATATGAATTTCTTACGTATTCTATTTCATAGCGTTTTGAATTTTCTGCCAAAAAATCCATCAACTCCTTGTAAAATAGATTCCGCTGAAGAATTTTCTTTTACATTTTAGTTGTATTCATCTGAGCATAGTTGAACTATTGGAAGCTTCTAACAAATTCCCATAACTAGACAGTTTCATAAAAAAAAGAATATGTTGTTGCTTTCTTGCAAACGTAAATTCAGTATATTACTCTGTAATAATTCTTTGCAATGTTTTTAAGAAGTATTTTTTTAATATTACATCTAAAATTGCCATAAATAATAAATTTACAGTATAGATTTCTTATTATTGTTTGTACATTCTAATAATAACACAATTTTGCTTTCAATAAAATTTTTATTTTTAATTGTTTACTATCTTTACTTGTATCTTTGTAGCAGTTGTTTATTTTTATTTATTTATTAATTCATTTATTTATTTATTGTAACATATTTTATTTAAATCCGATTTTTATATTTTTGTCTAATTTTATATTCGTTAGATATTAAAGAATACCTTATATAATTATACCTATTTTACAATTCCTGACTTATATTATTAAAATATTTTAAATAAAATTACTAGTGAAATATGTGCAGTACATAAATATGATATATTAAATTGATTTACGTTATATTTTAGCTACAGTGAAAATTAAAATTATATTTTAATACAATCTACAAATCGATTCAGTGTTGAAAAATTTATTAGGAATATATTTCATCGAAATAAAATTCTTTTACCAATACAATTTTCCATTAATCCTCTCAAACTAAAATTTCAACTGTCTGTAAATTCATCCCGCCGCATTTTTGCCCATCCCGCCGCCTTCAATGCAAAGTATTTTAAAAATGCTTCATTCACATCAAGAATACAATATTTGGTTCGATCTTAAAATTAAAAAAAAACAAAAGGAAATTTATTAAAACCTATTTACATGGATATGGCCGTTGTTTTTAAAATTATAGATCATTTCTCAGCAATCATTTAAACATCGGTCAAATTTGAATACGTTTAGGCATAGCTGTGTATCAGTGGATGTTAGCAAGCGCAGCAGGAATCATCCAAAGGTGCCAAATAACAAACAGAATGCTGCATATTCTTTCCATTACAATTTTTGTGAATTTGTATTATAGAAGCATGCGTTAAGATCTTTCATCATCGAATTAGTGCATTCTATTTTCGTGAAAAATTTTTTGATAATGCTTTAGAATCAGGGTTTATATGTAATTTATTTTAGAAGAATCGACAGATCATACGCCCGAGATTAGTACTCATCCAAAACTAATTTTTAAGTCGGAAACCGAATTTCGGTTATTCCTTCGTAATTCCGACAGACAACAAAAATGGAACTGACTTAAAAACAAATGTAAAATAAATAACTATAATAAAATGGTTATTTTCTTTTATAATTTCAAGAAGAAAGCAATAAATGAAAAAAAAGGATATGCAAAAGAAAAAACTCTACTTCCGGTTTTCAATGAATTTATAAGTTTTAAAAGGACTTAAACACGATTTGATGGTTTTTAGAAAATGATTCTCCTACACTGTATATGCGTATGAAAAAAAAATTGGTTGATTTATCACAAGATTAAAACACAGTATTTCAAAAGATTTTAGATATACTTAGAAGATCTAGATAGACCAGGATATAAACTTAAGCTTTTTACTTTTTAATTATAATCACCATCAAGTGGCGCATCAACGAGTATTTTTTCATGATTACTGCAATAGCTATATCTCAAGAACTATTACTCGGATATTCTTAAAACTTCAGATTTACTTAGTACATGGTGTGATTTATCACGGATTATATTTTATAAAAAACACTCAACAGAAGGCACCGTTATGAAACGCTATTTATGATTACCACAATAAATAGATCAATTGAAGAACTAATGCACAAATTTTGATCAAATTTCAGATTCGGATAGTCATTGGTATAAATTTGTCCTAATCAGATTTTGGTGTAAATCACATAAAAATGGCACCGTTATATGTAATTTTATTTACAAGTTTAGTTTAAAAATTGCTCTATTAAAAACTAATGCAGGGGCATGGGTTAAATTTTAAATTCAGCTAGATTCAAGTTGTTGATGATTATATTCACGTGTAAATCATCTAACCTGTGGCTCGTACATGCTCCATTTTTCTTGTTGTATTATTATGTATGAGGCAGAAAAATGTTTTTAAATTGTAACATCCGACTAGTCTTTATAACACTTTCCGTGCAAACAGCAATACGTAAATATTAATGAAACATTTATTTAATTTTAAATTAAATTAGTCAATAGAAATAAGTTAATATAAACACTTAAAATATTTAATAATAATTTAATTTAAAACGAATAAAATCAATACTATAAATACTTACAAGATTTATCACATTCATTTAAATACATAGCATGTAATGCTGTTTTTGTAATAATATATGATGCACATTAGGGTGGATCGAAAAAATTTTTTTCACAGTGTCAAAACCTACCTATGCGGAAAAGATGTTCTCTTAGATGGAGATTAAGGGAAAAATAATTAAAAAAATTAATTTAAAATTTTACTACTGCCACAATGAGGTTGAATTTTTAAAAAAAGTGAAAAAAGACCTAATTTTGGCTAGATGATTTTTGATTCAAAATAATATTTAAAAAAATTATCCGAAACCTACCTATGCGTAAAAGATGTTATATTATGTGCTGAGTATGAGAAAAATAATTAAAAAAAATTATTTCAAAATTTAAATATGCCGCAATGTGGCTCAAATTTATGCATTTAAACATTTTTACTTTTTTTTTTTTTTTTTTTTTTTTGTAAAATAAAATATAAATTTTAGAATTTTTAACATTTATTGCAATGAGGGGATATTTAATTGATTACAAGATAAAAACTTTAGTTTCTTATTTAACAGTTTCATTAGTATTAAATCAAGAAAAATGGTCAACATTGCCATTGGCGATAATGACGTTCGGTATTGAAAATCGACATAATATTTTGTAATTCAATTCGATTTTTATAAAACTGTCTCTTATGTATGGTCCATACACAGCAGAAATACTTCCGTGACTCTTTTGATTATTAGTTTTGTAAAATGAGCATTGCTTGAATAGATATTATTGATAGTAGATGTTATTGCCACTGGAATGATTGCTGGATTTACCTATTGCTTCTGAAATCATGTCGTTACTAAATCCGTCAGTTAGTGGAGGTTCCACACATTTTCCCATTTAATTAAATCTATGTAATCCGTCGCAAAAAGTCAAAAAGCTGGTAAATGGAAAATATAGATATTTTTTAATGTAATGATTAGGATTACAGCCGACCGTTTGATTTCACTCGCGCGCTTTTAGAATTCATATACAGACATAAATGAAAATACAAAAAGCTTCTAACATGCTGCGAATAATCTTTCTATTTCACCAGTGAAACATTTGTGCCCAGCCGCGGTTCCGTCCATGCTGCAGAAAGATGACGTAGTGGAACCTCATTGGTATGTAACTAGCACAAAAACCATTGTAGTGGACGCTTGAAGATCAGTTCCATATTTCGAATAACACATCCTTTAACATCTATGCTAGCAGATATTCCGTGTTAACCGATCGCAACCAACTTTGTTACATGTATATTATTGTAACACGTGACAAAAAAATGTACATCGTGTTTTCAAATTGTTTGGTACTATCCCAGAATTTACATCTATATGGCCGATGTATTCGGAACCAAGTTCTTTTTTCAAGCTCAAGTCTGCTTCTATTATGATTTTTCTTCTGTTGTTTTCTAGTGATGTAATCTGTCTTTACACCCATCAAAGTTTCAAGAAAATGGCCATGATCATAATCTTTTACAAATGACTAAAGAGATTAACTAAAAAGATGAAGTGGTCCTTGGTTTGTTTTGTCATGCCGATTTTTTTCTGTCAATAGCATTCGATTCATAGTTTTGTGATATAATGCCCACATCTTGAAGTGCACCAGACACGATGGCAGCACCTGCTTGGTCGGAATGCCCAAACTGTCCAATATTCTGTCTGATGCCAATCTCGTCATTACAGGTGATGTGACACCTAGCTCGGCAGAATTTTGGCTTTTCAATGATACCCGATGATGCAGAAAAGTGCGGTTGCTCTCAATACATCGGTTTAGTTTACACTCAATATTCATATTCATATTCAAATCTATTGAACTGAAAAAAATAGGCAGTATTTTCGGAAATGGTCCAGAAGACTCTAGTAGCTTTCAATAAATTATTTTGTTTTACAAGAATTAAAAAGAGCGCAATATTTGTCGTTGAATAGTTTAATTTTTCTTAAAATGCTGCTGTGGTAAATTATTGAGATTGAATCTCATTTAGAGGTCACTTGTAACTTATTAGCAACTCCTTCTCACTGGGAGGAAATAAATAGATGTTGACCGATTCCTTTCTTCGGTTATTTTTTAAATACCAATATGTAAATTTTATAACTTTTTGTAATAGGGAGCATATTTACTGGCATATCAAAGCCAGACCAAAATTAGGGTGTAATTAATATCTCTCTCTCTCTTTATTTTTATTTATTTATTTATTTAACAAAGCCATGGTATAGTAACATTCAAGGTACACAAAGCTACACAATACACAAGCAGACAAATCCTAACTGAAAAAACTGGAACTGCCAGTTTTTCGAAACTTTAAATCACTTGCAGCAGTATGAAGTTTCAAAATTAGTTTTTTTACTTAATATCCATGCAATATAATATTTCTTACGCAAAGTTAGGTTTTGATTGATTTTAAAATGATTATTTTTCGTCATAAATAAATCTAACCAAAATTAGATCTTTTTCCATTTTTTCAATATATTATCGAATTTTCAACTTTTTTGTGGCAGTATTAAATTTCAAATTTATTACTTATTATTGCTTTTTACTTAACTCCCATGCGATATAACATCTTTTCCGCACTGTTGGATTTTAAAAAGTATTAAAATAATTAGTTTTTGAAAAAAACATAACCTAGCCAAAATTCGGTCTTTTTTCAATTTTTTTTTTGAAAATTCAACCCTTTTGTGGCAGCATTAAATTTTAAAATTAATTTTTTTATTATTTTTCCCTTAATCTCCATACAATAGAACATCTTTTCCGCATAGGTAGATTTTGATGAATGGTAATTTTTTTTTTCGCCATAGACAATCGATCCACCCTAATGCACATGAAAACTGAAAAAATATGATTTTTAAAAGTATAACAATCATCTTATGAGAGACATAAAACATAGGCCTATCTTAAAAATAAATTTAAGGTAATTAACATATAGCATGTTACCTTTATGGCATTTTGTGCAGAAATGTTATTACATTAACATTAATTAAATTTCAGTTTGATTCAGAATGAAATTAATTAATTAATATTTATCAATATAAACACTTAAACTGATTTAAATGTAATTTCTTTTAAAACGAATGAAATTAATACAAATAATACTTTCTTGATTATCTTTTTTAATTAGATACATAGTATGTACGGTTCTTGGGAAATAGTAGTGTTCTAGGGTATTGGCCCTTTTAAGATAGATTGGTAAATATAAACACGTAAAATGATTAAAATATAATTTAATTTAAAACGAATTAATTCAATATTATTAATACTTTCTTGATGTCTCAGTTTTATTTCTGTTCTTTAAAAATAGGAATATCTTAGATCATTTAACCTCCCCCCTCCATCTTAAAATATGTGATATTTATGAATATATCAGTCAACAAAAGTCAGATTTAGAAGAAAAGATGGTATGAAGTAAAAATAACTTGTTAATCTGGCTAAAACTAAAACATTAGCAATTAACAACTCTTCAAGTCCCGAAAATTATAATTATGATTTTTATTTACAGTCAACAAAACTCAGATTTAGAAGAAAAAATGCTATGAAGTAAACATAACGTGTTAATCTGACTAAAACTAAAATACACTGTCCAAAACAATTTAAGGATATTTGAAGTTTTATATAAAATAAACATATAAATGAATTTTTTGCCGAAAATAGAAGAGGAGAATCACAAATTCAAATTTTTCTGGTTTTCATACTGTGGAGTATGCAAATTTTGAGTTCGACGTCAAAAACGTCGCTTCAGCGGCAGTGAATGAAATTTGACTTTCAACTGGATAAAAGAGAATGAAGACAAGGATGATCGGCATTCTTTGATTGCTTTGTTTCGATGAGTACGATGTCTCAGCGAAGTCATTTGACAGATTCAGAAGCTTGGAGAATTGTTGGTAGGTTAGAAGGGGGGCAAACACAAGCCGAAGTAGCGCAAGCACTTGGAGTGTCACAAAGTGTCATTTCCAGGATCTGGAACCGTTTTTTTTTTTTTTGGAGAGTGGATGTGCAAGCCTAAGACCAGGGCAAGGTCGTAGACGGGCAACAACGCCCAATGAAGATCGGTATTTAGCGTTAACAGCTCGGAGACACCGAAACATGAACGCTACTGTTTTCCAACAACACACTCGCTCGGCTACAGGCACCACGATTTCAAATCAGACTGTCCGAAACCGGCTCCATGCTGTAGATCTGTACGCTCGCCGACCGATGGTATGTGTTATATTAACATCAAGGCATCGTCGCGACCGCAGGGTGTGTGCAACCGAGCATGTCAATTGGAGGAGAAATGAATGGAGCAATATTCTGTTTTCTGACGAGTCCCGTTTTTCTGTGCATCCGGATAATAGGCGTATTTTCATCTGGAGGGACCGTGGTAGTAGGAATAATCCTGCGTTCGTGCACGAAAGTGTCAGATTTGGCGGTGGAGGAGTGTTGGTGTATGGTGGCATCTCCATTGACGGGCGCACTGACCTCTACATCATTTGAGATGGAGCTCTGACTGGTCGCCGATATAGGGGTGAGATCCTCAGACCTATTGTAGTCCCTTACGCTGCAACAATCGGAGATAGCTTCATTTGAATGGACGATAACTGCAGGCCACATCGTGCAATCCTAGTGGAGGATTTCCTTTTCGAGGAAGGAATCGTTCGAATGGAATGGCCAGTCTGTTCTCCAGACATGAATCCAATCGAGCACGTTTGGGACGCTCTAGGAAGACGGGTTTCTGGCCGCCAACAACCCCCACAAACTGTCCAAGAACTGGAAAGAGCTCTTCTGGAAGAGTGGGGCAGAATACCCCAACTCGTCATTAATAGCCTCATTGAGTCCATGCCTCAAAGGTGTTCAACGTTGCTGGCCGCCCGTGGAAACCATACCCCTTACTGAAAATGATTTTCTTTGAAGAAAACACCTTTTCTTTTCTTTTTTTCCTCATATGCACAAATTGTGTTTTTTTTCCTTTTGTACACAAATGTATTAAATACAATAAAATGCATTTTTTTCTGCCAAACATGTGTAATTTATTCTCATATAACCTACTATGTCTGTCGACCATGTATCAATCAGCTAAAAAGTTTCCCAGATACAAAATCCACCTAAAACTGCAATATCCTTTAATTGTTTTGAGCAGTGTATTAGCAAGTAACAACACTTCAAGTCCCGAAAATTATAATTATGATATTATTTGAACATTCTCAAAGTCGGTTACATTTAATAATATGGATGCTTAGAGTAATTTTTAAAATATATGTGAGCTATAAAAACTACATCAGTTTTTAGCTCACAGGCTATCAAAGCCTGAGAGCTTATGTGCCCGCCCGTTCTGTATGTATGTACGTTCGTTCGTGCGTACGTGCGTAACGCGATAACTCATGATAAAATTATCGGAACCACTTGGAATTTTGTATATAGGTATATTCTGATAAGGCGCTTCCCTGATTAGCATTTCGAGTTTATTCGACATGTATAAGAGGGGGAACGGGGTCTCCCGCGACTCCCCTTAATTGGTATAAATGGGTTTTTCATGCAGCATTATCTGTTTTCGTTCAAAATTTAGACATAAGATCATTCTGATGAGGTATCTCCGTGATTGGTATTAAGTGTCAATTAGATAAGTATAAACAGGGTGAACGGCGGGCTAATGCTCCACCCCCTAATTTATGTAAATGGGTTTTTCATGAAGAATTATCAGTTTTCGTTCAAAATTTGGACATAGGATCATTTTGATGAGGCACCTCCGTGATTGGTATTAGATGCTCATTGAAAATGTATACCGAGGGGGAACGAAGGGCTAATGCCCCTACCCTTGATTCATATAAATATGTTTTTCATGCAGAACTTATCAGATTTTATTAAAATTTTAGACACACAATCATTCTGATGAAGGTAGAGACATGATTTGTTTTACGAGTTCATTGGATATGTCTAAGAGAGGTGGGCTAACTAAAGTTAATGGGATTTTCTCGCAGAAATTACCAATTTGCTTCAAATTTTCTCATTCTGATAAAGCGCTTCCCTGATTGGTTTTGGGAATTCATTGGATAAATATAAATTGGGGGATCGCTGGCATTATTCTCATAATTTATTTAAATGTTTCTTCTTGCAGAATTAACCGATTTGCTTCAATTTTTGGATACAGTGATAAGATGCTTCTGTAATTAGCTGTGTATTTCTTTAGTTTAGTTCTTGTTTAATGGGTACTTGCGATTACCCCCTTCCTATTAAATTTGAAAAATTGGTTTTTATGCAGATTTGTCCGATTTACTTTTAATTTTGGATGTAGGTTCTTTTAGATAAGGTATATCTCTAAATACTTTTGGAAATTAAATGATTAAGTATAAAAGAGGGGGATATCACATCTGAAATTACATAAACGGGTTTTTATTAAGAATTTTCCGATTTGGTCTTAATTTGGATATAGATTTTTTATATCATAAAGCATGTCCCATATTAGTTTAGTACGTTGTTTGATTAAGTTTGAAAAGGGGAAAAGGTGGGAGCTGTTTCCCCTCTTTGATCTGTCCTTCGAACGGAATTAAACTTTGAAAATATAACGCTGTAATGTACAATTAGTATTCGTAGTCTGTGAGCTCAATGCCATGAGCATAATTAGGCAATATTCTTTTTATTTCTGATATGCGCGCAAGACCAAAATGTATCTTTTCTCACTACAAAAATAATGTTGCCCCTCCTCTTTTTAAAGAAACTTTTGAAATGGACCTAATATTTCAAAACTTTACATCAAAATGGCTCTCTGTACCTAAGACAAAACTTATAATTTTCATACTTAATAAAATACAAGTATTTAGCCTATAACACAGGGAGATTTCCTAATTAAACGTTTTTAACTTAATCAAAAAAAGGAACCTGGTTTGATCGTCAGCCCTTTCATATTATTGTGTTATTTTACATCTTTCTTAGCGGACGTTCGATAAACGTATGTGTTATTCAAGCACATATAATCTATATACACTATAATTTATATATCTTATTTGCATACAAGATATGGATTTAAATATCTTATGTGTGTAATAATTTTAGTAGGTATATTTAAGAAATAATTATTTAATCGTTAAAGAGGAAAAAAACATATGCATAAATGATTCTTAATCCTTCAAAAGCAATATAAACGATTAAAAATTTAATTTTATCGTGCAACCGACATACACATACATACTAATAAGCAGTTTTTCTAAAATATGCATTAAAATTTTTCATATTGGGATTGATAAATTCTCTATTAAATAAGATTAATTTACAGAATTATTAGTGCATAGTTTTATGAATCTTAAATTTGAAATAGTTCAATTTGAAATTACAAAATTTTAGAACTTTCGAATGTGAATTTACGTATAGTTTAAGCCAGTTGTCTATTATTGCAATGATACAAATTAATTTTTACGTTGATTATTTAGATCAATGCAACAGTTATTCAAAAGATTTAACATTTGGAAATCGTTTGTTCCTGTAATGTTCAGGATTTACTTCCTAATTCTGCAAACTATTGCAATTTATGTTTAAACAACGTGAGTTTGTAAAAATATAATCACTCTTATGGTTATAATTCACTGTTTAAAGTTTTATATTATCTTGATTTTTAAAAAAATAATGTTTCTAGTTTTTAGTAAACACATGTACCAAACAGTTTCATAATGTAATGAAAAATCAAATAGGAAACTCTAAATATTTCTTCTTAATTTTTTGTAACAAATGTTTCTAAAATAAACCAGGAATGCTGTTTTATATTTTAATATATTTTATATTTCCATTTGAATGCAAATAGAGTTTTATAACAGCATTCCTTATTTATACTGCAGAGTTTTGAAGCATAATTACTATAAATCCTGGCTTATAGGATAAACGTATGCTTGTTATAATATGTAAACTCAGAATATTAAAATATCTCTGAATGCTTTTTTGGCTGTGGTGTTTCAGAAAAATAAAATAATTAGGAGGGTTTATTTACGCAATACCGTATGATTTCATTTATTGCAAGTGATTTTCATTTTGGAAGTTTGTACAATTTTAAAAATGAAACTTTATTTTACATGTTATAATTAATAGCATTTATAGTAAAATAATTTTGAGCAGTTTTAATATTCATATTTATTTAAGATTTTCAGCAGAGTTTAATTTGATAGCGACCGTATTATTCGTACGTAAATATAAGCAGTTCACTCTTCTTACAGCAAAGTACATTTCTGTCTCATAATGCATTGGTCGTTTTTAAAATTGGATTTTGTATCACATCAATTAAAGTGCATATAGGAAGAGAAATGATATTATCAATTTCCTTTTCGTAGAGGTCTGTGCGATAAAACACAGTGCTTAAGAAATTCGATGAAATCTTTTCAAAATAAGTAATTCAGATTAATTACTTTTTATACGTGACTGCTTGTCTAAACATTCATATAATAACAATCACACTATTAAACATCACATTGTAAGGATATAGTTTTATTTTGTATGCATTTAAATTTAACCCCAAAAATTTTATTATGTTTGAGTATCAAGCAATTTAGGAAATTAAACAAGAAGGACATTTTTTTTGGAAAGGGTTGTTATGTCATGTTTGTAGCTTCCTATATCACCTACCTATATCATTTTTGTAGCTTATAAAGCTCAGTTAATTAATACACTATGTGGCCAAGGGTGACTGGTGACTTGCGATTTTAGACATTTTGTTAAATATATAAGAAAATACATGAGGAATTATACTGAAGTTCTAAGTGTGTAAACATATTTTTACAGGTCATACAGTTGGCAAAAAAAGTATTTGTACACTTCATTTTTTTAAATTATAATGAAATTAAACAAAAGATTTAAGCAAAAAATACTGTAATACATTAATTTAATGCATTATAATATTATAGAAGCAAAAACAAAATTAAACGAATCGATTTTTTACATTATAATAAACAAATATACAAAAATATAATGCAAAAAAAGTATTTGTACACTATATTAATGTAATATAATTAATGAAAATTTAGTAAAATGATACAAATTAATATTTTGTGCGAATTCATTTAGCATTTATGACTACTTCTAGATGGTGTGACATTGATTCCACCAAACTTTTTTGTATCGGTCTGTTTAATGTTATTCCATGACACAATAAGAGCTTCTTTAAAACTGTTTTTTACCAATACATATTTTTTTCGGATTTTTTGCATCCAATAGCATCTGCAAATTTTCTATTGGATTCAAGTCTAGAGATTTTAGAAGAGTTACCAGTCGTCTTGGAGTATTGTCGTAAGCTTGTGCTGGTGATCACAGCAGTATGCTTTGGTCGTTATCCTGCAGAAAGTGAAAAGCTTCCTCTATGCATAATTTCTTGGCACAGTTTAATAAATTATGGCGCGACACATCAATGTATGTTAAACCTATCTTTCCATTGTCAATAAATTTTAAAAGTCCTGCTACATTAGAAGCTATGCACCCCAAAAGTATAATATATCCCCCCAACATGCTTGATAGTTTGAAGTATACGTTTTGGATCTAGAACAGTTTTATTTTTACGCCAATTTTTTCGAATGCTTGATGGTAAGAAAATTCCAAATTTTCCCTCATCAGAAAAAATGACTGTTTTCCAAAAATCCAATGATTTACTTCTCTATGCGAAAGCGAATACTATGCGTTTTCGCCTATTTGTTTCGCTGATGAATGGATTTTTCCTTGAGGTTCTTCCTTTTAAATCTGCATTGAGAAGAATATTTTTTATTGCTTGAGGTATTACTCTGATGCGAGAACATGTTGCAAGGTCTCCAGCAAATTTTTGAACCGAACGCATAGGATTTTTTAAAGCTTTTTTAACAACACTCCTTTTTTCCCTCATTGTTAGTTTGCTAAGAAGTTTTGGTTTTCATTGAATTTCGATGCTTTTAATTTATTCATAGTTTCTCACTATACATCCAATAGTTGTAAATGGTAATTTAATAGCTTTTACAAATTCTTGTTGCGAATTTAAATTTTATTATGCTCAATCATAGGATTTCATATATCTAGAGGTGCCTCTCTACTTTTAGGTTCTATACTCAATTATTTCAAGAACAAATTAGATTAAATGTCAGACAAATATAATATGAACTCAAAAATTATTAACAGCTTCTGTAAAAGTAGTCCTTTGAACCATAAACACTATAAAACACAGTACATATCAGGATGGAGAAATGTACAAATACTTTTTTTGCAAGAAATTTTTAAACTTTTCCTATCAGAAAATTATTTTACATCTTTATCGAAATTTTCTGTTGTGTAATTTAAAACGCACGGTAAACAGACTGTGTTAAAACTATTTTTGACAAAATATCTGTTTTTATTTAGTTAAAAATTAAAAATTTTAGAGTGTACAAATACTTTTTTTGCCAACTGTATATTTCCGTGAAGATTTTTTCCCGAAATGCCATAGGAAGTTCGTCAACAAATTGAAAAAAGATTGTATAAGTCTTTGGCTTTGCTGAAAACCAGCTTTATTAATCGTCATAATGAGTTCCAAACGACTATAATTTTTTTTTTAAGTGTCAGTATAAAGTTTACTATTTCAAAGCCTAATATGCCAATATGCAATGACATCATTACATTATAAATTCAGATAAGTGATGTTTAAAAAGTAAACTGCCTCGTCAGTCACCGATGACTGGCATTGAACTTTCCGTTAAAACGCGTCATTCACCAATGACTGATGGTCTAAAACAATATATGTATATATAATTAAAATATATATTTAATTTTAAGTAATTACCGAAAAAATATTTATAACTTTCTTAAATTTTATTTATTACAGGATTATACTTTCTCAATAATTACTCAAATCATGGTCAGTTTTTCAGCTTCAGTGTCGATCACTACAACACTGAATGTGTTAATTTTCATCAATAAGTTTTAAATGCAGCTATTTAAATGTTGTTTTAATTTCAAGCATATACTATTATTTATATGTTATTTTTTAAGCTGTCAATAAAGGAAATGTACTTTTAAAATATATCACATTTATTTATTGAAGAATTTATATTTTGTCGATCATCTTTCTCGTTGTTTTTTGTATACAATAGTAAATACTTTAATTATTTGCGGTTTACAAAATCAAAATATAATGCTTTCTCTGCTATTTCACAAACTCCTTTCATTGTGCAGTAGTAATGATTCCTAATAAGAGCTCGCATCATGTGATATCGCGGTAATGTCATATGTGTTAACTGAATATTTGCATGCTATCTAGTGTGGATAATTTCTGTATTCCAGTAATAGGTATAAAGGAAATAATTCGTGAAAGTGATCATAAATGTTGTCTGATATATATTTGTTCATTTAAAAAAAATCAATAACACATTTTTAAATTCAACAATAATTAAAAAGAGACGTTCAAAAAATAACAGTCAAATATGAAAATCGTTTATACAAGAGATTTTATACATAAAAGCCAATGCATGACTATTTCTCGCTGTGTGATATCTATAGTTTTAATGCTGTTTTTCAGGAATTATATTTCACTTTAATATGTCATATATTTAAAACGCATTTGCTAAGACACAGTGTTGTAGAAAAGTACATTTGCGTTAATTGATAAATACTGCTGACGATGATTTTTCTATTTTGTTATGTGTTTGTCTTACAACATTTAATTTTACAAAACTATATAGAATGCATAGAAATCTATACATGATGTACAGAGCTGCATCAAATAAAAGGTGTGCTCGGATCTATGGGCGGCAATTGTTGAAATCTGATTTTCAAATGCATTACGTGTTTTCTAAAATGTTTATCAAGGCACGACTCTAACTTATTAAACAGCAAAGTTGAAGGAAATTATTTAGGAAATGTTGGAAAGTGTTTTGTAACATTCGAACGTTTTGTGCTCGTGCTCTTTTTCCAAATAGTAATTTCGTTTAAAATTGCGACAACTCTGTTCCGTTAGAAACTTTCTATTTAGATTAATTTTAAATTTTTAGATGCATTCGTAATATTTTAAATAAGTCGTCAATTCCAAAGTCGTCATTCAGTCCCTCCGTCAAACCGAATTCAACAACAACAACAAAAAACCTATCCAATTGAATCACTTGTAATTTAAAATTCATCATTGTTGCATAATTTTGTCGAGTAATTTCAATTTTTTTTTTAAATCGAATCCATAGTTTAATAATTAGAGTGCCAATCATAATTATTTCTTTCCATTATGACCACTGGGAAAAAATAATTTCAATTGCATTTTAATTGCGTTACACTGTTTACAACATAATAAATTGATATGCATTTATAAAGTATCTAACAAAATATACATTCTGTATAACATGCGTTACAAAGAATATTTGTTAATAATTTTCAGGACTACACAAAATTATTCCGTTATATAAATGATATAAGTTAAAGCAGTGTTTGGGCGAGTTTTAAAAATATTAAAGTATATGCATTTTATGATATTGATGTATATTGTTGAGGTTTAGTGCAAGTTACTTTCTGTGTAGTAGAAATTAGAAAATATTTACAAAGATACACAAACATTTCGGATACTTTACTGTGTCCGAAATACTGTATATTATTACACCAAAATCTGAATAGATTTAAAACTTCCTTATTGTAATAACGCACCTCACCTGCTTCGCTTGACGTGCAATTTCCAAGGAGTTCATTTTTCTTTTGTCCATTTTAACTTTCTTTACTCTCTGTATAAGATGCTCTGTTTAAGATTTTAAGAAGTTTTACTTCTTCTCTATCCACCTTTTGAGATTTTACTTTTCAAAGAATTGGATAATTGATACCGATCTCTTGGTTAGATCGTTTTCAAGAACACCAAAGAATGTAATAATTTTAATAAATCAACAGCAATTTCTATTTTCGTCTATCTGTATTTATCTACGAATTTGAAGAAAATATCTAAATGTTCGAGTGTCTTTTTAATGAAACAAATACTTATAATCAAAGCAATTTTAATATGGTATTTTCTTGGCAAATAACATGGTTCCATAAAGAATCCTATGTTATTCTATACTGTATCGAAATTCAAAAATAATTTACTGGTACTGATAGTAGTAATTTTATAGGTAAAAGTTTCCGATTAACCACGAGAAATTACTTTCCTTGCTTCCTATAGATGATATTTTTTTCGGTATCGGATAACTATTCTCTGTTATAATTAGGGACTGATAAAATATCACAAAATATACTGTAAACTATGATCACTGAATTTCAGGTTCACATTGACAGCTATATGAAAAACATACGAAATGAAAATAATGATTTATATTTCCTAAAAAAGGACCAAACTACATAAATGGTCTTTATAAATATAAACTGTCAAAATTTCAAGTGCCCACCCTTGTAACAGATTTCATACCAAAAAGACCATTTATATAGCTTAGCAAATTATATGAGAATTTTGATTTTGAATATTTTCATTTAATAAACAGTCACTTTCAAAACTACAACTATAAAAATTCTCCCAAACAAAATTTTTAGCAGTTGTTATATGAGACATAATTTTGTAGAATATGTAAAATATCTTACAGTCGTTGACTGTTTTTATTTTATTAACCTATATCTAATGTATACGGTTCATATATTAGGACTGTATTCATCAACAAGGTTTCCGAGAATCAAGCTGCAGGAAGACCTTATTCAATAATGGAAAATGCAAACAATGAGTTCCTTGTTAGGTACTTCTTTTTCTCTTGCAGGTTAGTTAACTTTTATTTGATAAATATTCTGAATTAGCAACTTTGTGTTAAAAATAGCTGTAATTCAAGTCTGGAATTGAAATGAATTTATTAATATGATTATGTTTCGTTTTAACAGAAGAAATCTGATGTACAAATATTCCTTATTTAAAAATTGGGTATTTTATTTATTTATTTATTTATTTATTCTGCAATTTCTTTACAAGATTTAATCGTGACATATTAATAACTGACATTAACATAATGAAAAGATATGTAATTTTCTCAATTGTATTTTACTCGAAATTTTGATAATGTCGAAAAACGCATTCTATGAGTTATTTTAAAATGCTTGTTTCTTTCATTTAACGGATTTAATGATCTTAACAATTGTTGTAATGTATTTAGACGCTAGCATTTCATTTAAATTTTCTATACAAAATGTTTCCACTTTTGGTGTATTCTTTACGTTTAATTTTAAAAAAATCATCCAATAACTATTTTGTAGTTAAAAGTTTAAACATTGTATAAAACAAACTTTACATTACAATATATTGTACAATCTATCGCTTATTATTAAGTTTGTTTTTTCCCTTTTTTTGCAAGTAGATACTTAGCAAGAGATCAATTGTTAAACAATAAAATAAAGACACATTTTTACTTTCCAACTGTACATATATTTCAAATGTATTTGTTATACTTCAAATGGAAAACTTTACATGTTATATTCATAAATCTTAAAAATTTCAAGTAAATTTGATTACAACACTTTATAAAATATTACGGTTAAAAGCACGTGAAAATGATTAGTTCAATCATGAAACATTCTTTTAAAAACCTGTTCATTTTCATACATTTATTATTATTTTTAAATTATGATTACTAGATATTGTATATGTCATATTGTTGTTTTTTATTGTCATCATCGTTGTTTGTCATGTTTTCTGAAAAAAAGTATTAAAAACGCTGAAAATTGTAAACTAAAACTTGGCAAAATTTGGGACTGTTTATATAATAACCTTAATTTTTCTACGAGGATAGATGTTTTCCAAATAAAAATGGACACACTTTATAACAGCCCCTTAATCATAGTGTATAGTTTGAATACATTTGCCACATTACTTTTGACATGGTTATCCAAAAAATATTCGATTTTTTTCAATTTGTTGACGGTTTCCTATGGAATTTCGGGAAGATAATCTTTACGAAAATGTATGACTTGTACTATTACGTTTACAGATACAAAATACCTCGTGTACATTGCCGGTCACTTTTGGCCATATAGTATATATAAAAGCTTTATTAAATTCCCAAAAATATGCGTTTCTGAACTTTTTATAGATTGCGAACGCTTTGTTGATACATTTATAACACTGAAACAGCTAATTCTAATTTTATTCCTATTTATATTAAATTTTCTTAGATAAAAATTATTATTATTTTCTTTTACATTGCATCAAAATACCTACTTTCAACAGTGCATTTGACTTTGCCACAAATCATTGAATCTTATATAATTACATTGTATGAATAATTTAACGTCGATGAGATTTTAGCCAACTTCTTTTTTTTTAATTTTGTTCATTTATTATTGAACAGAAAATTAGTCTTAGTTGCATTAATTACTATTAAAGTGTCAATTATCAGAAAAAGTTATAATTTTCCACTTCCTTGGTAAAAGTTATAACAATATTTTAAAAAATCAACCTGTAGATTATTTACTACCAAGAATTACAGTAAATATTATATTGCATATGTATATTTTGAACAAAAACAACTATATTTTACAGTCTTAGATAGGAATTTCATTACGTATCTACATTTTTCAGAAATGCCGCATTTAAAATAATTACTCTTACTTTAAAAAGAGTGAAGAAAAAATACATTTCCTCTCATTAATTTAATATTTGGCTTGGGATATATCAGGCCTGTACTTTCTAAATGATAAGGTGCCATTTGAAGCTTGCCGGAAACTGCCCCTCAATGATGACGAGTACAATAAACGCAGCAATTTTCTCATTGCCGAAACGCTGTCGATTCGGCGCTACGATATTGTTTGGCTACGAATGGCCTTAACTCATTATGGCCGCGTCGAATAAGGCTTATGTCCATAAGTCGAGTGTTTGTTGGGTAATTTCACTCATGCAGTTTAGTTTTTTTATTTCATAAATATACATTTTAGTGGTATAAAATATGTGAACATTAAGTTTGGAATTGGGAGGAATTTATTATCATTATTATATTTCATTTTAATACAACAAATCTGATGTTTAAATATTCCTTATTGAAAAATTTAATATTTTATTTGTATCATTTTCAGTTTCTTTAAAATATTTAAACGCGACATTTTTTAAAACTATGATGTAAAAGATATTTAATTTTCAGAACTATATTTCATTCGAACTTTTGACAATGCCGAAAAATGTATTCTATACAATTTTTAAAAACGCATGTTTTTTTTTGTTGTAGTTGTTTTCATTTTATGGATTCAATTCTCTTGAGAAGTATTGTAATGTATTCACACGAGCATTTAATTTAATTTTCTTTCACAATTTTTCTACTTTCAATAAATTGTATACGTTTAATTAAAAAAATATATCATTCAATGGTTACTTTGTAGCGATAAGATTAAACATTGTATAAAACATACTATAACTAACAATAAAAAATACATCGTCTTTTGCGAAAGATATTTCTGTTGCAAGCAAATTACTTAACAAGACATCCATTGTATAACAATAAAATATAGATATATTTTTACTTTACAACTAAACATAAATTTCTAATGCATTTGTTATACTTCAAATGAAAGAATTTTATATGTTATATTCATTAATCTTTAAACTTCATGTATATTTCCATTCAACGCTTCATAAAACATTTCGAATAAAAGCACAAAAAGATTATTTTATTCTAGAAACATTATTTAGAAATCTTGATAATTTTTCATACATTTTTTCCTTATTCTGTAATTCTGATTATAGTGTAATGTGTAAATTGTTGTTTGTCACATTTCTGAATCGAACATTCCTTTATATTAAGAAATCTTCAAATTATAAACAAAAATCTTGGTAAAATTTGGAACTGTTTTTATAAAAAAAAAACCTTAATTTATCTATTTGTATACATGCTTTTCCCATAAAAAGAGAACATAGTTAATTACAACAAGTCACTTAATCATTATTTACAGTTTGAATGATTGTGCTACATTAGTTTTGACTGAGTCATCCAAAACATATTTGGGTTTTTTTCGGTCCCCTATTGGGTTTCAAGAAAATAAAACAAGGAAATGTATGACAGGTACGTTTAAATAATTACACACTTAGAGTTTCAGGCTAATTTCTCATTTATTTTTCTAGAAATTTAACAAAATGTCGAAAATCACGAGTGGTCAGTTACCTTTGGTCATATAGTGTGTCTAAAACCTTTATTAATTCCGAAAACATATTTGTTTCTGAACTTTTAATAGATTTTGAATACTTTTTTGAATCATTTATAAAGCTGAAGAAGCTACTTATAATTCTATTTGTGTTTAAATTATATTTTCTTCAGTAAAAAAAAAAAAAAAAAAAAAAAAAAAAAAAAAAATTATAATACATTAAAAAACATACGTTCAACAAAGCACTTAACTTCACTTCAAATCACTGAATGTTTATTAATTTCATTGAATAAATAATTTAACTTCGATACGATGTTAACCTATAACAATAATGAACAGTAAAGTAGTATTTCGTAATTGCATTCACTTCCTATGAAGTGTAAATTATATGAAAATATATAACTAACTACTCCCATGGCAAAATTTATAACAATATAGTAAAAAAAAATCTTCGAAATATGGATTGTTTATAATCATAAGTATTAATAAATAGTGTATTACATGCTTTTACAATCCATAGTATGTATCTGTATATATTTCTAAATAATAAAATCAGAAGTTTTAGATTCATTAATAAGCATAATTATTAAAGAGTTTCGTAAAAGTTACTATTAGATGCAATTTTATTGAAAACGATAAAATTTTATTGTAATCAACTCTAATTTGGAAAAACCAGTATAAGATCCGATTTGTTTGGAGCACAATTTATTTAATATTTTGAGAACATCCTTCCAGAATAATTAAAATGTTGGTTCAAAATCTGCCAACATGGATACATATAATCAGTTAAATAAAACGTACACCATTACACTGAGTTTGTATTTTTTATTACCTGCGATAGAAGAGCCCCATGAAACAAAGGAATATTTTTACTATTTAATCAATATTCCATTAATTTTATAAATATAAAAAGGCTCATTTTTTGGTCATATTGCAATGAAGTATGCACTTTCAAATATCAATGTTGTGATATTTAACGTTGAAAATTCCCCAGAACATTGTGAAATTTCTGCCTACGAACTTGAATGCAATTGGCACTTTTTCTCTAAATGTCAGAACATCTCTGAAATCCACATTTAAATTTAGCAATGGGCTGTACGTCTACACTGTTAAAAAAATTTATATCTAATTTTACTGCAATTTTTATGGAAAAAATTGCTGACAACATTGCTGCCAGCATTTGTTGCTTTACATTTAACGAAGTTTTTTTACAGTGTATTATTATCTATTCCCTTCTTCCTGCTTATGCATACAATATTTAAACTTTCGCATCCGCACACCTTCCAACACTCTCGCACAATTTATTCCACCATTTTTTTCTGATTAGTCAATTAACAAATCTTTAATTTCACATTTAATTTGACATTTGTGTAAAGCAATATCTGTGCAATCAATTACACAGTTTCGTTACAGGTAACATTTGTTGTCGAAAGTTAATTAAATTAATTCTAAAAATAGATATATATATATAAGAAAATAAAAGAAATGAATCTAACAACTTTGATTTTTATAATTCTATGATGTATAATATGATAGACAGAATTATTTTCATAGAATAACGCTTAAGGTAACTTTGCATAGATTGGTTTACATTGAAAGAAATTGTACAGTAAAATAAATATTTGGAATTCTACAATTATGATGATCTTTTAATTAATTTTAGTTTCTGCATTTTAAAATAATTGCTTTCAATTAACTATTCCTCTATCGCATATTACGGGGGAAATATATGAAGTTAAAACTCGATTTTACGCATGTAAACAAAAAATCTTTGTATTTTCCTAATACAGTTTATTATTATTATTATTATTATTATTATTATTATTATTATTATTATTGTGAGAGTGATATTTTATAAGTTGAAATAGATTAAACTATTTAGCATTTCCATCAAATTACTATCCTTTTGTTTATATAAATTTATTCCTGTCTTTTTTCTAATAGTAAATATATATATTTTTTAAAAATAAGCATGAATAAATTGATATGATGTCGAAAATGTATGATTTATTTTTTACGTGTTAGATACTTAAAGTTATTTCTAAATAACATTTCTATGTTACTTCTAAATAATAGTTATTTCTAACAATAATAAAAATCCTAGAAATCCTTTAAAAATATGATATTTTGTTATTTTTATTGCAAACAAGTGACAAAAAATAGCATTAATAATTTGTAATGAAAAATAAATATTTCAATAATTTTAATACTTTTATACGTAGTGATTTAAAATAAATTGTAAGTTTCAAAGTCTCTTAAACTTTCTTTTTTTTAAACTGTAATACATGGAAATTAAATTGTACTAAACAAAAATATAATACAAATGAAATTATTTATCTCTATAATCTATGAAAAAGAATTAACAGATTTAATAATATTGATCTTCATAAAATTGATCTATCATGATAAGTGTAAGACGATTTCTAAATAATTGCAAATAGTTATGAAGGTATAACACCTAAAATATGCATTCAAGCGAAATCTCTATACGCTTAATTACGTAGATACAACAGAGACAGGCAGGTATAAATTATATCCGAATGTCCATGGCGCTAGTTAAATGTTATATACAAACCTGAAATACAACCAGTAATTTTGCGTGCATATCATCGCAATTATTAGATACATATTGCCAAGTTAATCATGCAATTCAGAGGTATATTCAACTCAATATATGGCACATAAATGCCTGAATTTCATTTATTCCTGACGCTTAATCATAAGAAGTATTATTCACGTTTAATATTTTTGATGCAATATTTCTTTAGAAACAATTTCATTCATCTTAAATGATTAAAATAAATATATATATATTGCTTTTTTCACGTGAAAATTTCCATATATAAATTTCTTTCGTACCTACAATTTTGATAATTTGCTTTTCAGTCTGTCAGTCATGGTAAATTACGTAGTGAATATATAAAAAAACAGTTTTTGTTTTATTTTTGATCGATTTACAGTAGCTTATATGCAGCCTAGCCCTTTCGTGGTTATAAGTGCGTATACGCGCCCAGAATACCACTTAA
This sequence comes from Maratus speculifer, assembly GCA_964019185.1. Classification (NCBI taxonomy): domain Eukaryota; kingdom Metazoa; phylum Arthropoda; class Arachnida; order Araneae; family Salticidae; genus Maratus; species Maratus speculifer. The sequence goes on along the minus strand of OZ025289.1, from coordinate 171,065,997 downwards.
TTTGAATTGCTAAATGCCATACTGACACCGGAATTTTTAAATAAATATTTTAATTTTACAAAGAACGTAAAAAAAAAATTTATATATTATGAAATAAATTTGTTTTTAAATTCCAGTGTCATTCAATCATTTTAGTATTTTATGAATAGAAGTGCTTTAACCGTCAAAGGGCTAGAGCATTTTTTGTTGAACAACTAATAATTGACACATCATACATATACATACATATCTAAACTACTGGGCAAAAGTTAAAGGGGTGATATTACACATCAAGAAAAATAATATTAAATGGGAAACTAAGGGTCCCAAACGTCTTCCGAAGAAGATAGGCAATATCAAAGTTTAGGGTACAAAATATGAAATAAATATAAAAAACGAAAAAATTGGTCGATTCTTTTGCGGTTTTCACGAAAACTATTCTTTATGTCAGTATTTTCTTGAAAATAAATTATGCAGATAAATTTCAAAAATTTTCGATAGAGGGCGTTTTAGACTTTGGAGTAATGTACAACTATTTTTTACCGTTATTTTTTGCATTTCATTAAGTTTTTTTAGAAGTTTAGACATAAATTTAAATTTTGAGTTCAAAATCTGTGGTTAAATAGCACAAACGGAACTGTGTTCAATGGGAATGGGTAGATTCAAATTTCAAATGATTATAAAAACAGAAAAATTGATCAATTGATTTGCGGTTTTCACTAAAATTATTCTTTATGTCAGTATTGTCTTGAAAATGAATTATACAGATAAATTCCATAAAATGTCGATTGAGGGCGCTTTAGACTTCACAGTAACTTACAACTATTTTTTAAAGTTATTTTTTGAATCTCATTAGATGTTTTTTGAAGCTTAGACATAAACTTAAATTTTGAGCTGAAAGTCTTAACCATTGAGAGGGGTTAAGTAGCAAAAACTGAAGTGTGTTCAATGAGGGTGAAGAGGTTTAAATTTCAAATGATTATAAAAAAACGGAAAAATTGGTCGATTCGTTTGCGGTTTTCTCTAAAACCATTCTTTATGTCAGTATTTCCTTTAAAATAAATTTTAAACTTAAATTTCAAAAAATTCCGTTAGAGGGCGCCTTAAACTTTAGAGTAACCAACAACAATTTTTAACCGTTATTTTTTTTTATCTAAATAAAGGTTTTAAAAGCTTAGACTTAAATTTTTAGCTCAAAATCTGAATCGTTGTGAGTAATTAAATAGCGAAAAATTTAACTGTTTTCGTAGAGTGGACAGTTTAACATTTTAACTCCTGAATTCAGTTCAGTTTGCGCTTCTTAATCCCTCCCAACGATTCAGAATTTGAGCTCAAAATGAACACAAAATGCCCAATTGAACACAGTTCAATTAGCGCTACTTAACCACTCTCAACGATTCAGATTTTCAACAGAAAATTTAAGTTTATGTCTAAGCTTAAAAAAATTAAAAAACTTAATGAAATGCAAAAAATAACGGAAAAAATTAGTTGTACGTTACTCCAAAGTCTAAAGCGCCCTCTATTGGCATTTTTTGAAATTTATCTTTATAGTTTATTTTCAAGACAATACTGACATAAAGAATAGTTTTTGCATTAACCAATTTTTCTGTTTTTTATAATCATTTCAAATTTCGGACCCTAAACTTTGATGGCATATATCTCCTTCGGAAGACGTTTGGGACCCTTAGTTCCCCATTTAATATTATTTGTCTTGATGTGTACTATCACCCCTTAAAGTTTCGCCTAGTAGTTTAGATACACCCTGTATAAAACAGTATAATCAAAAGAAAACTTCTCCAGTATATGAGTTATTAGAGGCTTATCAACTCCATTTATAATAAGTAAGTTGTAAGCCATTTTAGATATAGGTATATGCTCGAGATCGTAAAGATTAAAAACATTAGAGCTGTCACGGCTACGATTACAAAGAAAACATTTCGAAAACTTCAATTGGCAACAGCTATTTTTTCATGCGCAATTTCATAGCGTATTTTAAAACGATAAATGTCATTGGAAAGATGCACATAAAATGAAAAATGCTTGCGTAAAATACTAGCAAAGAAGACTATTGCCAGGAATGATGTAGTGACAACTAGACGTGTTTTCGTATAGTTGATTTTTTTTTCATTTATGTCCTCAGTTATGTTGAAAAAATAATTTTAAAATGTGTTTTTGTCGTTGTGTTTTAGCATACTCGTTGAAAATAAAAATTTAATAATTTGTTTTAGAATGCTGAATATTACGTTACATAGGAACTCATTAGGATTTAGTGCCACGATATTACACCGGCATTTTTAGTTATACGTGACCGTTCGAATGCCATTTATGTTTTTTTTAATGCGCTGAGGATTTTGTGCTGGAAAAAGAGGCTTTTTCGTTCAAAAATTTCGTAAAATTTTCAATGTAAACGTAATCGTAAGAGCTGTATTTAAAAAAATCGTTACGATCTCTATATAATGTCTAATATCTGTGCAATAATGCATTTTTATCTTTTTTTTATTGCAGGTATTAATGAGTGAATTAAGAAAAGAATACATGAAATTATACGAGAAGAAATGAAGAAAATAACACTAGTCTGCATGATATTATAAGATTAGAAACTACTGATTGCCCTTAATGCATTTTAATGCTTATTAATGAACTATCCTTAGTTTTCTTCTATCATGTATTGTTTGTTTGCAACAGATCCGTTTTTATTTCGAAGCTTCATCGCCTAGAAAAAATATTATGTGGTAGTCACTGTTTGACGCAAATATACTTCTGAATGCTCTCCAACTTATCTAAGAACTTTTAGAAAACTATTTGATTGATTTCATTATGAGGTACATAAATGGCTTATATGTGGTGAGTTCAAAGTTTTAGAAATATTCTTGGGGTAATAAGTTGGAAGCTCAAATATACCTTGAATTTTATGACAATAGGATTGTCGAGCAAAGCAAAAGATTTCGATTTTATAAGTTTGGTGAGCAGGTAAAAATTTTGTTCCAGCAACTAAAAACATTTTACATGCAGCTCTCGTAACCCCCCTCCCCCCAAAAAAAAGTTTTCTCCAATACATATACAATTAGGATTAATGAAGGCTCTACCATTTTAAAGGCTCTACCATAAGATGGATTTTGTTTCATGTACAGTGGGTTGCCAAATTATTAGGGACAGTCATGAAGTATAGGTTTTTTGTACATTATTAGGATATAATTTGAAAATAAACACTGTTTTTAAGTTTAAAAAGCTTTAGTATTATAGTTTAAGTATCTATGCAACATTATATGAAAAAAAATATACATAACAGATGTCAATTTACCAATGTAAAGTAAAGAACATTAATATTTGGTGATATTTCCTTTGGCTTTGAGGAGTGCTTCGATGCGTCTAGACATGCTTTCAATGCAATTTCTGGCACTTTCTTTTATTTTAGGATTGTGATGCCATACATTTATTAGTTTTTCGATGAGTTGTAACTTGGTTGTAATAATTTCTTTGGCGATTTCCGCCTTACTGATCTTTTATACGTTTTTTATGAGGTTCATGTCAGGCGAAGGTAAAACTGGGATATTTGGCCAGCCAAAAACTTTCAACGCTCCTAGCTTTATGAAAAGGTGCTGAATCATGTTTAAACATGAACTCGTCACCACCTGGAAACCATTCTTCAATTTGCGGCAGCAACCGAGTTTCCAGAACTTGCCTGTACAGGACTTGTTTCATGGTTTCTTGGACAATGCAGAGACATCTAGCCCCTTTAACTCTTATGATAGACCACATCATTATTTTATCATGGTGTTTATCACTCTCCACGATGCAGTCCGGGCGGTATTTTTTGCCTGGACGTCGCCTGACAAAGCTGCTTTTATCGCCTAAAATCTCAAAAGGTGATTCATTTGCGAAACACACATGAGAAAAATTAAATACGTTCATAATTTTGAAATAAATGATTTTAAATAATATAAATAATAATTATCTTACAAATTGACCTTACTCCACTTATCAGTTGTCTTCTGGCAGTGCTTACGAGAACATGCAAGGCAATTCCTCTTGATCGCTTTTATCAACCGGGTTTTCTTGGCTGAACAATGTCTGTCAACCCTTCTTCCGCTAATCTTCGGTGTACAGTTCTCTTAGAAACTGGTATTCCAGATTTTTGAACGATCTGAGTAAGGAACCCCACACTTTTCTTTTGGTTTGCTAAACAGGTATCCCGGATTTTCCTATCGGTACGTGGAGTTGTTATGCGTTTTCTTCCACTTTTACCTTTTCGTTTAGACGAAAGTGGCTGGTTTTTGTTAAGATATTTTTTTATTCTGTTGACTACTGACTTGGAAACTCGAGTAAGTTCTGCTATCTTCCTTTGAGAATGAATCGTATGCAGGAGAAGGGTTTTTACCTCATATTTTTTAATAGGGGACAAATCAACCCCTCGACCCATACTGAAATCAATAAAAATAATAAAAAAAAATTAAATTGTAAGTAATATCATAAAAAACAAATATTTAATAAATAAAAGAAAGGTAATACTCATATATAATTCTTAACTTTTCAAAAAAAAAGAAAAAAATTTGTTTAAATTAAAGAAAAGAATCTTCCACTATTGGGTGGGTAAAAGACTAAGCGTCTCCTCCGTTATTAAAATATTAATAGAAAGCAAACAAACCTTTTAACATACCAGAATTACTTAAAAGTTGAATTATAGAGCTATTAACAACGGTAAAATACATTTCTGCAACACTTAAACCACTTAGAGTCACTGTCAAGTGCACCCGAAGTATAAGACTAGCAAAACATATGAATGTCCCTAATAATTTGGCAACCCACTGTACCTTACTATAAAATTTTATTCCGCTACACACGAAAATTTAAAAGGTTGAATTTTCGTTGATGCTCAAATCAAAAAACTGATCAATGGCAAAGATTTAGAAGAAAAAAAACAATTAATGAGATAGAAAAATAGGCATGGACCGCTTTCAAATAGTTTCACAAAACATTTCTGGGTAATAGGAATTATTCAAATTATAAGGAAATTCTAGAAAAAATGGTGGATACTTTCAAGAAGTTGCATTGCAATATGAATGTAAAAAGGCACTTTCTACATTTCCACTACTTTCCATAAAAAGCTAAGCAATTACAATGAAGAGCACAAAGAGCACTTTCAGCAGACTGTTGAAGGGATAGAGCATAAAGCAACGATAAGCTTGAATATACATTTAATGCCACAGTGTAAAACATTTGTGTAACGTTACACCATAAAATGGGTGGCAGCTTTGCTGAATCCAATTTGATGGAGTAATTTTTCTTTTACCTATATAACAATGAAATGTAAACATATATTACTTCTGTAACATTACATGTTACACCGGTTATATCGGATAAAGTACTCCTTAACATTGGAGGAAGCAAGGTTGTGAGGGAGTGACCTTTCCATAAAGGCACTCTAGTGTTTCTGAGATCGTGACGTCAATAAGTTAACAAGTGTAAGCGTAAAAGCGACATCTATCCTCTCTTTTACTTTAACTTTCTAGAGTGTGTGTGCTCTTTCGGATTTTACAGTTAGCTTGCGGTTATTAGTAATATGTTAATGTGAAGTATCTCAGTTTGCAGCATATAAAAGCTTGGGTTTGAGTGAATGAGGCGTGTCTCTGGCATTAGCCAGCGAGTGTCTCTGGCATTAGCCAGCGAGTTTCTCTGGCATTGGCCAGCGAGAGTCTCTGGCACTAGCCAGTGAGTGTCTAGCCAGTGTGTGAGGATCTCTGGTATTAGATAGCGAAGTGAAGTATTGTTCAGCGAAGTGCTAGCCGATTGAAAAGTAGCAACGAAGCCTCCAGTGAGTGGAAAGGAGTTCCGACAGTTGACTTGAGAGTTGGCCGGGGTAAGAAACCTCTTAGTTTCATTTGGATTGTTTGTGAATAAAGGATTACCCACAGCCACGGGCTGTTTAATTAAGCTTTATCTAGCAGATCAGCCAAGAGATAGCGGAAGGTATTAGTAGGTGCCCCGACTGAGCTAGGCCGAAGCTTGTGAGTATGTGTTTAGTTTTTTCATAGTCTTCTCAGTTGTGTAAAGTTAAGACTTGCTCCACTTCCCTTCAGCCTTTATCGTTTCAATAAACGTTGTTGTTTTATCTTAACACTAGAATTACCGAGGCGGGTCATCCGTGACCCAAGACGTGGTCTTTAGCTCCTATTACTGTTGCTTTTCAAAGTAAAACTTTGAAATTGATTGATTTTTCCTAAATATTAAGTATGATGCCTTAGCACGAATTTAGTTGAAATCGGGTTAAAATATTTTTATATACACATCTTTATAACTAGAATTACCATTCTGGGTCATCGCTGACCCGATCAAAATAATTGCATTTTTCATTTATTTCAACAATGATTTCAACTCTATATTTTTCAATAAGATAAGAATAGTGTAAGAATATGTTCCACACTTACTTTTCACAAAAGACAGGGAACAGGCACAGGGGGGAGGGGGGTCATGATCACATACTGTTATGCATTTGGAAGCTAAATGTGTGAGTTTTTATTTCAAACTATTGTAAGAATTATGTAAATAGTTGTTTTTTATGTTATACCTTAGAAAGTAACTAAATAGAGTATTTTGCCTCTCATAAGCCACATGGAGAAAAAAAATTGTTTGTGGCATTTGACTTTCGCACATTTGTACTAATGGCATCACTACGGAAGTTTCTTGAATGAGAAAATTTTAAAATTGTAACGTGAATTGTCTTTAAATGACTTTAGGGAAGAAATTTAGTGAGGAAGTAACTGTTGTCGTCATCTGATAATGCTGAAAATCTTGACATAAATGACAAAACAATTTTTCTTGAAAATGACAATAAAATTTCATTGTTCAAATCCAATACATGTAATAGCAAGCTGAATAAAAATAGCCAAAAAAATACTGTGGGAAAAATAAAGAGACACAAATAAATTGTAAATATTTTGAAGAAAATTAAAAATAAAAGAATTCATTTTTCGAAATATTTCTAAAAAGTGAGAAAGATACAAAATAAATCACTTTTTGAATCGATTTGGAACATCGAGCTATATGAACGGTACAGCCGCAATGTTCAATATTATGCAAAATCTGATTCAAGATCTAGTGGTCATAAATGTTTTGGTAGTTGTTAAAGATACAACAGATTCTAATGTAAGTAAAAAGTCTTCTTGCTAAAATTATAAATAAAAGCAATATTGGAAAAGAACTTGAAGATATAAGTCCACGCACCAGCACTGAAATTTCAAACAAATGAAAAATGTTATCACATAAACTAACACTGTTTGCGAAAACTACTTATAACTTGTTTGTGCATAATGCACAGAAAAAAAAGAAAAAGAGAAAAAGACCATGGCATTTTGTATAAATTGATTGGACAGTAAACTGTATAAAAAGTAAAATTGTAAGTAAAAAAATCACGAATATGTATATATATTTAAATTTATTGTATTTAAATATCTAAGTGATCTGAAGGAACATTATTAAACAATTTAAATCCATAAATCATATGTATATATTTATTAAAAAGGTATCAAAATCTCAAAGCAATTTTTTTTTTAAATAGAAAAAAAATCCTTTGTGGTATTTATTCTCGAAATTTCATATTATGTAATAGTCTAAATGCTAGATTGTATTAATTATTAATTAAAAATCATTTTATTCATCGTCAATAATTATTGTGTGCCTTTATATTCCATATAAAACAAGAATAACGTCTTTAAAAGCCATGGGTCAGATGTGACCCACCCCGGTATTTCTAGGTATACAAGAAACCTGGTAATTCTAGTGTTAATCACTGAGTATGACTACATTTAACCTGCACCACGACCAACCTAACGTTACAAATGACACTCAGCATGCATGTACCGTTACAAATGGCGCCCAACGAAACATCGGACACTGTGAGATTGTGCCACGTGTGTATTTCACCGGTGAAGGTGATATTAGTGAATTTTTAGTTAAATTAGATGATTATATTTTGTTCAATAATATACCTGAGAAAAGTAGGTACGTAGTGCTTAAATGCTCGTTGAAGGGCGAAGCACTTTTGTGGTTGGAAAATATAGGAAAGTTTTTGATTAATGATGAAGCGAAAAGATTTGAACAAACTGTGATTGAGTTAAAGAAGGCATTTCCTCCAGTTAAAGATAAAAGTATTTTCAGAAAAGAGTTCTATTGTAATAAGCAGAATATTTATGAGTCGGCGTCAAAATTCTATCTACGTAAGCTTGAACTAAAAAATAAATTAGATTTAGATATCACATTTGAGGAATTATTGGACATTGTTTTTCCTCTTTTTAATCCAAGTATACAGGACTTTATTGAAGTTAGAGCACCGAAGAATTTTGCAGAAATGCACCAGTTACTATCGAAGTATGAGACTCGGCATAGCTCGGATCAACGGGATTTGCGTAGCCCTCGTCAGAGACCGGTCACGGATAGTAATTTGAGAAATGAGGGGGGACGTAATTTTGTGAGAGGGGGGCAGCGATTTCCGAATAGTAATTTGCGTAATAGAAATGATGGATTTGGTCGTAATATGTCGAATACGAGTAATGGTAACAGGAATGGTGGTGGTGCTAATAAGTTTAGAAGTGGTGAGAGAAATATGTATGGAAATAGACAGAATAGTGGTTACAATCGTAGTGGGGGAGAACGGGACAGGAATGTTTCTTCGCAAGTAAGGAGATTAACTTCGGATGAGAATGTTGAAAATAGGTCAATGCAAAACAAATGTGTTCAGAGGTCGGAAATGTCTTCGGTGAGTTTGAATAAAATTACTATTAATCCGGTTGAGTTACCTGAAGTGTTAATTGTGTTAGATGGTATTGTCGTTAAAAGTGTCTTCGATACAGGGGCAGATAAGTCGTTCATTTCTTTTGATTGTTATCGGAAATATTTTTCGTATAAGAAGTTGAAGAGGTTAAGTCTGGTGGTTCAGGGAGTAGCTTGCGATAATAAAGGTTCAGTAGAATTGGAAGTTGAAATTCGTTCGGTTAAGACATGTTGGGAGTTTCGTGTGTTAGATGGATTAACAGTGCATTGTATAGTTGGTGTGGATTATATGAAGGATAGAGGAATTAGTTTGGATTTCTTTAAAAAGTCGTTAATCGTGAATAATGATGAGAATGTGAGTAAGAAAGAGCATGTTTCAGTGTCAGTTAATTTGGAGGAGTCGGGGTTAAGTGAGGTTAAGAAAGTGGAGTTTAATGAGTCTTTAGTCGATTTTGGTAAAGTTTTTTCAGATAAACCGAGTTTAAGGAATGAAATGCATATTGGTTTTGACGCACTAGTTGCTAGTAAACCATTTCGTTATGATTTTATATCTAATATTTTTAAGTCTTTGTGTGAAAAGTTGGAGACTGGGGACGGTAAGGAACTTACTCAGTCTAATATGGCTGAACGTGTAAATCGTACATTAATTCAAATGATTTCTTCGTATGTTGGTTCTCATCACGCAAATTGGGACCAGTTTCTTCAGCATTTTGCGTACGCACTTCGTACAGCAGTTCATGAGTCAACGGGGAAAACGCCAGCTGAATTGTTTTTGGGTAGAAAAGTCATTACTCCATTCCAAAGGCTAGTCATAGTGTCAGATGCGGAAAGTCAGTACATGTGTCAGGATATTGAGAGGTTGGTGAAGGAAGCTCAGGTTCAGATGGGAAAAGCGCAAGAAAAGCAGGCTCAGTATTATAATATGCGTAGGAGGGAGTTAGAAGTGAGAGTTGGAGATTTTGTGTTAGTAGAAAAGCATTGGTTAAGTTCAAGTCGTCAAAAGAGAGTAGCTAAGTTTGGTCCGAAGTTTGTAGGTCCGTTCGAGGTTTTAGAAGTTCGAAATAATAATTTGGTTGTTGATGTCAATGGTGAAAGAATGACGGTTAATTTGGATCAGGTTAGAGTTTATAAGTTTAGGGAAAATGGTAGTTAAGGTTCTCATGTGTCGAGTGGTGTTTCGCGAAATTCCCGATCCAATGAGTAACCGAGTCCAGCACTTCTTCATCTAATTCTTTTCATCAATATTCAAGAAGAAAAGTTGGTCAAACAGCTCCCAAAACTGTTATTGAGAGTCGAAAGCCTAGCAATCCGAGAGCAAAGTATGATAACAAAAATAAGAGAGCAGTGTCAAATACTTCAGACTCTGTGTGCCATAAAAGGAAAAAGATTATAAACTATCCCGTTCCTCCACTTATTAGACAGCAACCTCAGAAACATACATTATCTAATAGTTCACCATCTTCGGTATTTAATCCCCGGAAAAGATTTCAGATGGACACTCGGCAAACTGTTAAACGAACTTTAAATTCCGAATTTTTGCCTAATAAGAAACAACATAGATCCGGAAAGAAACGTGGCCTAGGTTCTTCAGTAACTTCGGGTGCGTCTAGAAAGAGGAGACAACTCTCAGATTACCGGCATCAACAGTGTGAATCTCGCCATGGAGTGACCCCAGCGAACCGGCCAGAGCAGAGTCGTCGAGCGGAACCTACAAGTATCCCACGGCATCCATTCCGAACCAGGCTGCAGGCACGACAGTCAACTGTGGCGTCTCCGTACAGTTCTGATGACGAAAGATCCTTCGTACAAGGTTTCTGGGACAAGAGGAGAAAACCATCCGGTAGTATGAAGCCAGCCAGCAGCGAATCATCTCTATGATTGGGTGATAATGTTCCTTATTAAATTTCTATTAGAGTGCATATATGTGGTAACAATGTGAAAGAATAGAAAGCAGAAAGACTGTTTGGTACTTTTGGCCATTTTTGGATTTTTTGACGGACTCACGATTGGTGCTTAATTGTGTTCAAAATTTGTTTGCAAAATTGTTAGTTTTATGTATGTTTGAGATTTTGGTCTTAACTGCTTTTAAAAATTCTGGATCTATTGTTAAATTGTTGTGTTATTTGTTAAAAATGTTACTATATTGTTATATTGTTCATGTGTTATAAAATGTATGTTAATGTATGTTTAAATTTTCAGAAAGTACAGATAGTAATTTGGGTTATTTTGTACACGCGCCGCGGTTCAGGCGCGCACGTGTTTTGCGGTCAAGAAGTCCTTGACACGAGTTTCTATCTCTTATACTAACATTTAATGAATTAACTTTCTCCTTATCGTTCGTGTTTTATGTGTTGCGTTTGTACTTTTGTTTGGAATGGTTTCCGCAAGTTGCGAATTTTTAAGCTGCGTTTGAATTTGAAATTGTATTGTATTAAAATTGAATGTTAATGTGATTTTCTTGCAGGGAAGTATACCTGTGTTATGTATTGATTCTGCTATTTTTCTTTTAGTTAATACAGATGAAGAGCATGATGACGTCATTTTGTAAATTTTTGATATTTTTTTTAGATTGTTGCATAAGCACAGCGATATGACTCTGTACGTATGTGCCCCAATTATTGTTAAAATGGAGTTAAGTTCTGCAGAATTTTGGGAGTTAGTTCATTGGCTAATGGGTATGTGGGTATTACGTAATAGCAGAGTTATTTTGAGTATGAAGTAAAATTTAATTTTAGATGAGTTCGGTATTTGGATGAGGAAAATTTTTGCGCATTGGGTTTTTTGGACTTGGTGCGAATTCTAGTATTAGGAAAGTTTTATGGGAGAAATTTTTGGTAATGTTATAGTTGTATTGCAATATTGAGGAAAATTTCGGAAGTTTAGTGTTTTGAGAAATTTTAGCACTCCCAGTGGAGTGGGCTGTTTTGAAAGAAGAAATAATTAGTTTTGAAAGTTTTACGAGTTTTTGGAAGGTTTACGGAGGCTATTTGTAAGATGGAAGAATGATTGGATTGAATATGTGAATATTTGAGGCAAACTGAGGTTTTTTGGTTGTGATGGGTTAAAGTTAATATTTTAAAAGTTATGTTTCGGCGCTAAATTTCACCCATCACTTTGTTTATAACGGCTCGAAATTTATAACAAGAAAAAGTTCTGGGCATGCATTTGGCCCAGCCTTTTTTCTCTGTAAAATCCGAGGGGGGGGGCTTGTGAGGGAGTGACCTTTCCATAAAGGCACTCTAGTGTTTCTGAGATCGTGACGTCAATAAGTTAACAAGTGTAAGCGTAAAAGCGACATCTATCCTCTCTTTTACTTTAACTTTCTAGAGTGTGTGTGCTCTTTCGGATTTTACAGTTATCTTGCGGTTATTAGTAATATGTTAATGTGAAGTATCTCAGTTTGCAGCATATAAAAGCTTGGGTTTGAGTGAATGAGGAGTGTCTCTGGCATTAGCCAGCGAGTGTCTCTGGCATTAGCCAGCGAGTGTCTCTGGCATTAGCCAGCGAGTGTCTCTGGCATTGGCCAGCGAGCGTCTCTGGCACTAGCCAGTGAGTGTCTAGCCAGTGTGTGAGGATCTCTGGTATTAGATAGCGAAGTGAAGTATTGTTCAGCGAAGTGCTAGCCGGTTGAAAAGTAGCAACGAAGCCTCCAGTGAGTGGAAAGGAGTTCCGACAGTTGACTTGAGAGTTGGCCGGGGTAAGAAACCTCTTAGTTTCATTTGGCTTGTTTGTGAATAAAGGATTACCCACAGCCACGGGCTGTTTAATTAAGTTTTATCTAGCAGATCAGCCAAGAGATAGCGGAAGGTATTAGTAGGTGCCCCGACTGAGCTAGGCCGAAGCTTGTGAGTATGTGTTTAGTTTTTTCATAGTCTTCTCAGTTGTGTAAAGTTAAGACTTGCTCCACTTCCCTTCAGCCTTTATCGTTTCAATAAACGTTGTTGTTTTATCTTAATCACTGAGTATGTCTACATTTAACCTGCACCACGACCAACCTAACGTTACAAATGACACTCAGCATGAATGTAACGTTACAAGGTTACTCCATAAAATTGAAGGCAGCAAGGCTGCCACCCATATTATGGTGTACCGTTACTCGAATGTTTTACAGTGCACAATACTGTTTTATGTTGAAGATTGACATAAATGATGAATTATTAGTGCCTTTCATAATATTCAACAGGGAAACAATGTATTAGTTTTTTGAAGAGTAAAAGTTATGCCAAAATAAAAATTAGGGTTCTTAGAAAGTTCGGAAATAAGGAATAAGAATTAATATTAAATAATGATTCACACGCTATACCTTATGCTGATATGCACGCAATTTATTAAGAATTATTAAAGCAACTAATCTTCGGAATAACTGAAGTTAATCACTAAATGTAATTAAAAAATCATATTTTGGTAGAAATTTATAAATTCATAGAATAAGCAATTTACAAGTTACTGCACATTTACAAGGGTAAATGCACGTAATATACTATCCTTTATTTCATATCACAAATAAAATACATCATTAATAATAAATTAATAATTAATAAAACTCTCGGTGGATACCGTCATGCGTAAAAGAATAACTGTTTTATGTTTTCAGTTAATATAGGAAGTACAACGTGACCAATGAAAGGTTGAATAACTTTGCCTCGGAAAACTTATAATACAACAATATCCAATTTTCCCATTTCAAAATACCTCGCTAGAATCTACAATTTTACATGAAATATGATATGCTTATGTATTTATCTCTGCTTGAACTCATCATCTCAAGGCGATGTAGAAATTATGCTGTCTATCCAAACTCACAAATGTGGAAAATTCATATTTTGATCGAATTCATTTAATCTGTCTTATCTTGGAAGATTGGATTTAGTATTCCCATAATTTCTTTAGTTAATGCTGTATTGTTTGATTATGTTTCTACATTTTTTATTTGTTTGATGGAAATGTTTTTTTTTCAATTTTCTTATTAGTTATACACACACACATATATATATATATATATATACATATATATATGGGCGATGATTTTATAATGTAGCTATGGAGATTCTGATGACTCAGTTTTTCATAAGCTAATGTTCATTTGAATTAAAGTTTGAACCTCTGTAAATGTGTTCCGTTATATTCACTCTATCAGACAATAATTTAAAACATTCAATTTTATTGTGTAAAAAATAATATATATATATATATATATACAGGGTGATTCCGAATTTTTTTACAATAAAAGAGGGGTGATAGTACACATCAAGACAAACAATATTAAATGGGAGACCAAGGGTCCAAAACGTTTTCCTAAGGGAATAGCCGCCATTAAAGTTTAGGGACCAAAATTTCAAATAAACATAAAAAAACGGAAAAATCGGTCGATTGATTTGCGGTTTTCACTAAAATTATTCTTTATGTCGGCATTTTCTTGAAATTAAATTATAAAGATAAATTTCAAAAAATGCCGATAGAGGGCGCTTTAGACTTTGGAGTAACGAACAACTATTTTTTACCGGTACTTTTTGCATCTCATTAAATGTTTTCGTAAGCTTAGACTCAAACTTAAATTTTGAGCTCAAAATCTGTAGTTGGGAGTGGGTAAGTAACACAAACTGAGCTGTGTTCAGAGGGTTCAAATTTCAAATGATTATAAAAAACGGAAAAATTGGTCGATTGATTTGCGGTTTTCACTAAAATTATTCTTTATTTAGGTGTTTACGTGAAAATAAATTATAAGGATAAATTTTTAAAAACGCCGATAGAAGCCGCTTTAAACTTTGGAGTAACGAAACACTCTTTTTTGGCGTTATTTTTTGCATCTTATTAAATGCTTTCGTAAGCTTAGACTTGACCTTAAATTTTGAGCTCAAAATCTGAATAGCTGGGAGTGGTTAAGTACACAAACTTAGCTGTGTTCAGAGGGTTCAAATTTTAAATAATTGTAATAAACGGAAAAATTGGTCGATTCGTTTGCGGTTTTTGCTAAAACCAATTTTTAAATCAGAAGTTTCCTTGATCAATCAGTGTTTTCTTGGAAATAATTTTTAAAGATAAATTTCACAAAATGCCGATAGAGGGCGCCTTAGACTTTGGAGTAGCGTATAACTATTTTTAAGTGTTATTTTTTTAATCTCATTAAATGCTTTTAAATGCATAGACATAAATTTTGGGCTGAAATTCTGAATCGTTGGGAGTGTTTAAGTAGCGAAAAATTGAATTGTGCTCGAGGAGGAAAGATGGTTAAATTTTAACCCCTGAACATACTTCAGTTTGCGCTTCTTAACTCCTCATAATGATTCAGGATTTGAGCTCAATATTTAAGTTTAAATCAAAGCTTCCGAGAACATTTAAAATGCTTTTGCAAGCATTTAATTAGAACCAAAAATAATGGTTAAAATGAATTGTTGGTTACTCTAAAGTTTAAGGCGCCCTCTGACGGAATTTTTTGAGATTTATCTTTAAAAATTATTTTCAAGAAGATACTGACTTAAAGAATAGTTTGTTTTTTTTTAATCGCAAACGAATCGACCAATTTTTCCATTTTCTATAATTACTTTAAATTTGAACCTCCCCCTCCCCCTTGAACACAGTTCAGTTTGTGCTACTTAACCACTCTCTACTATTCAGATTTTCAGCTCAAAATTTAAGTTTCAGTCTAACCTTCCTAAATCATTTAAAGAGATGCAAACAATAACGGCAAAAAATAGTTGTTCGTTACTCTAAAGTCTAAAGCGCCCTCTATCGGCATTTTTTGAAATTATCTTTATAATTTATTTTCACGAAAATACCTAAATAAAGAATAGTTTTAGTGAAAACCGCAAATTAATCGAACAATTTTTCCTTTTTTTTAATCATTCGAAATTTGAACCCTCTGAACACAGCTCAGTTTGTATTACTTAACCACTCCCAACTACAGATTTTGAGCTCAAAATTTAAGTTTGAGTGTAAACTTACGAAAACATTTAATGAGATGCAAAACATACCGGCAAAAAATAGTTGCTCGTTACTCCAAAGTCTAAAGCGCCCTCTATCGGCATTTTTTGAAATTTATCTTTATAATATAATTTCAAGAAAATGCCGACATAAAGAATATTTTTAGGGAAAACCGCAAATCAATTGACCGATTTTTCCGTTTTTTAAGTTTATTTGAAATTTTGGTCCCTAAACTTTAATGGTGGCTATCTCCTTAGGAAAACGTTTTGGACCCTTGGTCTCCTATTTAATATTGTTTGTCTTGATGTGTACTATCACCCCTCTTTTATTGTAAAAAAAATTTGGAATCACCCTGTATATACATATACAGGGTGTATCTAAACTACTGGGCAAAACTTTAAGGGGTGATAGTACACATCAAGACAAATAATATTAAATGGGAAACTAAGGGTACCAAACGTCTTCCGAAGGAGATAGGCGCCATTAAAGTTTCGGGTCCAAAATTTGAAATGATTATAAAAAACGGAAAAATTGGTCGATTCGTTTGCGGTTTTCACGAAAACTATTCTTGATGTCAGTATTGTCCTGAAAATAAATTATAAAGATTAATTTTAAAAAATGCCAATAGAGGGCGCTTAGATTTTGGAGTAACGAACAACCATTTTTACCGTTCTTTTTTGCATCTCATTCAACTTTTTTAGAAGTTTAGACATAAACTTAAATTTTGAGCTCAAAATCTGCGGTTAAGTAGCGCAAACTGAACTGTGTTCAACGGGAGTGGGTAGGTTCAAATTTAAAATGATTATAAAAAACAGAAAAATTGGTCAAATGATTTGCGGTTTTCACTAAAATTATTCTTTATGTCAGTATTGTCTTGAAAACAAATTATACAGATAAATTTCAAAAAATGTCGATAGAGGGCGCTTTAGACTTTGGAGTAACGTACAACTGTTTTTTACCGTTTTTTTGCATCTCATCAAAATTCTTTACAAGCTTAGACATAAACTTAAATTTTGAGCTGAATATCTGAATCGTTGAGAGTGGTTAAGTAGCGCAAACAGAAATTTGTTGAATGGGGGTGGGGAAATTCAAATTTCAAATGATTATTAAAAATAGAAAAATTGGTCGATTCGTTTGCGTTTTTCTCTAAAACCATTCTTTATTTCAGTATTTCCTTAAACATAAATTTTAAAGATAAATTTTTAAAAAATTCCGTTAGAGGGCGCCTTAAACTTTAGAGTAATCAACAACTATTTTTAATCTTTTTTTAATCTAAATAAATGTTTTAAAAGCTTAGACTAAATTTTGAGCTCAAGATATGAATCGTTGTGAGTAATTAAGTAGCGAAAAATTGAACTGTGCTTGTAGGGTGGGCTCGGTAACATTTCAACTCCTGAACAAAGTTCAGTTTGCGCTTCTTAACCCCTCCCAGCGATTCCCCAAGATATGTACCCCTCCCAAAGATACATACCTACGGATCATTTATACACTGCTCAAAACAATTAAAGGATATTGCAGTTTTAGGTGGATTTTGTATCTAGGAAACTTTTTAGCTGATTGATACATGGTCGACAGACATAGTAGGTTATATGAGAATAAATTGCACATGTTTGGCAGAAAAAAAAATGCATTTTATTGCGCATTTGTGTACAAAAGAAAAAAAACACATTTTTTGCATATGAGAAAAAAAGAATAAGAAAAGATGTTTTCTTCAAAGAAAATCATTTTCAGTAGGGGGTATGGTTTCCACGGGCGGCCAGCAACGTTGAACACCTTTGAGGCATGGACTCAATGAGGCTATTAATGACGAGTTGGGGTATTCTGCCCCACTCTTCCAGAAGAGCTCTTTCCAGTTATTGGAGAGTTTGTGGAGGTTGTTGGCGGCCAGAAACTCGTCTTCCTAGAGCGTTCAAACGTGTTCGATTGGATTCATGTCTGGAGAACACGCTGGCCATTCCATTCGAACGATTCCTTCCTCGAAAAGGAAATCCTCCACCAAGTTTGCACGATGTGGCCTGAAGTTTTTGTTCATTAAAACAAAGCTATCTCCGATTGTTGCAGCTTAAGGGACTACAATAGGTCTGAGGATCTCATCCCTATATCGGCGACCAGTCAGAGCTCCATCTCGAATGATGTAGAAGTCAGTGCGCCCGTCAATGGAGATGCCACCATACAACAACACTCCTCCAAGGCCAAATCAGACACTTTCGTGCACGAACGCAGGATTATTCCTACTGCCACGGTCCCTCCAGATGAAAATACGCCTATTATCCGAATGCACAGAAAAAAAGGACTCGTCTGAAAACAGAATATTGCTCCATTCATTTCTCCTCCAGTTGACATGCTCGGTTGCCCACTCCATGCGGTCGCGACGATGCCTTAAAGTTAATCTAACACATACCATCGGTCGGCGAGCATACAGACCTACAGCATGGAGCCGGTTTCGGAAAGTCTGAGTTGAAATCGTGGTGCCTGTAGCCGAGCGAAAGTGTTGTTGGAGAACAGTAGTGTTCATGTTTCAGTGTCTCCGAGCTGTTAACGCTAAATACCGATCTTCATTGGGAGTTGTTGCCCGTCTACGACCTTGCCCTGATCTTCGGCCTGCACATGCACTCTCCAAAAGACGGTTCCAGATCCTGGAAATGACACTTTGTGTAACTCCAATGGCTTGCGCTACTTCGGCTTGAGTTTGGCTCCCTTCTAACCTACCAATAATTCTCCAAGCTTCTGAATCTGTCAAATGACTTCGCTGAGACATCGTACTCATCGAGACAAAGCAATCACCGAATGCCGATGATCCTTGTCTTCATTCTCTTTTATTCAGTTGAAAGTCAAATTTCATTCGCCGCCGCTGAAGCGACGTTTTTGACGTCGAACTCAAAATTTGCATACTCCACAGTTTGAAAACCAGAAAAAAATGCATTTGTGATTCTCTTCTTCTATTTTCGGCAAACAAAATTTCGTTTATATCTTTATTTTATATAAAACTTCAAGTATCCTTTAATTGTTTTGAGCAGTGTACATCAACTAAAATACTTTGCTGTCAAGGTGTCTAAAAAAGCACAATGTGAATATATAAGATCTGTTTATACAAAAAGCAAAGAAATTAAGTGAGTACTTGTGTAATTTAATTTTGATAGTTAGTTCCTACCTTTTCTTTTTATTTACCCCAATTAGAAATGCGATATGTCCAATAAACCTGCGGAAAATGCAACTATGTTTATATACATATATATATATATAATGGAATTAGGAAAAATGGAATTGGTTTCAAAATTTTTCCAATAGTAGTTTTATTTTATCTTATATACACCTCTTCATTTGTATCATACACTTTCAAAGTTTGGCCACTTAAGAAATTTTATTTAAAGCACCTAAATATGGTTTTTAAAAATTTCACTATGTTATTTCTATAAGATATTATATGATTTTCTTTATTGTCGGCAAAGAAAACAATGGAGAAATTAATTTCTCGTAGTGACAGAAACACAAAAAGTTATCTGTAACTTTTGTGGCAAATTGTCCCAATATAGTCCAGTTAATTCTGATGCATGTCCCAGTTACCCAATTCTTTAAACAAAAACTGATGGGAAAAATGGGACACAGGGCCTTGTATTTGAAACATTAAATAGGTGTGCATAGATACATAATAATACAGTCATATGCCTAATATTTCGAAAAAAATGATTGCTTTAAAAGTATTTAAAATATTTTAATAAAAGACCGATGAAGTTGTTCGACTGTTGTTGTTTTTGACTCTTTAAGTGTAAAGAACATAATATTCCGTCGATTAAGCTCCAGGTCTCACTGGGTTGTAAGTAATATTTAAGATGATATAATTCTATCCATTTGATGAGTTTCCAATACATTTTAGAATAATTAAAATTCTCAAGGATTCCATCCAATATTGTAATAATTTTTTTTTATGTGTACAGATAATAAGATTATGTAATCTTAATCTTAAGAAACAAAAGATCCTTTTACAATAATAAATACAGGAGATAGCATTTCAACTTTTGTTAGCATTTCAACTTTTTTCAAACACAGTCATTAAGAAATATATTTCAGTCAACTAAAACAAAATGGCTTTGTAAATGTAACAAATCAAAAGGAAAAAAAATTGGTCATTAATTAATACAAACGGTTTCGACACAATATAAAAAAAGTTTCGTTGAGTAAATAATTTTGTAAGTTTGGCACTCAAAGACAATATAAGTCATCGCCCTTTATTGCAATATTTGAAATTTTATATAGAGAGTAAAATTAAAAAATTAAAATTCCAAACTTTGTATAGACTTTAAAGTTGTTTGAAAATAACTTAAAAAATCCTTATTCTTTATTTATATTTTAATTTAACATGTATTTATTCATCTACGATTTTTTTGTATGTTTCACTTAACAGGTTTTTATCAAATCATGAAAATGAAAGTTGATTAAAACTCATCAAGTATTTGATATAATAAAATTGAATTGAGTAATAATAAAAAATGTGTTTAATAAAAAGCAAATTTTCGATTATTTTTGCCTATTTTTCCCTTCTAATTAAAATTTATTTATATAATATATTTTTCTCCAAATAAAAATTATTGAAACCTTGAACTTCTAATGTATTCTACCACTCATTACTGCAACTGACATTGACATTAATATTTTTGTTACAATATCCAGTTTCTGCAAACAATGAGATAATATGTCATTTAAAAGTTGATTTTTAATAGGATTAAAACATTCTACAAAACAAGATGATTATGTTATTTAATTCGTAAGTGAACTCTTTTTTACAAAACAATATACATATGCTACAGGGTTAAAGATTGTAATCGTAAAACTACTAAAAAAACAAAATGTTTTTCCTAAAAAGTACACGAATTAACAATTTGAGAACACCATTACATGAAATCATGCTTAACGCTATAAATATTAAATAAATTGTAAAAATTAAAAATATATATACATTAGTGAACATGCTATTTATAATCTAAAATAAATAAAGAAATCGAGGTCATTAACATATTAAATTACTAGATAAAGAGAGATAAATTAAATTGAATTTATAATTGACTTTGAGAACCAAATTAGCAGTTTATAAATCTGCAGATTTTCCTCCATAAACGAATAATCTTCAATTTATATCTAAGCTGAGAGTAATTTAAAGGTAACTTATAGATATACTGTGACAGTTGCTTACTGAACTTGAAAAGCATTTACAAGTTTCAGCAGTTGTAATTTATAAGATTAGATTGATGATGCGAGCACTCATATACTTAAATTTTGCTACATAATATAACTTGTCGATAGAAGCATGTATGAAATATATTAATGTTATTATAATAGTCTATTTTGAGCTGCGGTGTTTATTTTTATTTATTTAAAAATAACTTTTAAATTGCTTTTTTTTTCTTTTAGTTTGTACATCATTTTGATAATGTCACAATATCTTTAATATTATCTTCTAAATAATTTTAAATAGGTATTAGTAAAAACTTATATAAAATATTTAACGTATTTTTGTTATCTATAATAGTTTAACTTTTTTACAAGTAAATAAAATTCAAGTCCCATCTTAGATGTATTTATAGAAAACCAATAATATAATTTTATTATTTCAGTATGTTTCTAACATTATGAAATATTAATATGTATTTTTATGAGAAGTCATCTAAAATGCATTTAGGTTTCTCAAATTTTGTTTTAAAAAGTTACAGGTTTAAAGGTTTTGTTCGAAGTAATAATAAATATACCAATATAAATGGATTTCAATAAAGGTTTTTAAATGGATGTTTGATAAACTCTATTACAAAAGAAATATTTGATTTTCAGATCCATAATATTTTACCTTATCATTTTGATTAATAATTTTTAAAAGTACTTTTTTCATGAACATACATTGCTGCACCGGATTTTATGCATCAGTGTAGTATTCGATGGAAAGTGTTTTTTCACTTCTTTTTATCCTTTCCTGTGCAGTTTTTCTATTTTATGAGAAAAGTTATTTGAAATATATTTATCGGTCCAATAGAGAAAATAGTAAAAAATAAAATAGAATAAATTTCACATTTTCAGCTAAAATTTTATACATTCTGGTACGGACCTCATGTGCACAACTAGTGTTTACAAACATTATATTGCTATATTTTCCAACAAAAAAAGCGTTTTAATTAACTATTTTTATCTGCTTACCACTCTGTATTTCTTTTTATATTAATACTTTTAATTATTCAGTAAAAATAATGAAAGTAAATCTCTGCCTTAATACAGGGTGTCCAGCAAATAACACCCTGATTTCAAATTTAAATTTCTCAAAAACAAAAATCGATAGAACTATGCGGTAAACGGTTTCTTTATTATGAAAGCTGTAAAAATGTTATACAGAAGTTTCGAAGGGTGGATACTCTGGTCAAAATTTATGCTTATACCAGCAACAAAAATATGCTAGTTATTGCTAGGTATTGATATGTCTGCTAGATTTCCACGCTATTATATGCTAGCTAGCATCATATTCTATATCGCTAGCTTGCACAGCACAATCATGACAAGCTATATGCAAGCATTTCATGCTTATTTCCAGCAAAGTGGGCCAATAGACACCATGAACGGCTGGAAATTATTCTGCTGGAACTAGCAATGTGTAATGCTATTTTATGCTATTTTACTTGTTGGGTTATAGCACTTGGTGCTTGTCTAGCAAACAAATACGAGCATAAATTTCGACCGGGGTATTTTGAAAAGATTATTTTCTGATTGCAAAGAATGCTTGACTTAACATTTTTCTTGCTTTAAATTGCTTGGTTTGAATGAGATTTTGGGCGGACAACGCCATCGAAATTTTTGATCGATATTTCTTTTATAAATATATACTGGAATATTGCACCATAAAATTTAACTACTTATATTTTATATTTTATATTTTATTATAATTTATATTTTATAATTATTTTATTTTAATTATATAAGTTGATATTAAAATTCTTGCTTTGTGCACCTTGAGCAATGTGTTGTATTTTTAATAAATACATTCTTAGTAGTGAAATTTCTTTTGTTTCCAAAAAACAAATTATAAGAATTTGTAAATTGCAACAATCTGACATTGACAAAATAAGTCTTATTACGTTTATTTGGATTTTTCTTGATCAGGCCATATTGGAAAAATTAATGGCACATCAGAAAAATTGTAATGTTATAGGCATGTACCAAACATGGCAGATATTGCAGTAAAGGGTTACGAACATTTAAGAAATAAAATTTTTCAAGTTTGCAGAAACCTTTTGTTTGGATACGTTAAAAAATTCGAGCAGATTATCAAGGTTTTATATTATGATATGAAATGTATCAAATACACAATATTGATTACTATAATAAGCTAGAATGTTAAAAAATATTTTTCCAACGCTCGGTAAGTATTAACATGTCATTGCGACTAAAATAACGAAATATTTACTAAAAATATTAATTAAAATTCAGTATATACTCCAATGAAAACAGAACTGATCTTAAAATCATTGATATTAAAAACACATGTAAATAAAATAAAGATTTTTGATTATTACCGAGATCTTTGGATCACAAACGACAACATTTTCGAAGGATAATATATCTTGAATATCACTTTCTCTAAACTGTCTATGAGCTAATTTCGAAAAAAGGATCATTTTATTAATCGTTGAGATTGTATAAGAAATTTTCAATTTCAGATGAAGAAATATTTGATATTTTCAAAACATTGAATAAAATCTGTGTTATATCATAGAATAAAACCTCATTGCATACACTATTTCATTTACTCAAAATATCGAAATCGCGTAATAATCTCAAGTAGGAATAATAAATATTGCATTTTAGAAACCTTTTTTCATGTTTTCGCTTTGATTTAATCAAGAAATTTGATTGTTTGTTTAAGTTGATGTTTCTCGTGTTCTCCTTCACTGTTTATTTATTTTTATTTTTCGGGTAGTAATACCTATGTATATTAAATTATTATTTTTTTAATGCTAAATGATAAATAAATAAAAATGATTTCCTTACTGAATAACATCAGATTTACATAACATGTATTTTATATGACGTATATTGGCATATTTGATTACCAACCTTGTCACTCGTTTTTCACTCGTATAGTTATGGATATGTATATATACATAACTATCCGTACAGCCTGTTAGTACTCTTGTCTAGTGCAAGTGGAACGAACGCGGATGGGCTTCCTCCAACCCGCTTGGCCAGCGTGCAGGGATTTGGCCACAACCCCCCCCCCTTATTTTACCATGAATTCACAAAACAAATCACGGCCCTCAGTTCCGCGATCAGACAGACATGAAGACAGAGGGTGCTAAGAATCACCGGGCTCGGCTTGGCTGCCATAAGTTGATGACCTTGGCTACGTACAATGGACGATCCTTATCTTCTGAAAACCGTTTACAGGAACTTGAAGAAGAGTTAGATAAGATCAACTGGGACATTTTAGGATTATGTGAAGTAAGAAGAAAAGGCGAAGAAAAGATTGATCTTGCCAGCGGACATGTTTTATACTACAGAGGTACAGAAGATGGAAGAACAAGTGATATAGGATTTCTGATTCATAAAAAGTGGAAGAATCACATTGTAGAATATGATAGTATATCAGATAGAGTTGCAAGATTAGTAATACAAGTGTCCAAAAGATACAAGCTGTAAAGATACAAGATATCCAAGTTTATGCACCAACAATAAGTTATTCTGATGAAGAAATTGAAGATTTTTATGAAGAAGTAGCTTCAATGCATCAAAAGGGAAATTGCTACATAAAATTAATAATGGGAGACTAGAATGCTAGAATTGGAGAGAAGAAGAAAGGTGAATTATCCGTAGGAAATCATGTATATGGTATGCGAGATGAAAGAGGAAACAGATTGATTGAGTTTGCAGAATGTGAACAGATGTATATCATGAATTCATTTTTCAAGAAAAAGCCACAAAGAAAATGGACATGGCGTTGTGCAAATGGCTCAACAAGTGAAATCGACTACATCTTGACCAACAAAAAGTATCTTATTCAGGACTGCAGCGTTCTAAATAACTTCAATACAGGAAGCGATCACAGATTGGTTAGCTGCAAACTGCTGTTAAATACTAAAGTGGAAAGAATGAAGCTTTTGCTACACTCAAAGAAATCAATCGATATTATAAACCTCCAGAAACATAAAGAAGAATTTCATTTGGAACTTCAAAAACGTTTCCAAGTACTTCAATCAACTTTAGAAGAAGAGCAAGATGTTACAATAGTGAACAAGAAGCTAACCAATACTCTACAAGAAATTGCTAAGAAGATAGCCGGTGATGCACAAGTAAAACAGAAAAAGACAATAACAGAAGAAACAAGAAGATTGATGAAAAAACGCAGAGAATTTAAAATGAAGAAAAATGATCCTAAATCAAGAGCTGAATATGCTGAATTATGTAAAACAGTAAGAAAATGCGTTACAGAAGATATCAGAAAATTTAACTGTGATCTTATTAAAAAAGATCTGGAAGATAACAAAAGTTTAAAATCAGCTAAGCGCAAGTTATGTGTTGGACGAAAAGGTATTTTTGCGCTGAAGAGAGCAGATGGAACAATCACCAAAATCAGCAACGAAATAGTACACATTGTTGAAAAGTTCTATAATGATCTATATAAATGTGAAGATCAGAGGGAAATCAACGTACACTATCAACGAGAAATCTTAACAGAAACTGACGAGATAATCCCAGTGATGACAGATGAAGTTTTACAAGCTATTAGATTTATGAAAAAAGGTAAATGCCCTGGAGAAGAGGGAATTACAATTGACCTTATCAACGAATCAGGAGAAGAATTTGCAAAAAGGCTCTTCTTACTGTTTTCCAAATGTCTCAAAAGGTCAGATGTACCAGAAGATTGGAATAATGCTGTGATGGTACTACTTTATAAGAAAGGAGAGAAGGAAAACATTAAAGATTACCGTCCGATCAGCTTACTGTCCGTGATTTATAAAATTTTCACCAAAGTTTTAACGACAAGACTTGAGTCAGCTCTGGACTCAGCTCAACCTAGAGAACAAGCAGGATTCCGAAGTGGATTCAGCACAATGGATTATATCCAAACAGTAAGGGAACTCATAGAAAAGCATAAAGAATATAATTTACCTCTCTGCCTTGCCTTTATTGATTATGAAAAAGCTTTTGATTCCGTCTACACATCAGCAGTAGTCGATTCTCTGGAGGACATTGGTATAGACAAACCTTACATCAATATCATAAAGAAGATTTACAAGAAAGCAACAGCAACCATCCGTTTAGATAAAGGAAAAGCGAAGATCAAGCTCGGAAGAGGAGTAAGACAAGAAGACACCATTTCACCCAAGCTTTTTAATGCTGTCTTAGAAAATATCTTCAAGAAGCTGGATTGGGAAAACAAAGGGATTAGAATAAATGGAGAATTTTTAAGTCTTCTCCGGTTAGCTGACGACATTGTAATTTTCAGTAACAGTCCTGAAGAATTGGAAATTATGCTAAAAGATCTTGCAGAAGCTAGCATCAATGTGGGATTAAAAATAAATTTAGAAAAGACTAAGGTGATGCTTAATTCATTTACATCAAAAAAGAAAATTGTCTACAAGAACACTGAGATTAAAAAAGTGCAAAGTTATGTGTACCTAGGACAGAAAATATCATCGGATAATAGTATCTTGAATGAAATCAATAGAAGAATAAGAAATGGGCGGAGTGCTTTCGGGAAGAACAGTATTAGTCTGAAGAGCAATATGCCTGTTTGTTTGAAAAGAAAAGTTTTTAATCAATGTATTTTACCTGCATTAACCTACGGAGCAGAAACATGGACACTAACAAAACGGATGATACAAAGATTACAAACAACTCAGAGAAGCATGGAAAGATGTATGCTAGGCATAACTAGAAGAGAAAGAAAGAGGATAACTTGGATAAGAAATCAAACAAAAGTTTTTGACATCCTTGAAAGAATCAAGCAGCTAAAATGGAAATGGGCTGGGCACATTGCAAGAAGACAAGACAATAGGTGGAGCACAAATATACTACAGTGGTATCCCAGAGATGTAAAACGACCAAGAAGATGACCACAAGTAAGATGGAGTGACGAAATTAGAAAAGTGGCTGGTGTAAATTGGATGACGAAAGCACTAGACAGAAAACATTGGAAAAATCTGGGGGAGACCTACATCCAGCAGTGGATCGAAAACGGTTGATGATGATGATATATATATATATATATATATAAGGTTTTAGCTTTTCCCTAAACACTCAGTAGAAAATATCATGAATTTAGTTAAATTAAAGTGAAAACTTCCCCAGAACTGTATACTTTAGAATTAACATGGTGGGCCGTTGCAAGCCCGAAAATAAGTGTTTTTTCTTTTTTTTTTTTTTTGACAAGGCTTTTAAATCTATATTTTTTAAGAGTATAATAATAATATAATAGGAGGAATAGTACTTGCTTCCAAAAAGGGGAGAAATGGACGTGAAGGTGTGATCAAAAATCTCAATTAAAAAAAATAATAAATAAATATTGAAGAAAAATTTTACACAATAATGGAGCGTTAAAGAGATTTTCCATTCTTTTATTCACACACATATATATATATATATATTTAGTACTCACAGAAATAAAAAATGAAAGTATTTTAGTCATTTAGAAGTAACTTTGACCCTTTAAGAACTTAAAAGTTTAATTCTCATAGCAATATTGCTTTTTTTCACTTTAACGGTTGTGTATAATTACCTCATAAAAAATCGATAATCATAAAAGTTTGGGGTAATTAAGACCACTATTGGTAAACTTATGCCACTATATTTTTTCTTTATACTTACCTATACACATTTGCTTGGTGTAAATAAGACAAGTAGAACTGTAAACTGACAAATCCGTTTATTAAAATTTTCGTAACTTTATGTCAAATTGCTATTTGGATCTGAAAATTGCTTTATAAGAGTAGTTAACAATGTCTAAAATGAAAAATACATTATTAGGTTAATATCAAAGCTTAAAATTAAATTTTACCATTCACAATTTTCTCCATTATATGGGATGACATAATTACCCCCTGGTCATAAATACCCCATCTGACCCTACGCTTAATCTTTGTATTTCCTTCCAGATTCGTGACCACACCTTATCACCATTTCTCTTGTTTCTGAAAAGCATGTCCTCTAGCATTATTAATCTACAACTGAAAAATATAAATTTCAAAACCTTCTTAAAATAAAAGAAAAGGGTATGGCTCTCCACGTGAATCTGAAGTCTAACATTGAGTATCACGATGATAAATAATAATAAAAATTAATTATTAATAATTTTAATAATAATAATAAAAAACAGTGATGCGAGCGAGTACACAAAAATAGTTATTACTGCGATCACTATATCGCGCTTTTATGTGCTCTGCGTAAATAAAAATAATGAAGAATATTCAGAAGCAAAAACTTCGTTGTACTGGAATCAGAAACGTCCAGGAAAATCGTTAATACAGTGGTCACTATACCGCAATTATGAGTACTTCACACATATGAAAACAAAAATAAAATATTACGGGATTCAGGAACGTTTTTGTCCTGTAATTGAAAACTAGGGAAAAAATGTAATTATGAACGACATTATTAACCTTGTATCACTGTAAAAATTAAACATATATAATTATCTCCAGTAGAAAATTATAAACTCGGAGAAAAGTGGAAGTCACTTGCGTAATTAGCATTAAAGTATTAATTCAGGAAATCTTGTTCACATAAAATCGTGTAATAAACGCATTATTAAGAGTAACAAAATATAAAAATTTCCCGTTGGATTACCAATATATTTCATAATATTTTACAAGTAAACCATGCATTAAATTTTAGAAAAGTAATTGTTATGCTGAAAACATCAGAAAGTTTTTTTAGAAAGTTCAGAAATAAGAAATAAAAATTAATATTAAAAAATTTTGTAATTGCTCTGTCTTATACTGATATTCGCGTTATGTATTCAAACTCATAAAAGCAATTAATTTTCGAAATAACTGAAGCGAATCACTAAATGTAAATAAAAATTAATATTTCAGTAGAAATTTAGAAAATCTTACAAGTAATTGCACATTTACCAGAGTAATTGTATGTAATATAGTATCATCTATTTCATATATCTAATAAAATACATCACAATACACAATAATAGATTAATATTTAATGAAACATTCAGCGGATAAAACCATGCGTGAAAAAATATTTTTTTATGTTCTCAGTTAATGTATGAAGTACAACTTGATCAATGAAAGGCTGAATAACTTTGTCTTATAAAACTTATAATGCAATAACATTCAATTTCCCATTCCAAAATACATTGAAAGCATCTACAGATTTACATGAAATATGATATGCTTATGCATTTATATCTTCTTGAACACATCATCTGGAGGCGATGTAGAAATTATACTGCCTATTCAAACTCACTAGTGTGGAAAATTCATATTTTGATTAAATTCATTTAAATTTAATCTGTCTTACCTTGAAAGATTCGATTTAGTATTTATCATTTCTGTAGTTAAGGCTGTATTTTTCGATTGTTTTTTCACATTTTTCATTTGTTTTATGGAACCTTTTATAAATTTCTAATTAGTTATATATAAATATAGTGTTACGAGGGGCAACCGGGCCATGATTTTACAATGTAGATTATGTTAATTCAAATTTAAAAAGCTAATGTGATTTGGATTAAAGTTTGAATCTCTTTAAATGTGTTCACATAGGTTCATTCTATCATACAGAAATTAAAAATATTACATTTTATAGTTTGGAAAAAAAATATATATGATTTTATTTTTTCATTCTTCTCGGATCCACTTGCCCCATAAAAATATGGCACCTCTCTGATATCCATATGCGTTTATGTTTTTTAATGTGATGTATCGGTTCCAAAAGTTTAAAGAACTTGTAGGGGGAAGCTTTGCTGTCAAAGTGTCTAAAACGTACTGAATGTGAAATTATTAGGTATATTTATACAAAAAGCACTGAAATTAAGTGAGTACTTGTGTAATATAATTTTTATAATAAATACTAAAGTTACGCGGATTTTACGTTTTCCAAAAATAATGATAACAAGATTAATCTATAAACATACGGCTGCTTAAGTGCATCATTTATCTTTTTTTATTTATCCTAATTCGAAATGCTGAACCTGTGGGTAACTGTTTTTTTTTACATAGAACAGAACTGCTTTTTATTAGTTCCGAAAATTTTCTAATAATGATTTTACTTTATCTTATATACATCTATTATGATATCATGAAATTTCAAAGTTTAGCCACTTAACATGTTTGGTTCGATAATTTCATTATTCATCCTTTTTAAAAATGTCATTATGTAATTTTAATAAAATATATAATTTTCTTTATCATAAGAAAAACAAGTTGGAAATTGCACGTGAACGTAGCAAATGAGGTGCGTTCGTACGATAACGAAGTTTTAAAAATATTCAGATCTTGCTGATATAGTAGAGCGTACTTCGGATACAGTATAGTAGTCGAAATCTTTGTGTTTTACTAAATATGCAGGAAGTATTTTTTATTACACCTCAGCAACGTACATCTTATTCATAAAATGTGAAATAGTTGAATATAATTAAAACACGCCCTAAACAATGTTTCCCCGTATAGCATTATGTAGTCGAATACTTTTGTGTGGCCCTGTAATTTAATAATAAAAATTATTTGCATCACAGACTGTACAGAATGCATATTTTAGTACATATTTCATAGATTTGTGCCAATTCTATTATGTTCGAATGAGTAACATCATACAAATGCATTTGAAACTTTTTTCCCATTGACCGTAATGTAATGGAATAACTTTGATTGTCCCTGTAAATGATCTATGCATCCGACTTTCATAACATTTGAAATGACTAGATAAAATTATGTAATAATTATGTGTTTTAAATTTCAAACGATTAAAATGCATTAAAAAAAATTTCCCCATTGACCGTAATGTAACGGAATCCTTTTGATTGTCTCTGTAATTGATCTATGCATCCAATTTTCATAACATTTGAAATGACTCGACAAAATTACGCAATAATTACATGTTTTAAATTTCAAACTATTAAAATACATCTGAAACTTTTTTCCCCATTGACCGTAATGTAACGGAATCCTTTTGATTGTCTCTGTAATTGATCTATCCATCCGATTTTCATAAAATTTGAAATGACTCGAAAAAATTATGTTATAATTATATATTTTAAATTTCAAACGATTCGGTTGGGTAGTTTTTGCGTTGTTATATGCGGACTGAAAGACAGACGGACGGATAGAGGACAACGATAGGTGCTAAGTATTTACATAATTACGAACGCACCTAAAAACAATGGAGAAATGAATTTTTCGAAGAAAGAAAAACTCAAAAATGTTATTTATAACTATTGTAGTAAATCGATCTAATATGATCCAGTTACCCTGATACATGTCCCAGTTACTCCATTCTTTAAAAAATATATAAAGTAACCGGGATACCAGCTTTACATTTCAAACATGAAATAAATATGAATATATACATGATATTATTAATCGAGTTATATGCCGAATGTTTAGAAAACGTTGAATGCTTAAAAACGTACTTACAGTATTTTAATAAAGAGCTGAAGAAGTTCAACGAAACCCTCAAAGTATTTCGAACATAATATTCCATTCACTAAGTTCCGGGCAACATAAGCAATATTTAATATAATTCTATAGATTAAATGAATTTCCAACACATTTTAGAATAGATAATGCTTTTAAGGATTACATCCATATATATTTTTTAATTTCTTTTGTTTTTTATAATATTGATAGATGATAAGATTGTATAATCTTAACTATTGGCACTCCATTGTCTCCGCTGCGGAGACGTCATCTTTCCTTGCAAAATGGCTTTTTGTCATCAATAATAAAGGAAAATAAAATTTGCTTTATTTAATCAGATCATTTTTGAAATTGTGTTCTTGAAGGAAACTTCTTTAAAAAAAGTCGTGCTGGCCAAATAAAATTTGTGTAAGAGATGCCGGAGTCCGAAGGGTTAATATTTAAAGCCAAAATAATGCCTTTTTTACAAGAATAAATACAGAAAAGTGTTGCTAACATATCACTTTTTTCAAACACAGTCATTTTGAAACCTACTACAGTCGACGGAAACAAAATGGCTTTGTAAGTGTCAACAAAATTAAAATAATTCTTAGTGATTAAGTAATAAAAAATGTTTTGACACAGAATAAAATGAAATTAGGTTGGTAAAATTATTTTGTGGTTTTGGCTTTCAAGGACCAATATGAAACATCGCACTTATTGCAATATTTAAAGTTTTGAACAAAGTGCATAAGTTTTCTTTCCTTGAAAATAGCTTTTTGTCATCAATAATAAAGGAAAATAAAATTTGCCTTATTTAATTAGATCATTTTTGAAATTGTGTTCTTGAAGGAAACTTCTTTAAAAAAAGTCGTACTGGCCAAATAAAATTCGGTTCCAAATTTTGTATAGATTTTTAACGTTGTTTGAAATTAACTGTAGGCATTTTGGTGGAATTTTAAATATTTGTTTAAAAAAAATGCTTTATTGAGATTTTAATCTAACATTTTTTTGTATAGTTGTTAATTTTTACATTATTTACTTTAAAATTGTCGAGGAACCGTATTGCGAAACAAAACCATGAAAATGAATGTTGATTAAAATTGATCAAGTATTTGACATAATAAAATTAAATGTCATTGTCTTTAATAAAAACAAAATTTTCGATTATTTATGTATGTATTTCTTTTCTATTATATTAAAATTTATTTATATACTTTTTCTTTGAAAATAACAATTATTGAAAAGTTGACCTTCTAATTTATTCTACCACTCATGACAGCAGCTGACATCTACATTAATAGTTTTGTTTAAGGAGGCTCAGGGGTTGATCAATACGAAAAAACATGTAAACAGAGCTCTGGCTTCGAGCCCATATAAAAACAGAAGTATTCAATGTAATTAATTTAAACTTTCTGATAATTTAAATTATGTTTGTAGTCTTACAAAATTACAAAATGAAGTATTTCAATGTAATATACTGAAAAATATAGCGAAATGCATGTAACACAATTTTCGAAAAAAAAATTATATGCTGTATCACCAACACCAAAATATCTTAACGTTGAATTGACTTAAGAACCTAATTTTTGCTTTAAAATGATTAGGAAACTTTACTCTGGAGAATGAATTAAGGATATAAAAATCCCTCAAAAAAATTATTAAAAAAACTCTTAAATTTGAAAATTTAAAACCCCCCTAAAAAATACAACTTTTTTTTCATTAAAAATACTCAAAATATTAAACTAGCTAAAATATATGAATTCATAATCTAGATAATGATGCTATATAGATGCAAAAAAAGTAAGCCATTCCATCGAATAGATTTTTTTTTTATTTTGGTGTTAGTCGTCAAAAATCAAGTTTTGAGAAAACGCGACTTAAAGTTGAAATTATATGGATGCGGCTATGAAAGTGTTGATACATAAATGCTTATAACTCCGTTAAAAATGCAAATATTTTTATGCGGTTTTTTGCATTGAGTTAAAAATTAAATGAATAATCAAATTAGATCATAAAAAAATCGATTTTTTGAAAAGTTTTCAACCCCTGAGCCCCCTTAAAATACGATTTCTGTAAACAATGAGATATTGTATGATTCCATTAGTTGTTTATACAATAATATAAAATTTTCTTCAAACCGAGGTGCTTATATTATTAAATTTGTAAGCGGACACTTATCTGCAAAAAATCCTAATATGGCACAGTGTTTGAAGATTGTAATCGTAGAACTAATCAGACAAAGAGATGTTCAGTCATTTTTCTAAAAAAGTAGAAGAATTTGAAATTCGAGAACACCATTACATGAAATCATGCTTAACGCTATAAATATTAATCATGAAATTTATATCATGAAATGTAAATAATATACATATGATTATATATACTATGTATAATCGTAAAAAATAAAATAAATCGCGGAGATTAACATATTAAATAACTAGATAAAGTATGTTACATAAATTAAGTAATTAATTTGTATACATAAATTAAATGAATTTTAGAATTGAATTTAAGAACCTAATCAGCAGTTTATAAATCTGCAGACGTCCCTCTGTAAAGGAATAATCTTCAATTTATATCTAATCTCGGTGTAATTTGAAGGTAATTTATACATATAGTGTGACAGTTTATCAGCAGTTTATAAATCTGCAGACGTCCCTCTGTAAAGGAATAATCTTCAATTTATATCTAATCTCGGTGTAATTTGAAGGTAATTTATAGATATAGTGTGACAGTTTCGTACTGAACTTAAAAAGTATTTACAAGTTTTAACAGATGTAATTTATAAGATTAGAATGGTGATGCGAACGCTAATGCAATTAAATGTTGCTAAATATTAAAACTTGTACATGGAAGTGTATATAAAATATATTAATGTAATCATAATAGCTTATTTTAAGATTTGGCGTTGATATTTATTCATTTAAATATAACTTTAAAAGTGTTTTTTTAATAGTTTGGTGCATCAATTTGATAATTTCAAAATATGTTTAATATTACATACTAAAAAATTTAAAATAGGTAAAATATGATGTAAAAAGTATTTAACATTTTTTTTATCTTTACTAGTTTAAAATTTAATTTCTTTTTACAAATAGAGAATTTCAATTCCTGTTGTTTTAAATGTACTTACAGAAAATCAATACCATTATTTTATTTTTTCAGTGTGTTTCTAACATTATGAAATATTAATGTATATATATATTTATGAGAAGTCATCTAAAATGCATTTAGGTTTTTCCAATTCTGTGTTCTTCGTGTTCTTCGTTGAAATAATAATAAATATAAAAATATAAATTGATTTCAACAAAGGTTTTGGAATGGGTGCTTGATAAACTCTATTACAAAAGAAAAACTTCGGAACTATACTACTTTACCTTATTTGAATGCATCCTTGCAGTATTCGATGTTAGCGTTTTTTCATTTTTTTTTACCCTTTTCTGTGGACATTTTTCTTTTTCTCTGAGAAAAATATATTAGTGTGTACAAATTTATTTTTAATTTATTTGTAAAATTTTATACGTTCTGCTGCGGGTCTTATGTACACAACTAGTGTTTAGAAATATTATATTGCTACATTTTCAAGCAAAAAGAGTTTTAATTAATTAGTTTACCTGATTACAACTCTGCAGCTCTTTTTATATTACTATTTTTAAATATTCAGTAAAAATAATTAAAGTAAACTCCGCCTTAATAGCTTGATCGAAATTTCTCATGTTTCTAAAAGACAAATTCTATTTTTTTTATTTTATTTATTTATTTATTTATTTATCTAATTAATTTTTTTTGTAAATTGCAACCATATAACATGAGCAAAATAAGTCTGATTACGTTTACATGGATTGTACTTGATAATGTATAGCGGCCATATAGGAAAAGCTCATGTAACATCATGAAATTTGTAGTGTTTTACGTACGTACCAGATATGGCACGTATTGCAGTAAAACATTTCGGACATTTAACAATTAAGTTTCCAGTTTTGAGAGCGTTTTTTTAAGAAAATGTTTAAAAAATGGCGAAGATTATTATGGTTTTATATTATGATATTAAAAGTATCAAACACACAGTTTTGATCAATATAATAATCTAGAAAATTTCTATGCTTGATAAGTGCTAGCATGTCACTGCAACTAAAATATAAAGGAAATATTCTAGAAAAAGTGCTTAAAAGTTGTTAACTATTCCATTAAAAAGAGAAGTTATAGTGAAAACATAAAATCATTGATATTGAAAACATATGTGAATAAAACAAAGACATAAGATTAACTCCGAAATATTTCGATCATAAAAGAGAACATTCTCAAGAGATATCATTGCCAGAATGCCCATTTTACTGTAATGTTTATGTATCAATTTCTGTAAAAAGGTCCTATATATCGTTGAGGGTGTATAAGAAATTTGTACATTCAGATCCGAAGTATTTGATATGTTAAAAATATTTAATCAAATCTGAGTTATGTCATAGTACAAAACATCATTGAATGAACTATTATCCTTTACGTAAAATCTCCACTGATTCTCTAATTTTTATCGTTGAATAATCGTATATAGGTGTAATAACTTTTGCATTTTAAAAATCTATCTTTATATTTTCATGTCGATTTAATTTAGACAATGCCGTAGATTGTCAGTTGAACTTGATGTATCTTGTGTACTCCTTCACTGTTTCTTTAAAGATTCGGGTAGAAATACATATGAATTTTAAATTAGTTGCTTTGAAATAGTTTTAATTTAAATTAAGGCTTATATTTTTTTGGACGTTTGGCTATTGAAATAATATAAGATTTTATTATATATTGGCATGTTTTTAACCAAGCTGGACGCAAGACACAATTTTTCGCTCGCATAGTTTTTCTTTTCTTTTTAAGAATAAAACTTTCAGAAAATTTTCAGTTTTTTCTTAAACACTCAGTATCAAACTTAACTTGTACTTACAAGGGCACCACCAAACATGGTGCTCACAGATTTTGATGATTTCAAAGTATGTTGTAGGGGTCACATCACTAATTATTCAGCTGAAAGGGTTTTTTCAAATGGGCCTTAGTTTTTGAGAAAGTGGGGGTCAAAGTTTAGCGCTCATTTCAAAAAGCCGTTCGTATTGCATATAGATTGTGTCTGGGTGGCGCTGCGGTAACGTTCGAGACTCCAGACCCGGAGCTGAATAATTAGTGGTGTGACCCCTACAACATACTTTGAAATCATCAAAATCTGTGAGCACCATGTTTGGTGGTGCCCTTGTTAGTTGAAATTCAGGGGGAAATTTTCCAAAATTATATACTTTAAAATTAACGCGATGGGGCATTGCTGACCCGAATATAATTCATTTAATTTTATTTCGACTGGGTTTCAAATGTATGTTTTCAGATAGTAGAATAATTATGAAAGAGGATGTATCGTTCTTGCTTTAAATAAACGGGAGAAATAGACGAGCGGGCGTCATCAAATGTGTCATGTTCAAAACGAACAAGACACAATATTGCCCAATTTAACTGACGCCATTGACCTCGCAGACTACACATACTAATTGTATATTACATTATTTTATTTTCAAGCGTTCATGCCTTTCGAAAAACAAAATAAAAAGGGGGATGGGTCACCCAATTTCACCTTTAAATACTTATTCATCGAACTCCCTACCGTAATCACGGATATGCTTTATAATATAAAAATTTAAATAATAAAAATTCGGAGCAATTTGTATAATTCTTCATATAAACATATTTCTATAATTTAAGAGCAGTTATCTCCTACTTTATACTTAATCATTAAACTTCCAAAACAATTCAGAGATAAATCTACTCAGAAAGAACCAACATTCAAAATTTAAAGCCAATCGGATAATTCTGCATAAAATCCCATTTTTCAAATTTAAGGACGTGGGGTGTAATTGCCCGTACCTCCTTTATACTTAACAACAACAAAAAACCCCACAACTAATTAGGGAAGTAGCTTATCACTGTAAATCTGTATCCAAAAAGTGAAGCAAATCGGTTAATTCTGGTAGAAAAATCATTTACCCAAATTTAAAATGTAGTCCCACTGATCCCCAATTTATACTTATCCAATATATCAAATATATATCTAATACTATCCAATTCCCAATAGAAATCAGGGGAGCCTTATTATAATGAACCTATATCCAAAATTTAAAGCAAATGTAAATTCTGCGTGAAAAACAATTTGACCTAAATTAAAAGAGAAGGGTTAGATACTATTCCTTCCCTCTTAGACTTATTCGATGAACTCGGAAAACTAATCATAGAGGTGCGCTCATCAGAATAATACTTTGTCTAAAATTTGAATGAAATCTGATAAATCTGCATTAAAAAGAAAATTACCGAAATTAAGGTTGGTGGATTAGCCCCCGTCCTCCTCTTTATACTTATCTAATGAGCTCCCAAAACTAATCAGGGATGTACCCTCAACGGAATGATCCTATATCTAACATATGAATGGAATCTGGTAAATCTGCATGAAAAACCCTTTTATCGAAATCAAAAGTGGGGAATTAGCTCCTCGTTCCTGCTCTTTACAGATATCCTATGAAAATTTAATAATAATCAGGACCCCATCAGAATGATCCGATACTTAAGTTTTGAACGAAAACTGATAATTCTGCATGAAAACTCATTTATATAAATTAAGGCGTGGAGCATTAGCCCCTATTCCACTTCTTATACTTATCGAATTAATTCCCGAATATATTATATATATGAAATATCGAATGAAACTAATCAGTTAAGCACTTTATCAGAATATACCTATATCCAAAATTTCATGAGAATCTGAAATTTTTATCATGAGTTATCGCGATATGTACATTAGGGTGGATCGATTGTCTATGGCGAAAAAAAAATTACCATTAATCAAAATCTACCTATGCGGAAAAGATGTTCTATTGTATAGAGATTAAAGGAAAAATAATAAAAAAAATTAATTTTAAAATTTAATGCTGCCACAAAAGTGTTGAATTTTCGAAAAAAAATTGAAAAAAGACCGAATTTTGGTTAGGTTATTTTTGTAAAAAACTAATTACTTTAATAATTTTTAAAATCCAACAATGCAGAAAAGATGTTATATCGTATGGAGGTTAAGTAAAAAACAATAATAAGTAATAAATTCGAAATTTAATACTGCCACAAAAAAGTTGAATATTCGATAAAAATTGAAAAAATGAAAAAAGATCTAATTTTGGTTAGATTTATTTTTGACGCAAAATAATCATTTTAATACCAATCAAAACTTATCTTTGTATAAGAAATATTATATTGCATGGATATTAAGTAAAATAAATAAATAAACTAAATTCGAAATTTAACACTGCTGCAAGTGATTTAAAGTTTCGAAAAACTGGCAGTTCCAGTTTTTTCAGTTAGGATTTGTCTGCTTGTGTATTGTGTAGTTTAGTGTATCTTGAATATTACTGTACCATGGCGTTGTTAAAAAAATAAAAATAAATAAAAATAAAAAGAGAGAGAGAGACAGTGAGATATGAATTATACCCTATTGGGGTCTGGCTTTGATATGCCAGTAAATATGCCCCCTATTACAAAAAGTTATAAAATTTATATATTGGTATTTAAAAAATAGCCGAAGAAAGGAATCGATCAACATCTATTTATTTCCTGCGAGTGAGAAGGAGTTGCTAATAAGTTACAAGTGACCTGTAAATGAGATTCAATCTCAATAGCTGCTGCATTTTGAGAAAAATTAAACTGTTTAAAGACAAATATTCCGCTCTTCTTAATTCTTGTAAAAAAAAATAAGATACTGAAAGCTACTACACTCTTTTGGACCATTTCCGAAAATACTGCCTATTTTTTTTCCGACCACGCAGGTGCTGCCATCGTGTCTGGTGGACTTCAAGATGTGGGCATTACCACTCCATCTTTTTAGTCATTCTCTTTAGTCATTTATAAAAAATTATGATCATGGCCATTTTCTTTAAACTTTCATGGGTGCAAAGACTGACTACATCACTAGAAAACAACAGGCTATTTCCATGCGAACTTGTTTGTCTGTTACGTACTACGATTTTTGGCTACCAATATTTGATGTCGGAAAAATGTGACTTATTTTGTTGAAGATAATAAAACGAAGCAAACTTTACGAAAATACCGGTGGCCAACAATCATTGCAATTTTTAGCTGCGTAACAGACAAACAAATTCGCATGGAATTACCAAACAGAAGAAAAATCATAATAGAAGCAGACTTGAGCTCGAAAAAAGAACTTGGTTCCGAATACATCGGCCACATATATGTAAATTCTGGGAGAGTACCAAACAATTTGAAAACACGACGCACATTTTTTTTTTGTCATGTGTTAACAATAATATACATGAAACAAAGTTGGTTGCGATCGGTTGTGACGGAATATCTGTTAACATAGATGTTAAAGGATGTGTTATTCGAAATATGGAACTGATCTTCAAGCGTCCACTACAATGGTTTTTGTGCTAATTACACAAAAATGAGGTTCCACTACGTCATCTTTTTGCAGCGTGGATGGAACCGCGGCTGGGCACAAATGTTTCACTGGTGAAATAGAAAGATTATTCGCAGTATGTTAGAAGCTTTTTGTATTTTCATTTATGTCAGTATATGAATTCTAAAAGCGTGCGAGTGAAATCAAATGGTCTGCTGTAATCATAATCATTACATTATAAAATATCTATATTTTCAATTTACCAGCTTTCTGACAGTTTGCGACGGATGACATTGATTCAATTAAATTGGAAAATGTGTCGAACTTCCAGTAACTGACGGATTTAGTAACGACATGATTTCAGAAGCAATAGGTAAATCCAGCAATCATTTCAGTGGCAATAACATCTACTATCAATAATATCTATTCACGCAATGCTCATTCTACAAAACTAATAATCAAAATAGTCACAGAAGTATATCTGCTGTGTATGGACCATACATAGGAGACGGTTTTATAAAAATCGAATTGAATTACAAAATCTCATGTCAATTTTCAATACCGAACGTCATTATTGCCAATTGCAATGTTGACGATTTTTCTTGATTTAATACTAATGACGCTGTTAAATATAAAACTAAAGTTTTTATCTTGTAATCAATTAAATATCCCCACATTGCAATAAACGTTAAAAATTCTAAAATTCATATTTTACTTTACAAAAAAAAAAAAAAAAAAAAAAAAAAAAAAGATTTTTTTACCGTAAAAATATTTAAATACATAAATTTGAGCCACATTGCAGCAGATTTAAATTTTGAAATTAATTTTTTAAATTATTTTTCTCATACTCAGCATATAATATACCATCTTTTACGCATAGGTAGGTTTTGGATAATTTTTTAAACTATTATTTTGAATCAAAAATCATCTAGCCAAAATTAGGCCTTTTTTCACTTTTTTTCGAAATTCAATCTCATTGTGGCAGTAGTAAAATTTAAAATTAATTTTTTTAATCCCTTAATCTCCATCCAAGAAAACATCTTTTCCGCATAGGTAGGTTTTGATACTGTGAAAAAAAAATTTCGATCCACCCTAATGTACATTTCTGTATAAAAATATGTATTTTATGTTATAAATAATAATTTGAAATCATTGTAACAATTATATATATATATATATATATATATATATATATATATATATATATATACACTATATTGCCATTGATTATGGGACACTTGCGATTTTAGACATTTTGCTAAATATCTAGAAAAATACATGAGGAATCATCTCGAAACTCTTAGTGTATAAATATAATAGTATACGTCATATATCTCAGTGAAGATTTTTTACCGAAACGCTATAGGGGACCGTCAACAAATTAAAAAAGAATGAATATCTTTTGAATAACCCTGTCAAAACTAATGTAGCAAAAGCGCTCAAACTCTAGATTATGATAGCATGCCTTATTGTAATACACTGTGTTCATTTTTATGCAAATAGCATGCACACTCGCAGAGTAATTAAGGTTTTTATAAAAATGGTCCCAAATTTTTCCAAGTTTTTCCATTATAATTTTCAGAGTTCTTAATATAAAATAATATTTTTTTCAGAAAATATGACAAACAACATTGCACACAGTACCCTGTAATCAGAATTAAAAAATAATAAAAATTGTATGAAAAATGAGTAGGTTTACTGTATAATTTTTTACTGCGCATGCGTCAAAGATATCAAAATTTCATTTGCATATTATGTTAGCTAAATGTATAGAGCAACTTTTGTAAAAGTCTCAAAATCATAGCTTGAAAATTCTGAAAGTAATCGTCTATAGAAAAAGGACAAAATCCGTTGTTTCCAAAATGAAGCAAAAAAATGAGGGATTTTATCCAAATGCCATACATCCCATATTGTGTATTCTATATTGACACTAATCAATGAATATATGGATACAACCCCTCTTGTTTTGGCTTCATTTTGAGAATAACGGATTTTCGACTTATTCAATTGACGATTATTGTCAGAATTTTCAAGTTATGATTTTGTGACTTTCACAAAAGTTGCTCTATACATTTAGCTAACATAATATGCAAATGAAATTTTGATATCGTTGACGCATGCGCAGTAAAAAATTATACAGTAAACCTACTCATTTTTCATACAATTTGTATTATTTTTTAATTCTGATTACAGGATACTGTGTGCAATGTTGTTTGTCATATTTTCTGAAAAAAATATTATTTTATATTAAGAACTCCGAAAATTATAAGGAAAAAACTTGGAAAAATTTGGGATCATTTTTATAAAAACCTTAATTACTCTGCGAGTATGCATGCTATTTGCATAAAAATGAACAAGGCTTATTACAATGTGGCATTCAATCACAATCTAGAGTTTGGGCGCTTTTGCTACATTAGTTTTGACAGGGTTATTCAAAAGATATTCATTCTTTTTTAATTTGTTGACGGTCCCCTTTGGAGTTTCGGCAAAAAATCTTCACGGAGATGTATGACTTATACTATTATATTTATACACTAAGAGTTTCGAGATGATTCCTCATGTATTTTTCTAGATATTTAGTAAAATGTCTAAAATCGCAAGTGTCCCATAATCAATGGCAATATAGTGTATATATATATATATACTAGCGGCCTTCGCCCGCTACGCTGGTCGGTTTATCTAAAGAAATCTTGAAGAAGTAGTTAGATAAGGTTCAGACATACATTAAAAAAAAAAAAGCAAGTCGATCATTCAAAAAACGTTGGGAAATATCAAATATTTACTGTAATTTTTTAAGAAAAACAAAGTTTCGAAAAAAAAAATTAAAACGAAAAAAAAATTACACTGACATATTAATGCAAGGAAATTTTCCCAGAGAGAAAATTCGCCTTGAATACAATATTTCAAATTCTTTTAATTGCTTATAGGCGTTAATGCCAACATAGTGAAAAAAAATTCCATGCTGGGAATCGAACCCGGGCCATCAGTATGGCGCACTGACGTTCTACCGACTAAACCACATGGAACGACAGCCAGCTTGAAACTTTCTCATACTTAAGTAGACTGGCGAAAACATAACGATAGCGCGTTTTAAAATCGCACAGTGACATCTATTGGATTTTATATGTACTAAAAAACGTTATGTACTAAAAAACGTGAGCAGCGCACCTAATAGTTTCTTTTGTTTCTTTTTGTTACTTTTTTGTCTGTTGTCCGATTTTGATGAAACAAAGCCTATACACTGCCCGGGAGTGTGCATTCTTCATTAGTGAAAACCGCATAAAAATCCATTCAGTAGTTACGAAGATAACCTCGAACAAACAGACAGACAGACAGACAGACAGACAGACAGACAAAAAATTCAAAAAATTTTTTTTTTGTGTTTCATTGGTTTTCTTTTATCGCCCTGACTCCATTTTTGTCAATTATCTTCAATGTACAGACACACCGGG
This sequence comes from Maratus speculifer, assembly GCA_964019185.1. Lineage (NCBI taxonomy): Eukaryota > Metazoa > Arthropoda > Arachnida > Araneae > Salticidae > Maratus > Maratus speculifer. Next base: position 171,022,849 of record OZ025289.1, on the reverse strand, counting down.
TCCTACTGTTTTATTATATGTATATATATATATATATATATATATATATATATATATATATATATATATATATATATATATATATATATATATATATGTATATATATATATATGTATATATATAAAGTAAAATTATAACATATTAAATATTATTAAGTGAGTTATTTAATTTTAGTGCGGAAGGATAACAAAGAGAACTAATTGCACTTTTGCTTTAATGATTTCAAAATGAAAATTTTGCTTTATGTATGTATAAAGCTAGAAAAAATATATTATCTGTTAAAAATGAAGATTTTTAAATTTTTACAATACAAATAACTGTATCAGAATTAGGAAATAGGTTTAGACGTATGCATTGAAGACTGCATTTTACAAATGCACGCACACGATTTGTATTTTTCATGGGATTGTTTACAACTTTTTCCCATGAAATATCATACTGTGTGAGTGTCAATACCGCAAATAAATGCGCCTTAAGGACCAACATAGATGGCCCTACAAAATCAAAATTTCGTGAAAGTTTTCTGTTTTGAGAATTTTTATTTTAGCGCATATTATTTTCTTTCGATTTAGGCTGCCGTAAAAGCGTCTTCTGAAGATACTTATGAAGATACTTAATCAAGAACAACACTTACTGCTTATTTAAAAAACATCCAATACACTTCTGCTTTGCATTTCCATGCGGGATTCGTGACCACGCCCTATCCCTCACTTCTCTCGTTCCTGAAAAGCAAATACGATACATCCTCTTTCACTAGTATTCTATAATTGAGAAATATAGATTTGAAAAGCTTGTTGAAATAAAAGAAAAACGTCTTCTTTTTCGGTTCAGATATGGCTTTCTACGTGAATCCTAAGGCTGATACTGAGTATTAAGTGAAAAAACTGAGTATTAAGTTTCGAAGTTTTATTTAAAAGAAATGAAAAAACAGACGATGAGTGAGTACACAAAAATCATTATTATAGTGATCGCTATATTGTTTGCTTCAAGCAAATGAAAACAATAAAGAATATCCGGATATAAAAATCTCATTATATGGGAATCGGAAAAGTGCATGAAAATCGTTAATAGTGTGATCGTTATGCCACAATAATGAACACTTCGCGCACATCAAAACAAAAATAAAATATCACATGATCCAGCAACGTTTTTAATCCAGCAACTTTGTAACTGAAAAATGCACAAAATTTGTAGTTATGTACGACATAATTAGTATTATATTGTAGTAATAATTAAGCACATATATAATTATGTCCAGCTTCTAAAATAAAGCACTTGCGATTATGCATCTCTTTTAATAATTTTACAAGTAAAAAGCAATGTTTTAAATGAATGCTGAATAACATTGAACATTTTTATTTTAAAGAAAACAGTGCCATAAACTTTTTTTTTTACTACAAAGAAAAACCATGGAACAAAAATTAATATTTACCTCTGTAATATTCGATATACAATTATTGCGTATAATGATTGACTATTTCAATTTATGTCACAGAAAAAAGAAATTCCCATCAATAAATTTACATTACTTAAGGAAAATCTGTGTTTGAAAAAATAGTTGCAGTGTTTAAAGAAATATCTCATAGAGAACATTTCCGACATTGAGAACGTACATTATTTCAATAAAGAACAAGCATTTTTAAAAAATATATATATCACTTTATTTACAAACATAAGGAACTATTTGTATTAAACTAAGGATTTAAATCTAAAATATGTTTTGTTTTCTTAAAATATCTAATACATTGTAACAAGTCACAGAAAAAAGAAATTCCCATCCCCAAATTTACATTACTTAAGGAAAATCTGTGTTTGCAAAAATAGTTGCAGTGTTTAAAGAAATATCTCATAGAGAACATTTCCCACATTGAGAACGTACATTATTTTAATAAAGGACAAGCATTTTTTAAAAATATATATCACTTTATTTACAAACATAAGGAACTACACTGCTCAAAACAATTAAAGGATAGTTGAAGTTTTATAAAAAATAAAGATATAAATGAAATTTTTTTTGCCGAAAATAGAAGAAGATAATCACAAATGCAAATTTTTCTCATTTTCAAACTATGGAGTATGCAAATTTTGAGTTCGGCGTCAAAAACGTCGCTTCAACGGCAGCGAATGAAATTTGACTTTCAACTGGATAAAAGAGAATGAAGACAACGATGATCGGCATTCAGTGATTGCTTTCTTTCGATGAGCACGATGTCTCAGCGAAGTCATTTGACAGATTCAGAAGCTTGGAGAATTGTTGGTAGGTTAGAAGGGGGCCATACTCAAGCCGAAGTAGCACAAGCCATTGGAGTGTCACAAAGTGTCATTTCCAGGATCTGGAACCGTTTTGCGGAGAGTGGATGTGCAGGCCGAAGACCAGGGCAAGGTCGTAGACGGGCAACAACTCCCAATGAAGATCGGTATTTAGCTTTAACAGCTCAGAAAAACCGAAACATGAATGCTACTCTTCTCCAACAATACCTTCGCTCGGCTACAGGCACCACGATTTCAACTCAGACTGTCCGAAACCGGCTCAATGCTGTAGGTCTGTATGCTCGCCGACCGATGGTATGTGTTAAATTAACATCAAGGCATCGTCGCGACCGCAGGGAGTGGGCAACCGAGCATGTCAACTGGAGGAGAAATGAATGGAGCAAAGTTCTGTTTTCTGACGAGTCCCGTTTTTCTGTGCATCCGGATAATAGGCGTATTTTCATCTGGAGGGACCGTGGCAGTAGGAATAATCCTGCGTTCGTGCACGAAAATGTCAGATTTGGCGGTGGAGGAGTGTTGGTTTATGGTGGCATCTCCACTGACTAGCGCACTGACCTCTACATCATTCGAGATGGAGCTCTGACTCTGACGATATAGGGATGAGATCCTCAGACCTATTGTAGTCCCTTACGCTGCAGCAATTGGAGATAAATTCATTTTAATGGACGATAACTGCAGGCCACATCGTGCAAACCTGGTGGAGGATTTCCTTTTCGAGGAAGGAATCGTTCGAATGGAATGGCCAGCGTGTTCTCCAGACCATGAATCCAATCGAGCACGTTTGGGACGCTCTAGGAAGATGACTTTCTGGCCGTTAACAACCCCCACAAACTCTCCAAAAACTGGAAAGAGCTCTTCTGATAGATTTGAGGCAGAATACCCCAACTCGTCATCAATAGCCTCATTGAGTCTATGCCTCAAAGGTGTTCAACGTTGCTGGCCGCCCGTGGAAACCATACCCCCTACTGAAAATTATTTTCTTTGAAGAAAACACCTTTTCTTATTCTTTTTTTCTCATATGCACAAATTGCGTTTTTTTCCTTTTGTACACAAATGCGCAATAAAATGCATTTTTTCTGCCAAACATGTGTAATTCATTCTCATATAACCTACTATGTCTGTCGACCATGTATCAATCAGCTAAAAAGTTTCCCAGATACAAAATCCACCTAAAACTGCAATGTCCTTTAAATGTTTTGAGCAATGTATTTATATTAAGCTAAGGATTTATATCTAAAATATGTTTTTTTCTCTTAAATTATCTAATACATTGTAACAAGTCTGGGCTGTGCTTATAGAGCTATCGGTTCCGTCAATATTCCACTTCGAATAATTTAATGCCAAAGATCATCAATTAATTTGGGTGAGAGCAGAATTCCAGAATGAATTTTTCTTCTGCCAGCGGAATGAATCCACATTTGCGTAATAGGATTTTGAAATCGCTTTTACATATATGTATAATAATGAATTACGGTGCTAATACAAAAAATATATATTCATAGAGAAAACTGTGTATACTTTTTTATTTTTTAGCTTAATGTTGTTGTAAATTCATCGATTTGCCTATATATATAAGGCTATACACATAACATATCTGTACCTATGTCTACATCTATATTAAAATACCTATGCATAAACACATATTTATAAAAACGCCATTGGAAATATGCATGATTATATCAAAAATAAAGAAAAATCAATGAAAGTATAAAAAAAAAGGAAAAAAAATTGATAAATCTCACATAGCAAATGTATAGTTACTAGCAATAAAATAACACGAAATCACATTGAATTACACTTTTAAAGAAATGTAAAGTTACTAAGAATTTCCTAGTAAAAATGTATTCCTCGAAATTCATCAAACCTTCCTCGGATACATGACATTTTTCTGTTATCGTTATATAAAAAGGTCTTGAAATACAAATCTACTAGAAAATTTTTAGTAACTTTACAGATTGTTTTTACAATGTACTAACATTCTTCCTAATATTTTACAGGGATTATAAACCATGCATTTGTTTTTAGAAGCAAAATTATAGAGCTAAAACATGTATAAGATTTTTTAGAAAAATTTCTTAAAATAAAAACTAATCGTAAAGTAAAATCTAATATTAAATAATTATTCAACCATTATAGCTTATTCAGATGTGCACGAAATATATTAACATTCATAAAAGCCATATAATTTTCAGAATAACTGCACCTAATCTCTATAGGTAAATAAAAATTGATATTTTAGTAGAAATTTATAAATCCAGAAAACAATGGAAGCCAAATCCGCAATCAGCATCAAATACTGATTCAGGAAAACATGTTAAGATAAAGTGAAATCACTAAAAGTCTAAAATTGCAAAATGGTACAATAAATAAATCAGCCATACCAAATGCATTTTTACTTTCAACAAAATATCAAAAATACCCATTGGATTACCAATATATTTCATAATATCTTACAGGGAAACCCTATATTAGTTTTTAGAAATGTAATTGCTATGCCAAAAATATCACTAAGTTTTTAGAAAGTTCAGAAAAAAATAATAAGAATTAATATCAAATAATTATGTAATCACGCTATGATATACTGATATGCATGCAATGTAATCACACCATTAAAGCAAATAATTTTCAAATTAAATGAAGTGAATCACGAAATGTAAGTAAAAGATTATATTTCAGTAGAAATTTATAAATTCATGGTATGAATAACTTATAAGTTATTCCACATTTACCAGTGTAATTGGATGCAATATGCTATAATTTTCCATATCACAAATAAAATACACCACTGAGAACAAATTAATAATTAATGAAACATTTGGCATGCAACGTCATGCGTAAAAAAATAATTGTTATATGTTCTCAGTTAATATATGAATACAACGTGATCAATGTAAGGTTGAATAACTTTGTGTCGGGAAACTTATAATGCAATAATATTCAATTTCCCATTCCAAAATACCTCGCCAGCATCGGCAGTTTTACATGAAATATGATGTACTTATGCATTTATTCTGCTTGAACTCACCAGCTGAAGGCGATGTAGAAATTACGCTGTCTATCTAAACTCACTAATGTGGAAAATTCATATTTTGATCAAATCCATTTAAATTTAATCTGTCTTACCTTGGAAGATTCAATTTAGTATTCCCATCATTTCTGTAGTTAATGCCTTATTGTTTCATTGTGTTTCTACATGTCTTGTTTCTTTTATGACAGTGGTTTTTATTTTCTAGTTGTTTATACTTTACATATATTTTTAATCAAAATAATTTTCCTGATATACATATGATTGCTTTTTTCTAACATTTTTACATCAAAATTAGAACAAAAATGTATCTTATCTTTTAAATATATATATATATATATATTAATTAAATGATAACTTTTGCCTCACAAAATATGTTTGTTTTAATTAATTCATCATTCGTTTATTATTATTGACTCTTTTTAGCACTCTCCAAAATAACTGAAAAGCGCTTATGATTTTGGTTTGTCTGTTCGTCTATCTGTCTTTCCACACTCTAATTCTTGTAGATATAATCAGGTTGTCCTCAAATTTTCGGATGTTATTTATGATTACTCTAACATGAACCCTGTTTCAAATGAATCTTGTATTAAGTTTAGTTTATCTACAGGATAGTCAACTTTCCATGTACAGTATGGCCAATAAGGAAAAAATAGTTCTAAATGCATTTTAAAGATGTTACAGATTTTCACACATAAACAAATTTGATTCACAGAAATATTCATTCTGTAGAATATCCACTGTAAAGAATAATTATTATTTTTAGTTACAGAGCTACACATAAGAATTTCGTTACATAATGGTATAGACGAAATGGTTTGCAGCCTATTTTTTATCCTGTTCATTTATTTCATGCATAATGAGATTTCTATACATTGATGAAGGTTATTATTTCACGTATAAAACTCATTTCGTAGCAGTTACAGTGCCATACAAAATATTTCAGATAGTACATTCTATATAAAGTACTATATAATATCGATGATGGCAGGGACTTCATTTTTAATTACGATGTGCGCTTTTACGTTTCAGAATATTTATGCATACTTTTGGTGTGTATAAATGGTACAGTTCATATACAGGGCTATACAAAAAATCGCAAAAATAAAGTACTATGAGTATAAACTGCTTAAAGATGGGTTTTAATTGTGTTATGCATCTTTACGCTAAACAGTTTTTAACTTACTGAGAAATGTTTTTAGAATATATATATAATGATATTCAGTGCTATGGAATAAATTCACAACCGACTGTGTATGACGATTTTTGCAAATTTGCTTTCAATACTTTTAACAGTGCTTTAGTTGGATTTAAGTTTTATATAAATAGAAATGTGTAATAAAGATATTAGGTAAAGTACAGAGAGGAACAAATGTATTTAGGTATGTTTTCATCTAATTGTATAAAATGATAAAAAAGAAGTTTCAGTCTGTTATGCATTTTCTTATTAAACAAAATTTAAGCCTTTTATAGTATATATATCACCGTGCAAATCAAATGCAGTGCTATTGATAAGAATTGGAATACATATTTGGCTATAGTCATTAATGAAATCATATTTTCAAAATGTTTGATCTGATTTCTAAAATGTTTAATTAGTTATTTTTCTTATTTAACTTATTTCTTAAATAAAGAAGTTTTGTTAAAAATTTCAGAAAGTTTTGTAAAATTGTACGTAAACTATGTTTAACGCATGATTTTTTTCTTAATTTACCATAAAAATTGAATGAACTTAACATAAAATTAAATTTCATAGTCTGGTAACTTTAAATAAAGGTTTTATTTTAATCTAATGCTTTTATATTGTACACTAATAAACTTTTAAGTTTTCATTTCTGAAGTTTAGAAAAGATAAAATGTCACAACTACTGAAGATTATCAGAAAGGTCTTTAAATTCTGAAAAAAGTTGACACGAATAATTTACAACCGAATGGAAAATTGTTTGGAAAAACTTACGTCATATTTGATAATTATGTATGAATCTGTGAATATTTTTCACATTTAAATAAATATTTTAAATAAAACACTTTATTAGGCAATGATTTGCTATTTTTATAAAGATATTATAGAATTCTTGAAAACAGCTGATTAAAAGATATTGCAAATAATATGTCCAATGCTATATTAAAGAATTCGATTTTATACCGGAAAGAAAATCAATAGAAGCAAAAAATTAATAACTAACAAAATATAATAATTATTTAACTTTTATTCTAAACAACAACAACAACAAAAAAATAATCCCTGTCGGCTTGGCCTATAGACGGAGGTAGATTTCAACGAGTGCTCATTTCAACAACAAAAAATAAATTTGATTACAGATAAACCCAGTTTAACAACTTTATTTGTCCTCTTTTGAAAAAATTTTAATTTCCTTTTTCTGTAAGGGCTGGTTTTATCAGAATCATCTTAAGCTAAATTCGGATCAAATGCCCATTTTGACAACATATTTTGAAATAATTCTGACTTTATTAAAAAAAATCGACTAATACGGTACATTATATAGTTCCTTAATAACAAAAGACTGTCAACTGAATGTGTTTGAGAGCAAAATTGAATTTAAAAATCTCAGTGACAGCTAAATGACTTGTATTACCTAAAGCCTGCTTAAGGACGGTTTTATGATGATGAGCTGCATTGGGTGGCAACAGACCTGGATTGATTTTGGATTGGTTTGGAATACGGTTTCTACTTTGTTCTGTTTAATTTGTTTTGAGTTGTGGCATTGCAGCTAAGTTGGGGATGTGGTTTTTATTCAGAGAACATATTTTTACATCGTTTACAATGTTCCAGGTGAAACATTCGTTTACTAATGTGGCGTAGGGTCCGGTGGGGGAGCGCGTGAATTATAGCCACCGGGTGTTTAACATCTGATTTTTTGCTATTCACCGCTCTGGCCGAAACCCACTGCCACTTAAATATATTTTGTTTTTGTAAACTCGAGTGTCCGGCTGCTTTTGTCTAATAAAACCCATCGCTGATGAGGCTGGCAGAATATTGTTTTTGTATTTTGATTTTTGAATTTTCAATTTTAAGGAATTTTTGTTTTGTGAGGGGGGTGTGCTGGTTCTTGCTAAATTGCTAAATTTGAAATTATATATATATATATATATATATATATATATATATATATATATATATATATATATATATATATATATATATATATATATAAACTGGTGCGAATGCAATAAATCAAATTGCATTGTTTTAAAATAACCTTTTATCTTTTTGTATACAGAAAGAACCCTACATATTTTTCAATTCATTAATAAAATGTGAAAGATAGTATTTATATAATTTTATTTTTTATTCAAATGTGAAAATTCATTCAATATAAAAAAAAACACTTCGTGTATTTTTTTTTAATAGCTAAACTTTAATTCTTTATTACATACATCTCATATTCATTAGCCATTTCATTTTTTTATTTAATATAAACGTTTCTAAATAAACTGTTACATGGTTTTCATATTTATTGTTTTAAAAAATGAAAAATAGTATTTTATTTTAACTTCAAATGCGTCGTTTTCAAATATTTAAACAACTATTCAAATAAACAAATATTCAAATTACAAAGAAGAAAACTGATTTTTCTAATAATGAAAATGGTTGTTGTTTTCGGCCTTTTTTTAAACAGTTTTTTTTTCTATTCATGAACTGAGTTTCGAAATATGATTCTTTATATGTATTATACGAAAAATTCTATTCGAAACTTATACGTTTGTTGTTTTTGTTAAAAAGGTCTGATATATTTTATGAATATTGTATTAAAAATATTTTTTTCGGAAATGTCTCGTTCATAGTATTCTTTAAACATGTATTTATTTTTTATTTTGCGCTTCGATATATGGTCTTTTTTATTATTTAGTTCACTATAAAATTTGTTGCGATTTTTTTTTTAAATCACATTAAATGTAATGAATAAGTACAGCATTAAAAATTAAGTTATAGACATTTTTTCTCGATATATTTTTTTCTTATTTGTCCACATATGTATTTGAAAATAAAAAGAAGGAAAAAATCATGCATCAAGCATAAGTAATGAAACATTTTCCAACAAATTCAGAATAATGTAATTAATCTGCAGTTAATCTAGACATTTTTACAGTGCATACTGGATCTATAACGCCGGTTGGTGTTAATTCAAAAAATCCCATTATGTGATTTTCCTAAGGCCTCAGCTTCAGCTCCGCATTTAAACTTTCCTTGCTAGTCTGCAAAATTTATCGATAAAAATAAATACATTCTTATTCTACATTACAATACAATTACATTATTCTGCTCTGTTTAGCACAGAAAATAATAACCTACATATGCATGAGTACGCATACATTAAACAAATCAAATGAAACATACATTCTACGGGATAATGAAAAATTAATGTATGTTTAATGTAATTTAATGTAAAAATAGACTGAAAATACAAACAATCAAGCATCGAATAATACATACAAAAATATATAATACTTAGATATTTTGAATAAAGGAAAAATAATACTCATAATATTTTATCTTATGACATAACCTGAGATATCGTTCAAACTCTGGACAACTATCAAGACCTTTAAACATATGAGCTGAACACACTTCCAACAATTAATAGACTGATCTTTCTTGCAAACAAGTATAAAAATAGCAACTAAAAGAGGCATTTTAGTTAAGAAAGACCCTTGAAATGAACATATTTGTGATAGAAACATTTTGGCATTATTTTTTTAAATATTTTAAATTTTTCATATCAATTGTTTTAAGTTTTAAAGAACATGTTATATTTAATGAAATAATTTTAATGAATTAAAAAAAATTTCTTTTATCAAATGAGTAATTATTTTAGGTATCTTAAATCAAGGTGAATATGACATTCATCTTTAAATTTATTTTAGATGTTTTATATTCTAAATAATACACTTAAAATTTTTGTTTTAAGATGTGCTATTATTACTGTTTATTCGTGTTAATTTAAAGCTTTTAAGCCCTTCGCGATGAAAGCCTTTTACGAAATTTTTAATATTTCGCCATCGATTTTTAAAAACAGGAATTTGTGCCATATAAAATTGAAAAAAATTTCCAATTAAAAAAAGGCAAATTTTACAGTAAAATTTTACTGGTGGGTAGCATTCCCAAAGGGTTAACACTCATCTTTAAATGTGTAACTGATACCGGAGAAAATAATTTCTTTTTATAATAAATCGACCTCTCCATTAATTTAAAGTTAAAACTGAGCAAAAAGGGTTAAAATAATATTTAACTTAATGTTCAGTATTTATTCAGTAATATAGAAATATAATTAAAACATTTAAAATCCTAAAAAAATCAAAGTATATGATATAAGTAAGAATACTTTATTATGTCTTATAAAAAATGGAAAGTTATTAAAATTTCAAGTTCAAAATAAATATTAAAATAGATTTTCCCTATTAAATTTAAATAAAAGCATAATTTCATGTCAATCTAGAAAACAACAATTATTTATATTGTAGTGTTTACAATGTTGCATACTTTTTGAATAAAAATATTGAAAAACTATGAATGTACTTCAAAGGTTATTGTTGTGAAGTTTGATAAGCAAAAAGCAAAGTAGGTCAAATCCTGTAATAATTTACTGTATGATATATTGCAGTCGTGTACCACAGCTAAACATAATGTATAATTTGTAGTGTAATGTATTATCTAATTATGATAATATGCAAAACTATCATGTGCTTTTTATATTTTGATATATTGATATATAATTGCGATTTTAAAAAAGCATTTATGTAAAAAAAGTTACAATATATTATGTTTATTATTATTATTATTATTTAATGAATAATCTCAGGTTTTTAGTGCTGAAAAAAGCAAAAAATATTTAAAAGGTATTTCTTACAAAACACTTTTAGTGCAAGATTTACACAAAATAATGAGTTATTTGTTTTTTATATACCTGTTCTTCGAAAAAGTAAAATATTCGTTACTTTAAAACTAAAAAAATACGTTTAATAATAATAAATATAGAAATTTGTACCAATGCAATTAGAATGTCCTATCTGCTATAAATGTTTCAAATAAATAGGCCGTAATATTTCATATAAGAGATAAATTTTTATTAATCACATGGGTGTAGTTGCACCTAATGTTTCTCATACTTTTCGTTGATATATTTTATTTTCCTTCTCTTGAATACAAAAAATAGTAACTAATATGCATGTTGTTTTGAGTTGTTAAAGTGAAATGATAAATGGGATGCAAAATGCTTCCATAAAAGAGATTATTTTACATTTTCTTTATGTATTTGCTTTAATATAAGGGGGTACAGAGAACGTTTTTATTTAAATGCAGGCAGTTTCGTTGAGAATTCAAAGTGAAATAGTTTAATTCGGTGTTAAGGAAATATCTTTGAACATAATTTTCATTGGGTAATGTTTATATACCTTATTGTTTTTATTAATTCAAATTAACAAACTGAAATAATTGCCAATTTGCTAATGATTTGATTTTTAAAATGTAATAAACCTGCATACATACAATAATTTTCATGATGCTTTATAGCTAACAAATCCAAAAACATATTAACTAGCAATTCGTAATATTTTTTTATAAATGTAGTGAAATCAAAAAAATGTATGTATCGTGTGTTTCTTTAAGCAAATATGTTAAATTTTCCCCATGTTAATATATATTGATATCCTCATGAGTGATTAAAAGGAAAACATAAAAAATATTTGCTTAGCAGGTCAACAAGAGTGCGATCCATTAAGGAAATTTCTAGAAAATTTTGAGGAAATTGTCTAGGAACTCTCGTGTTAATTTTTTTCACAATAAATTTCTGCTGTTACGGACAAAAGTATGTTTTTATTTATAAGCCAATATGTATTCAATTCATATACACCTAAAACAATTAAAAATTGAACCAGAAAACAACAACAAAATAAGCTTCGTGTTCTTAGCAATCCAAAGTGTAGTCGTGTATTTGTTATTTTAGCCACCAACTGTAATTACTGTACACCACACTCTTTTTGACTCACAATGTTTGATGGTATACTCATATTGCTTTATAAAATTTTTAGGCAGATTCATTGCGTAATTGTAAAGGAAATAGCGTTCCTGCATGCTTACATATTGGCTGGGAACAAAAGCTCCTATGTTTGAAAAATATCATGCATGATAATATTCTTTATATGGCGTTTTCATTTCTTTAATGAATTCCATAATGATATTATGAATAGAATTTTTTATATAATTTCCTTTATCTAGCATTTTCTTCACTAATATTCAACTAAATATTCTTTTTGAAGGCGCACATTTGGAATTTGCAATTTATAAATTATATTTAATGAATGGTATATATTTTTTCAATATTTCGTCATTTTTCCATCGTATATTTATAAAGTATGCCATTCATTGTCAGCCCAATTATATCTGAATGGCTGGTTTCATTAAAGTGAGGCTTAAATATATGAAAATAGTTCTGCGCAACTGAATTAAAACACCTATGGCGCGGTACAAAACGATCTTAAGTATAAACAATGAGTTATAACTATATACCTTTGTTCGATGTTTTCAAACTTCTCACCACTTCAATGCACATTTGGACGCACAATTAAAAAAAATAACAGTTTTACCTTCCATTCCAGTTTCATGACGTCACAATGTAGGTAATCATAAAATTAAATTCACGTTTCAACATTTTTATTCTTTTCATTAATGTCCACAAGGCGTATTTTCGTACAAAATCGGTGGTCTAAGCTTTGTAAATCCCACTTTTTTTCATCTAACATCAATTTTGTTAAAAATAGCAATGCAAGGTCTGCAATTTTCCACCATATGGCACCGTATCTGAATTAATTCTATATCGTATTGCAACTTTACTACAGTTAAACCTGACTTTTATCGCTAAAGCTCTTGCCAATTTGAAATTATTGGAATGATAACGGACTTTCCAGGTACACTACATACATATATATTTTTTTGAAAAGTCAACACAAACAACAAGAAGATAGTAACAATAGCATAAATTATTTTTGTTTCTTTTACTCACAATAAAATTTCATTTTAATTATTTAATGATAGTAGGAAGAAAACTAAAAATGATAGTTGGAAGAAAATATATATTCACAAGAGATGTATGCGATTTTTGCAGTATATTGATTTTTTTTTCAGTTATTCTCATCGATGTAAATTTTAAAGACATGCTTCATGCTAAAAAAATACCAAATTTTGAGTTATGCTTTTCTAAATGTATAGACAATGGAGTAAAAATTTGCAAATAAACATTAAAAAACTTCTTGAGGAAGTAGAAGTAAAAATATTAGATATAAATAGTGCAATTAAAAAACAGTTTTTTCACCACTGTATCTTATTTGCTATTAGGTGAAATAAACAACATTAGCTCTTATGCAAAAGAACATATTATGTTGGAACATTTAAGTAATACTAAATAACCAGCACATCTTAATATTTTCAAATTTATCCAATTAAAAAAATAATGAAAATTAATAAATAATGAAGTTAATAAAAAATTTTCATATCTGAAATTAAAAAAAAAAAAAAATATTTTCAAAATAAATTGTCAAAAAATATCTACTACTCCATTCTTCTGCTTTAAACAAATTTTGATTTTCTATTATTTTTGTTCAAAGCAAATTACAAATGCCTTTCGTTAATTGATTTACTGGAATTTTTATATTTTAAATTACAATAATTTACGAATATTTTTTTCTTATAAATTTAAAATTCTGAAATGTGCGCAATAAAGGCATTATGAAAATGGGATTTTGATACTGGTTAATAGGATGAATATGATATAATTTAATTGATATATATTTTTTTCATAATGAAAGAGTATCTATATATATTTACCATCAATTAATTATATCGGTTCTTCTTACATATAAAATTGACTTAAATTTCTTTCATCTACATTTCATTTATGATAGAAAGAAATGACTTTGAGTTTTAGTCAACATTTAATTTCATTAAATTTAATTACTTTCTTTGTCGAAAAAAATATATGCACATATAACAATTTCAATCTTTGCTTACTTTTATAACTGTCTTTATTAATATATTATACAATTTAAATTGGACATTTTGCTTGCCATGCCTCGACATTTTATCCTTTAAGCAAAATATCTAAATTTAAAAAACAGATCTGCTATGGAAATATACATAATTATAATCATTTATTATTCTAAAAAATCTTTAATAGTACCTTTACGGGCGTTATATTGCGAAAATATTTAATATTTCTTTCGCGTCGAAAAGTTACTTTAATTTTCAATTTAATATTCAAAATAAAAAACAAATTTAATAAAATATCGAAGTAGAAATTCTAAAGTTTTGTCCTTTGTACAATGCAGAGGAGATTTAAACGAACTAAATCTGTAGATTATTTATTTTTGTTATGACAGTTTAAACTGTTTAAAATGGAAATATCTAAAGTTGGATTTAAATCTCATTTATATTCAACATGTTTAACTTTATGAAGAAAAAAGGATAATATTTAAGAATGTTTCCTGTGATATAAAATATAAAATTAAAACCGTCTTCTGCACATTTGAAAATAAAGCATTTATGCTTATAAATGTAGTCATTTATTATGCAAGTTTTGTTCAAATCGATGTGTAAGATTTATTAGTCAAATCCACGTATTTTAACGTCTATTCCACGTCTATCTACGTAAGTAATTTACTTAAGAAGAAAACCGGTGAATTTGCCAAGATAACTTTAATTTTTAAATTAAATTATTTAACTGTAATTTTATTTTTATATTTGTTCATTAAATCTTGTATAATGAGTATGTTGCAATTTATTTTAAATACAATTAAAAATTACTGAAAAAATTCGTATATCATTTAATTTCGTTGAATTTAATTACTTATTTTGCCATAGAAAATATATATGCATATAACAGCTTTCAATCTTAGCTTGCGGTTACAACTTACATTATTACAGAATTTAAATTAGACATTTTGCCTGCCATGTATAATTACATCTATATTTCATTATTTAATTAAAATATATCAATTTTTAAATAAAACTACTATGGATATAGGCATAAATATAACCATTTATTATTCTTCAAAATATTACAAGCTATTTCCAGGGATATTATTTTGGAAAATACTTAATATTTCTTTCACGCTCAAAAGTTATAAAAGATTTCAAAAAAATATCGAAATAGAAATTTTAATGTTTTATCTTTTATAAATACAGATGGATTTTAAAGACCAATATCTATAAATCATTTATTTTTGTTAAAAAAACTTAAACTGTTCAAAATGGAAAAACCCAAAGTTGGATTCAAATCTCATTTACATTCAACATGTTTAATTTTATCTATTATTTTATATGTTATTGGATGTTATTTAAGAATGATTTTCATAAAATACAATATAACATTAAGCTAATTTCTTCACGAATAAACTAAGATAAAGTATCCATGCCTATAGAACTAAATATTATCATGCAAGTTTTGTTCAAATCAATGTGTATGATTTACTTTTCAAATTAATATATTTTATTTTATGATTTTGTTGCGTTATATAATTAATTAAAGTAAAACAAAAACCTTTAATTTTACCAATTTTAGTTTTTAAACTAATTTATGTAACTGTAATTTTATATTTGTATTTGTTCATGTAATCCTGTATAATTAGTATGCTGTAATTTCATTTGTTTTTCTATACGTAAAATCAGAAAACTCTTTAAACATTTATTAACATTTTATTTCGTTGAATTCAATGCCGAAAAACAAATATTTATACATCTAACATTTTTCAATTTTAACTTACAACTTACTGTATTACTTACTACTTATTATAGATTTTTAGTTAGACATTTTGCTTGCCATGTATAATTACATCTATATTTAATTATTTAATTAAAATCTAGATTTTAAAACAAAACTCCTACGCATATAGGCATAAATAAATTAAGTTACTATTTTTAAAAATCAGAAAAGTCATCTCCAAGGGTCTTATAATGGGAAAACAATTAATATTTCTTTCACGATCAAAAGTTATTTAAATTTTCAATTTAATATTTAGAATGAATGCTTTCAATAAAATATCGAAATATAAATTCCAAAGTTTTATCCTTTGTACAATGCAGATGCAATTTAAAGACCAAAATCTCTAGTACATTTATTTTTGTTATCACAGATTAAACTGTTCGGACTGGTAATATACAAACTTTGATTTAAATCTCATTTGTATTCAACATGTTTAATTTTATAAAAGGTAGGGATAATGTTCAAGAATGTTTTATTAAATGCAATAAAAAGTTATGTCTGACTTCTGCACTTTCCAAAATAAAATTTTCATGCTTATAAATTATTTAATTTGTTATTATGCAGGTCTTGTAGAAATTGATAGGTAGGATTTGCTATTCAAATTCATATATTCCATTTTAAGATTTTAATCTTTACATAATCATTTTAAAATGCTTTTTTACATTTTTACTTTTGTCTATTTTCAATAGAAGAAAATATTGTAATCGAAATTTATTCGACTTCCGGTTTTCGACGGATTTATACGTTTTAGGGGTCAGATATTCCAAAAAAACATATTTTTGTAAAATGTCTGTGTGTGTCCGTGTATCCGTATGCCGCTATTGTAACACCGAAAAGTACATGAAAGTATGCGTAGAATTCAACCGATTTTTTGTGTATGTTTTAAGATGTGCCAAGCAGCTTCTCCTTCAATTTTGAAATATTCCGCCGAAAGCAGGAATTGTACTAGCGATTTTTGGGTCATTTTTAATATTCTACCACCGAAAAGTGCTTTGAGTTGTGCCTAGAATTGAACATAAATTTTCGTTATGATTATTTTCAGTATGGCAAGCAGGTCTTCTCTCAATTTGAGAAAACTCTACCGGAATTAAACACTGGAAAAGCGATTTCCGTGCTCTATTTCCAATATTATAACGTCCAAAAGTGTATAGAGTTACATACAGAATCCAACTAACTTTTTTTGCGTATGTTCTTCGCTATGGCCGTCCGATCTTTCTTGAATATGGAAATATTCCGCCGGAAAGGACAGCTTTTTCTGTCCTTTTCTCGATTCTTCGGTGTTCTATTGGCTATCGGCTCATGCGAAGACGGGAACTCCATCCCTGCTAAGCCGGCTATTGCAAGGAGCTGATTACAACAGAATAAGGGAAAAGTACTCATTTTAATAAATATCATGAGCCACATTAACTTGTTTATTCCAATTAATTGACTGAAGCAGAAATTTAAGATGAAAATCAAAGTTGGTATAGTATAGAATTTATAATATTAAAATATTGACCTATTTGAAACATTAAAATGTGCATATTAATATGACCCTCTATTCCCTATGCTCTTATACAATAATGTCCGATTCCTCATTCGTTTTATAGTTAGTCGAGTTATAAATTATACAAGGCAGATTTATAAATTATTATTAGGTTTAAATATGAAATTTCTTCTAATCACGCAAAATTAATTAAAATCACCTATTTATTTTTAAAAATGGTATTGTCACAAAATGGTTGTGGATTTTAATACTTAATAATTTTGATGCATTACTTTTTCTATTAAGTCAAAAAGATTTTCATGTTCTGTGAATATTACCGAAGCAGCATTTTTAGAAATGTCCACATAGGATTTTTATTACTGGAAATTTACATATGAAATATTACCGTAATGGCTATGAGACTGAAAATTTTAAATGTAAATAAAATTTCTAAATAATCTTAAGTACATAAAATTCAAAGTTTTCTAGTACTAACAAAACAAAAACGTGGAAATCTTTGGAAGAAAATAAAGAAGATATGAATTAATTAAGTGAACTAAGCTTTCGATGTGTTCATTAAGCTTTTCACTGAAAAACAGTGGAACTTCGAAACATTATGTCTGGAAACTGTATTCTACTAAATGGTATACATCTGGTCACACTGCCGCCAGCATAATTTCCATGCATTCAAGAAAGTTTTTTTGAAAGTGTCTCTTCTTTCAATCAGTTTCAAAATAATTCCAGTTAAATTGGAAAATAATGTTTCTTTTCGATAAATTACAAAAATTACGGAAGTCATGATTAGGGTATGCGTAATAAAACATTATATAGTTCTTTAAAGTAAATAAAATTAATTTATTAAATATAAATGTTAATTTCATAAATTTAATAAATTTAAGAATACAAAATTAACTAAAAAAGCGGTTGTATTGAGAACAAAAACATGTAATACATACAAAATATAATCCTAAAAAAATTTAAAAAAAAGCTTTTCAGAAAAAATAAGTTAATATTTTCTTTTTATCATTTTTATCTCTGAAAAAGTAAATTTCCTGTACATTTAAAGAAGTGAAGATTGCAAATTAACTATTTATTTGAAGAAATTTCTTTTTAAAAAAATTGAAATTGAAAAAAATATGCCATGCATTTTGCATACTATTAGTACATTTCATTTAGTTTTCAGATTTATTTTTATTTTTAGAATCAAATAGTATTTTTAAAGTATTAATAGTATTAGTAGTATTTTTAAACAATCACTTAGCCCTTCACTTCACGATTTTTTTATTTTTTAATAAAAACGAGACATTTGGAATCTATATATCTGATCGAAAAAATAGTAAAAATAAATAAATATATCTGAACTTTTCAGTTATAATTTATGTTTTATAGCCTTTACCTTTATACATAATTCAGGTTTTTAAATGTTGTATTCTACATTTTGCAAGTGAATGGGCCTAAATTAATTAATTTTGTCAGCTTAACAAACGGCAACTTTCTTTATAAAAATATTTCTAAGCAATTAGTAAAAAATAAATAAAACTACATTTTGCCTTAATAGCTTCGTCGATTTTTTTTTCGGAACAAATTCTACTTTTTTGTCAAAGTAGCCATTTGCCTTGAAACAGTAACTTTTATACTATTCATCGGGCTGTTTTTTATAAGTTACAGCGATCATATTGCCCAAATTCAGGGCACATAATGATAATTATTACATTTCTTTGTATGTGCCAGATCTGACACCCGGTGCAGTGAAGGGTTAAACTAGTTAAACATTAAAAGAAACGGAGAATATTATTGAAAAACATAAAAGTAGCTTTATTTAGTATAATATTGTATACTAAAAAAAGAATCCAGTTGAAGCTTCCATGTGCATTAAGTCGGCCTGTTTAAATTTTCTCTTTATTTTCAAAGATTTTTAAAATTCATATTTTTGTTACATTGTGGCATCACAGTGTGGTGTTTTATGGTGTTATATGTGACGTTATATACATTACATGTAGTGACATAACCGTAACGATACAGTTTATTTTAAATTGACAGAAAAATATTTTTATAGTAAATGCCGAAATTTGAAGAATTTTTGTAATTTTTTAAAGTCTTCGAAGGCGTTTAAATCTTAGTCACAATGTGCCATCACTGGGTTTTGGCATTTTAGTCACAGATGCTGTGTGACCGCAATGACTTACTATGAGGACATTACCACTAAAGTCATTTTGACGTTTACAGCAGTAAAGTTTTTCTCAAATATTATTTATTGTTTAAATTTATTTCTATCATGTTCAGACATTTGCAAAAAAAGAAAAAAAAATGGTTGCAATTGATTTAATACAAATAGCATAACAACTGTTTCCCTCTAACATTACATAACAAAATTAAAACATTCCTCAATCAGCAAATAAGTCAATAAATAAAAACAAAACCAAAATTAATACAAGAAATGAAATCACAAAAATATCAATGACACATGCTTCGAACATTATGTTATTTTGGTTTTTTTCTGAAAATTACGTGCGCAAAGCCCACAGTGATATATGGCTAAATTTTTAACTGGACATTCCGAACTCTCACCAGAACTCACACCTCTCATTTATGCTGTATAAAATTATCAATGTTTCGACTGTTAAGACACTTTACTCGAGGACTCTGGGATCCATTTTCCACATCCTTAAAAAATGCGATGCAAAGAAATAACTAGTAGGCAAATTCATAGCTGCAGCATAGCAGGAAGGTCATAACAATAAAAAATCAATAGAATTGCTGGTGTAGGTTATTGGTTTTTCATGAATTAAATTATAAATTTTCTGTAAATAAAGTAAAGAAAATTACCAATTATTTTTATGGTGTAAATTCAAATAAAAAAAATAGATTGATGTGAAAACACCTAATAGTGACATATATACGCTATAGCACGGTATCACAAGGAATTAATCACAATCCGAAGACTACCACTAAAATGCCTGTACTGTATACGATTATAATGCAATAAGCTTCCACACACAAAAAAACAGTATTTATTTACACAATATTTTTATAAGGAAGAATCCTTCAATTTACAAAGAGAAATGACATGTAACGAATTTTATTTTATTTTTTCACTAGGGCATAACATTGAAATGACATTTTTCTGTCATTATAAAGTAAATGTCATGCAAGTCATCGGTAGACGAATTATCGAAAATCAAATCACAATTACAATTTGGGGAGAAATTATGTGGCGCCGGCGACGAATGTTAATGGATATGATTGGGTAGCCGTTTTAATTATGCAGTGTAATGAACTTATGCAAGGGCCTTATTATTATTTGGATCGAAATCTAGGTTTAATTTTTTCTCTTAGTAAATAAAATACAATACCTAATAATAAATACATTTTCATATGCTTTTCTACAATTTCATATTGTATGTATACACGATAGTTCACAAAACACACACAAATAAAATTAGAAAAAACTAATTCAGGTAAATTTTTAATAAAGGTAATTTTTCTTCATTTCACAATCCTTTATACCTTTCATATCAGAAATATAAAAAGTATTGTTGATAGTTATTTTCGAAAGAAATCGTCAGTAATAAGTTTACATATTTACCCTTAAAGAAATAATTACCGTTAGAGAATTGTGCAGAATATGAATATTTGGTATTATTTAGGCTTCACATCGCTTTGAAATTTCATAATATAGCTTTTTATAGTTTTCTATTATATACAGCTATACCCAATCCTAGGATGTATTGCTCTTTCCAAAGTCTTATTATTATTTTAGCAATTTTTTTTTTTTTTTAATAATGCAATTGTGTTCAAATGCAATTCGTATATATACTGTATTACACAATTGTTTAATGGCCTCTTTTCTCAATAGATTATATGTAAAATGTACATATATATATATATTTATTTAATTATGACTTATCTTAAATGCAGTCAAGTGATTAAGCTTTTTTTATATTAAGGGCAACTGGGAAAAAGGTCTTATTTTACCTTTAAAATGGTTTCAGACTGGGAATGTGTACTATGCTCTCAGTTCCATTTCATTTAAACCGTTTTGTTTAATTATTATAGCTTTAAAAGCTTTTTTTGTCACATAGGTGCGAAGCAACAACATATTGTGAGAATCTAAATATTTTTATCTGAAAATAAAACGCACAAAACACTGAGTAGAGTTACATTAGGCAATTTAATGTTTTTTTATTATTACAAAATGTATATTTTAACTTTTCAAATAGTAGTTTTTTTTTATCTCAAAATAGTATCTTTGAAGTTGTAAATCTTTTAAGCAATCTTTCACTTTATCATTAAAATGAATATAACATTAATAATAACCCCTTTTTCAATTATTATTCTTAGCAATTTGCATTTTAAGAAACTAATATCTCAGAAATATTTTCTTAACCCTTTGCGGCGCAGGACAAATTCATTGCGTAAGTGTTGAAATTAATGACTGGCACCGGAATTTGAAAACAACTTTATTTGTAAATATATGAAAAAAACATATTTCACGCATTCAATAAACCATATGTTTTTTACCAAACTCCCGGTGCCAATGTGGCGTTTGGGGGTAAAAATATGGGGTTTCATAGATATACCACCTCGCCGCAAGGGGTTAAGTTATCATCTATCTATAGTAATAAAAGAACAAATCGTTCTCCCTCTCTCACTGAGGGTGTTTGTGTCTGTTTGCGTGCGAAAATTAGCGAAATGTACCGGACGTAAAAATCTGAAAATTTAGGTTTACATAGCCCAAGATGAAAGCACCTGGGGTTCAGATTTTTAGTTTTTTAAAGGCCAGAATGCCCTTGGCCCATTTAAGTTTTTATGCTCTAAACTGTTAATAATCTCCCACACCCGTATTTTTATACAATCATCTTCGTTTTGCGAAATCTTTCTCCACTTTGTTATTCTCGGATTTCTTCTTTCCAATAATGATTTTGGACACTTGAGGTCCATTTCAGTAGGACTTGAATTTTTCGTGTTAATATAATATTAATAAATTACTTCATTTTAATCTGATCTTCAATTTTTGGCTCTTTTCTCAATTTAGTTATTCTCTTTTTTTACATTCTATATAAGACTCTGAAGCCCATTAGAGAATCATAATGCCTAACTTAGTGCCCCCTATACTTTTTATGGGCAAAACATTTTTCATTACTTAATTTTGTCATCTTAGTGCAAAAATTTAAAGTTTAGTCTTCGACACTTCTTCTTGAAACAACACCCTTATATTTATATTTCTGCTTTAGGACCCTTTATTAAGCATTTACCCAAAATTTTATGCATTTCTTTAAAGTATTTGTCAAAGGAATAATTTATAACTAACTAATTTTAACTAATTATAGATTTATAAGGCTAAGCACTAAGTCATTTGAACATATTTACAAAGTAGAGTCCTATTTTTAACTGTCAATTGGCCTCTTTTTTACCTCCTCCCCATTATAGCTTCCTTAAAAAGTCCAAATCATAAGCTTTTTTTTCTAATAACCTCTTATGCTTTTTAGGTACTACATGAAAAAATAAAACAAATCAGCTATCACCAATTTTGAACGTAAAATCGTTTTCTTGGGGGGCCTTGGTGCAGCTTCTTTAAAACTGATCTGAATTGCTTTCAGTTATCCTTAACTTATAAGTACAGTGAGAGAAATTATCACACAACTACTATGAAGTGGTCTTACTGAACACTCCATCGAAATGTAAATAAAGGCGTCGTTAACTCATGGGATGGTGATTTTGTACTATACCTTTTGCACATTACTGTGACAATTTAAATTCACGAATTCAAAAGTCTCTGTTGATAGTACAAAAGTTTAAAATAAATCAAAATTTCGTGATTATTTTTAGTTAAATTAAAAATTATAAGTTAAACTATACAATTTACTGTACAATTTCAAAAGAGCAACTGTCTGTGAGACCAGTAAAATCAGTTAAAGGTTAACATAGTTTTACCGTCCTCCTATTTCTATTAAATTAATGTTCCTAATAACTGTTAAAAATATTCATTATTAGCATATTAAAAACATTTATGTTCTATCACGAATACATACTATGTGAAACTAAAAAAATAACGAATTATAGTTATTATAATAAATAATACTTATTAGTTAAAAAATATATTCAATGTTAATTATTAACAATAGAATAGAGACTATTTATTCTACCATCTGAAACACTTCAGTTCGATTATTTAAAAATACTCGGGTTTACGAATTAGGCAGAATCGTAAATGAGTAGTTTTTATTTAACTAAAAGAATAATTTAAAAAAATCTGATACAAATAAGGATTTATTAGTTATACTAAATTAAAATTTTGCTTTGCTAAGGAATTTTATAATTAAGACAGATATATCGGAAATTGATAGACACTTATCATTTTTTTCCGTTTTAACTTCTGTCTCATTCTATTAATAATAACTTAGTAGTGTATCAAACGAGACCGCCAATTTTCATAATTATCATTTGTAATGTGAAATCACGGAACACCCTGCGATGAATTAAAATTTTATATATCTTTACATTCTTTAAACATTTGAATAATCATTACAAAAATACAATATATGCAACTTATAAACATCATTTAATAAAATCACAAAGTCACTATTTCATAAGTTTATTTCAATGCAATTTTATTTCACATAAATTTTATATTTTGTTAACATTGTATATGATAAATTAAAAATCTAGATTATTGTTCTTACAAATGAAAAATTTAATTAAAAAAAGAATTTTACTTACTGAAATACATTAATTAAACATAATTGAAATAAAAGGAAAAAAAATATGGTATATATAAACTCAGCCTGATATACTCCTTGTGTAAAAATTATTTGTTGCACTTAGTTTTGATCGTCAACTCTGAACATTTTATCACTGCATCAAATTGATTCAGTACTGAACTTCCTGCCCTAACTGAAGAAAATCTAAACTTATTTTTTCTAAAAAAAGTACTTTTAAAGAAGAAAGTGTTAAAAGGTTTTACCATGGGCGTACTATATATTTGCGCTTACGTGATAAAATGTGATCAAATAACATTAGCGGGAGTACAACAATATATATTCTTATTTTATTGAGAAAAATATGATCAAAGTGACTTACATTTGTAATATATTATGTGTTCTTTAATTATGTTCAGTATTGTTTATTTATTTATTTATTTATTACTTTTATCGTAATTTTCACTTCATTTAAAAACATTTATTTTTGTATGTGTTAGGTCGTCTGATTAAAAAAATTGTGACGAGAGGGTTTTTCATAATTAGTAATTATTTATCACTGCATCTATACACAAAAATATTTGCGCAATTCAATTCTAGAAGTATATCAAATGAAATAATGCAAAATTATAATTTATAGTTTACCAGTACAGTCAATTAAGAATTCCCCTCAATTAGGACAATTATGCTTTACGTATAACCCGTGTAACCGTTATTTTTCCGCATTTGTTACTTGAATATTTCCTCAATTTTTAAATCACGATCGCTTCGGGAAATCCTGTTCAAAATTGCCGATTTTATCTAGAATATATTCTGCCTTTATAAAAAAACTGGGCAATATGTCACAATATATAGTTACAAAATAAAAAAGATTGTCATCTGGATGCGTTTAAAATAAAAAAATAAATAAGAAAATAAGCAATTTGTTATTGAATACGTCCTTAGTTTTCCAATCACGATCGCTTCGGGATATTTTGTTCAAAATGCCCATTTTTAAAGCATTTTTCTAACTATATTCTGCTTTTATCAAAAAATGGTTTCTTTTTTTATTATTAAATACATAACCTTATATAATTCCCAACTAAGAGAACCTGTCATTTTGATGTATTTAAAAACAAAAATGAACTTGAAAATGAATCAGAAAATAAGAAATTTGTTACTTAAATATTTCCTCATTTTTTCAATAACTCGGTATATTCGTTTAAAAATGCTCATTTTGAAAGCATTTTCTCGAATATATTCTTCTTTTATGGAGAAAACTGGGCAATTCTTCACATTATAAAGATTCCAAATAAGATAACCTATCATTTGGTTGCATTAAAAATCGAAAATGAATTTTAAAAAAATGAGTCATAATATAAGCAGTTTGGATTTGAGATATTTTCTTCGACACCTATTTTTGTTCAATTTATTTTTTTAGATGGATTGGTCCTACAAAGAACTTATCATTGGGAAAGTGTAGATATTATTGAGAAGATGTAAAATAATTTTAATCGAATTATCTATCTTAAGAAGCGATGAAGTTTATTGTACCAAAATCATATCAAAACCCTTAAGAAAGGATAAATAATGGATTTCGCTACTTCTTTCGTATGGCGTATCGAAAAAAATAGTGGGTCGATTTTTTTCCTCACACAAATTTACCAAACATTCTATTAAAAACTATTAAAATACAAAAATTAATAAACATTCACAGTTTTCATTTATCAGTATTTTGTATCAATATTTTACCAGTATATTTTACTATAATTTTAATACATGCATACCTATGTACATATATTAAAATTGTAGTATAATATTCCCTGCCATCTTATCAGTAGCAAATTTTGAAAAAGGATGGCAAAATTTTATACAAATAGAACTCACACTTATCTCCTTTTAATGCGAACGGTAACATTATTTTTTCGTTTGAACATACAAATAAAAAAAAAAAAAACAACAAAAAAACAATTTGACTTGTAATAGTTTTTGTTTTATTTTTTGACATCTGTTTCCTTCCATTTTCTACTATCCATCTGTCTATCTAAAATCACGAATATTTATGGAAAATTCAGATTCTTTTAGTCCCTTTCATAAATCAGTATTCTGTAGTTTTTGGTGTAAATCATTTAACAGGTGATGATGCTATGCAGCATTATTAATGATTATCGCAATAGCTCTATCTCATGGTTTATTGCACGAATTTTCATTAAACTAGACCTTGATATAAGTTAGTGTTTTTTAGTTTTTAGTGTACATTGCTAGGCAGATGGATTTCTATCCAGTTATCCAGTATTCCTATTCCTAGTTTTTTAACGATTTCTGCGATAATTGTATATCAAATACTAATTCACGTATTTTCATCCAGTTTTAGATTCAGTTAGAATTTGGAATAAGTTAGTGCTGACTAGATTTTGGTGTAAATTACCTAACTGGTGAAGCTGCTACGTTTCATTTTTCTGGAATTATTAACGTGTATGAGATAGAAAAAAGATTTAGGATTGCCACATCCGATTAGTTTACATTAATATGGGAAATTAACAAGCTGCTACACTTTAGTATAACGATTTTTTTTTAATTTATCAAATTCATTTGAGAGCTAATAGCGATTTTGCATAAAATTTGTTTTAGAGACAACACAAATGAAGAATTTCAGATTTCCATAGCATATTCGAAATGAAAAGAGAATGTAATTACCTTTTGAAATACTTTTACCTGTCACGTTCTTCTTCTATTCAGCTTTGATGACGAAGTTAAGAAAGAATCACTAACCTTGAGAAAAGTAAGTTTCGTTTTGTTTATTTTGATTTATAATAATATTGTACAAATTAGACGACTGAAACTGTATTGTGTAAAAAATTATAAAGTTTCATGGATATTTCTTTTTGAATTTTGCACTTAATTTTCTTTACAACTCTTTCAATATTTTGTATTAAGTTCTGCAGAAATTACAAAAGAAAGGTTTCGAACAGGTCTTTTCAAAGCTGATTTATTTTTAATGACAATGGAACTTTTCTCTAATAAAAATATTCAGAATTTTGATAAAAGAAATGCAGACATAAATGCTCAAACTTAATTTTATTTATAATTTTTTTTTAATTTATCAATTTAAATAAATAAAACCTTTAATAAAAGAATCAATCATAACTTTTATAAAACGAATTTCTAATACAGCTACATTGAAAATAAAATAGATTATTATGTTATGTTATCAGAGTAAAATAGAATATTATGCCATGTTCATGGAATTTTAATAATTCTTTTAAAAAAAACACCACTTTATATGAAAATTGTTTTATCAAAATGCTTGAATGATTCTTAAGATCATTTTGCACAGGTGTCATATACGCACATAAGTAAGTAATTGGCACCCGAATAGTTGTATTGTGTCTTACATGATAACTAAACTATTTTTCTGTGTTTTTGCTTTGTATAGCAACATAATAGCTGAGATTTATTTATTAAATGTATTGATTGATATTTATATTTAGAATTGCATAGTTATCGTTTCAACAGTTATTAATTAGATAACTAATTAATTAAATTTATCTCCTTTTTTAATAGTTATGAATATTTTACAAATATTTTCTTTATAAAATAATCTATAACACCATTTTTATCCTGCGGGCCGCGGGCTGCACGTAGCTCGGTGACCTTCTGTGTGTAGCTTAAACATATAATCATTGAATTATTATGAAACTTAACCATAAAAATTATATGATATTTATGATAGTTGTAAATATTTTTTATTTAGAATAACTTTATAATATCATAAATATCATTTTTTCTAGTCAAATTTCTTTTTACTATTTGCCCTAGAGTGATACACTAATGAAACAATAATTCAAATAATTTAAATTTGCGCTACATATTTCTTACAATTAAAAATTAGCAAAATATTTTCATTAGACGTCATTCATCATAGTCTCATTAGACGTAGACTCCCGATTATTTTTTTTCTTTTAAGCATGGGAATTATGCATTGCTGTATTGTTACGTTTTATACTAATTTCGCTCCTATTACAGATTTTTATGGTTGCACTGTTATAACTAAAAAATGGCAACAAAAAATGATGATACACTCTATTTCAAAACAAAAACTTCGTGGCTTATTTATGCAAAATCTGAAATTCAAAAACTTAACACGAAGATTTATTGTTTTGAAATAGTTGTGAAAAGTATGTAGTGCTAAATCATTAGCAACAAACATTTTTTTAATTACTCGTTTTTTGTTTTGACCGTTTTATAACTTTGTTTCGGTTTATATGTTTATCTCCAGCCTGATGATGGAAACAAATTTATGCGGTACGCAACAAAAATGTTAAGCTAATTTGTGATAAAAAGAAAGAATTTTGTGCATAAGTTTGTGTGTGTGTGCTTCCAAAGAGACTGTTGCACTTAGGTCCGCAAAATATGGGGAGAAGTTATATGAAATGTTCCATTTGAAGCCCGAATTTCGTTTTTTATTAGATAATTTTTAGGCAAATCCTTATGCAATTTTTAGCTTTTTTTTATGTTCCGAGGCAATTTTTTCACATGCGTTAATGTAATACATTTTCATTCTTTTACCTCAATATAATAAATGTTATTCGCTTTTCAATAAAGTTTATATGAAATTAGTGCAGCGATTTTAGAATAATATGCGATTATTTTTCTATTTTTATTGTTTATTATTTCGAGGTTATTTTTTTGTATTCGTAGAAGGAAATTTGTTTAAACTTTTGATCTAATGCACTACTGCTATCATTAAATTTTAAGGAATATTTAATGACATTTACAAATCGATTTTTAAAGGATTTTGAAATCGCACGGCGATTTTTTTTCAATTCGGAAAAGAAATTTTGCTTTAAAGTTTAACTTAATACAATAAATTTTGCAACTATCGATTTTTTATTTCTGGGTATATTAATGGTAATTTTAACTTTTTAAGAGATTTTCTACTTTTTCACACCGATGTTTGCCGCTCTTCAAAAATGTTTGATATAATGTTTTCAGCCTACATAGGATTATTAAAAGAAAATATTTTGTTAGTCAATATACTTAATTTTCCTACTGAAATGGAAAATAATGTGCTATTATGACACACTATTTGTAACTAAACAAGTTCAAAATTGACAAACTGGCGTAAAAAAAAATAAATAAATAGATAAATAAATAGTTGCACGAATCCCAGATCGTGCATTACTTCAGTGTCATTTTTTAAATATCCGAACACAGGGTTAAAAAGTATTTATCTACGAATGTGCTAAATGACTTCATAATGATACTAATTTTTATTTAATGTAATATTCTATACACAAATTATATAGGTGCGACGCGACGTTTATATTCTAAATATACAATGATTGATTTTATGAAGAGACAATTATTTACTCTGCATAATCTGATTTTTCCTCATGAATCGTATTAGTTCAAAACAAAATCTTGTTCTAAACATTTAAGATTTAATGCGCTTTATTCATTGTCAACAGAATAATTCTAATCTTTCTAAGCTGGCCAAAGCTTCTTTAGGGATGGATGATCATCTTCATAATTAGATGTCTAAGACGTATTTTCTTTAATTTATGTCATTCTTAAGTAATTTCTCAGGGAATATAAATGTTTTTCACAAAGAAGGACTTCATAATATTTATTTTAAATAGGATAAATAAAGGAAGATTTACAAGAAATCAGCTGAAAAAGAATGGTTTTCTTTTATCAATGTTGTTTAATTGCGTTATTAAACTATACTTATAAAATTATGTACTTTTTATACATATAAGACAATTTCAAATAAAAAAAATAATTCGTGTAGAATATAAATATTGAAAGAAATTTTAGAGTTATTCGCAATATAAAGGTGTTTTCAGTTTTAAATGGCGAATTTAGAAAACGAAAATCTCAGAAACCAGCTTCTAACTATTTTTATTCAAAAACACTGTTGGTGAAATACTTAAAGGAATGTATTTCTGAAAAATTTACCCAATATGTTTTTATGTGTCCCTTTTTATGTTTCATATAAATTTATTTTTAAAATTCAATGAATTATCTTACGTTTTGTTACGTAATTCGGTAACAGATGAAATATGAAATGTGTATAATTTTTAACTGGTTACATTATTAACCAGTCTTTTTATAATTAAAGTATTTGTTTTTAGAAACATTTATTTGCAGAGAATATACACAGAAAAGTAATTTTTGTTAAATTGAGTGCATTTGGATTTTATTTTTTTTATTTCCTGCAAAAAGTTTAATTTAAAGTTTGCTGCTACCATACATATATAAATTTGAAACGCGTAAGTAATTCCGTAGAAAAAAATACGATTAATCTTTTTAATATTAGTTGTTACAGGGAAAAAACAAATATTTGGAAAATAGAGGAGAATTTATTACACATAATGTACAGTGTCTCACAAAAGTGATGGGACACTTGTGCTTTATAAAAAGAAACTGCAATAAAATAAATAATAAACAAACATGTGCAAAAACTTTTTGGGTGTGTTTCATATTTAAAGTTAGTAACAATTATTACATAACATACATTTTGCCAAAATATTAAAATATTAATTTAGTAAAAATACAATTGTTCAGAACGGAGCAAAAAATGGCTCACATAAGTGATAGGACACTTACTTTTCCATCAAATATTTATCCAAAAATTTTACTTTTTAAAGGATTTTAATATTTTGTTGGATTTCCTTTTACTTTTAAAACATGATTTAATCTTTTTGGTATGGATTCGACTAATTTTTTTGTGATTTCTGGAGTGATTTTACCCCATTCTTCTTGTAGCACCGATTTTAGTTGTTGTTTTGAAGAAATGGTGTGCTTGCGAATTCTTGATTCCAATTCTTGCCAAATATTCTCTATGGAATTTGAGTCTGGAGATTGTGGTGGTGTTTTTATTATTTCAGGACAGTTATATAGCAGCCAGAGTCTAACGTTCAGAGCAGTGTGCTTGGGGTCATTGTCCTGGTAGAATTTAAAATCGTTATGAAGGTTCAATTTTCGTGCTGAAGATTTCAAATTTTGCTTTAAAATATCAATATACATATACTGATCCATTATACTGTCAATAAAAACAAGATTACCAACTCCAGCAGACGACATACACCCCCATACCATAACTCCTCCTCCACCATGTTTTACTGTTGGTACCAAGTTCTGTTTGCGAAATTCTTCCCTGGGTTTTCTCCACACCAAGATTCTACCGTCAGAACCAAATATATTAAATTTACTCTCATCAGCAAAAATAACTTTATTCCAGTAATTAGAATTCTTATTTATGTTGGATTTTGCGAAAGCTAGTCTGAGTTTTCTATTCTTTTCACTTACGAAATTTTTTTTTTTTTTACCTGGCTACTCTACCGTGATATCCAGCAGATCGAATTACCCTTCTAATAGTCTCAGGATTAACAATTATTCCATATAATGCTTGTAAATCAGCAGCAACTTTTGAAGCACTATTTCTTGGACTTTTTTTTAATATTTCGAACAATAATTCGCTTTATTCCACTGGATAGCTTTGATGGTCAGCCAGGTCTTCTTTTATCCTGAATCAGATGATTCTTTTTATATCGTTTAATGGTACTGAAAACTGTTGAACGACTCAAGTTAACTGTTTCAGCAGTTTTTCTAATAGATTTTCCACGTCCAATATGCAAATTAATAACTAATTTTCGAATTTCAGGCGAAGTTTCTTTTCGCTTAGCATTCATGGCTACACAGAGCTAAAAAACACAAAAATTCCAAAACAAACTGGAGAGAAATACTGCAGACGATTTTATAAATTATTGCCTATTGCTTTTAAGTAAAAATAAAACCCCAAAAAATATTTTTATTGCTTATTTCAGACGATTTTTGTTGTATATATAATGGTGTCCCATCCCTTATGTGAGCTATTTTTTGCTCCGTTCTAAACATTTGTATTTTTATTAAATTAATATTTTAATATTTTGACAAAATGTATGTTATGTAATAATCTTTACTAAATTTAAGTATGAAACACACCCACAAAAAATGTGTACGTGTTTTTTTTTAATTTATTTGATTAGTTTCATTTTGTAAAGCACAAGTGTCCCATCACTTATGTGAGACACTGTATTTTATGTTTCTCTTATAAATAAAATTTTTATTTTACTGAATTATTTAAAATAACATACGTGCCTTAATCTTGAATGCGATACAATTGATTAATTTTGAATAGTTGCTATTTTCCAGTATTTAAACAAACATGTATAGCTTTACTAAAAATATAGTCAAGTTTTTACATAAAAAAATAACGAAATTAAATTAAAATATGAATTCTTAAAAAATATATGAAATTTAGAGATAGTAATAATTTTTTACATATTTTATAACAGTTTTTTTTTTGTACATTTAAGATGCATTTTATGTATCATTTATCAACTAAAAATTACTTGGATAATTGAATTAATAATAATTTTTTGTTCGGAAAAATTTAACATTAAATATGTATTCTTGTTTTAGTTTCAGAAAAAAATAAATGCGCAAGAGGAATTTCCTTTTCAAGATTAACTAGAATTAAAAACGAAGCTGAGAAAAAATTTACTGTGGTATAATTTTTTACGAATATGAAAAATTGATGTTTATCTTTTTAGCACTTTCCAACACAGTTGAAAAGTGCTTAAGTATTCGGTTTGTCTGACCGTCTTACCTCGCTCTAACTCACGTAAATATACTCGGATTTCCATGAAATTTTAGGACGTTATTGAAGTTTACACTAGAACGAAACCTGTTGAAAATGAAGTTTCCAACATGATTAGTTTATCTACAGGAAGAATCAAAAATTTTCAATTACATTACGGCCTATGATGAAAAATTGTTTCTAAGGAATTTCAGATATTATACCCTGTCTAACATATTAAAATTGGTATGCTTTTACGAGGTGCATTAAAATATGCATTCTGTAAAATATAAGGTGAAAATGTAGCTGGTATTTATTTACAGTACCACACAAAAGAATTCCATTAGATAATGGTAAAATGAATAATTGTGTGTGACATATTTTAAATATATTAAACTCTTTCATGTATAACAAAATTGATGTATGTCAATGAGGCTTATTATAAATTATACGATAATGCCTTCCCTAATATAAAGTGCATAGTATTTACAGAGACACACAAATATTTCAAATAGTACATTCTTTCCGAGGTACTGTATATGTATCCGATGATAGCTGAAGAAAGGATGAAATGCATTTTAATTATGATATGCGCCTATAAGTTTCACTAAATTTATGGTATGTATAAATGTTATATTTGATATACAGAGCTACCCAAAAGAACTCACCGACGTTAAGAATATGAGCATAAATTACTAAAAAATGATTCGTAAATAAATTTTGCATTTTTACGCTGAACTGCATTAAATTTACTAAGAAATGTTTGAAGAATATAGATAAACTGATATACAGGTCCACGCAAAGAATTGGGTACATGGAGCCTATGAATGATAATTTATGAGAAAGTGATTTCAGTTGTTTTAAGAATGTTTTAATTTAAAAGAAATTTTACCTTAATACTGATGTATAATAAAAGTATCAGGCAAGCTACAACGCTTAACAAAATATTCAAGTATGTTTCCATCTATTAGTATACATTGCTGAATGAGAAATTTCAAGCTACTAGGCATTTTTGCTAAACTAAATTTTCCCATAATATAGTATGTGTATTAGCTGACAGATCAAATACAGGGCTGTTGAATAGTACTGGAATGCATATTTGGCTACATTTGGCTACATTTGTCTTTATGTCCATATTTATAAATAACGAAGTTTTGTTAAAGATTTTATGAGGCGTTGAAAAGTGATTCATAATCGATGCTTAACGCATGATTTTTCTTACTTTTTTTTCTTTTTTTAAAAGATAACTCCACCAGAAATTTCTTTTCATTATCTTCTATACACGTACATCTAATCAACTTGCCCATGATATCTTCATTTTTTAAATAATATAATGAACATACATATACATATTTTTCGAAGAAATTCGAAAATAATGCTAAAATATTTGTTTACATTAAAACGTAAATTTCATGAAATTCAGAATAAAATGCTATTTTTAATACGCACTCATATCAGAAATGAAAACAAATAGTATAAAATATAGTTAAATATTATAATCCCGTATTTTGTATGGTATATAAGACAATTATTTAATTAAATATCGAACTAGATACAATTAAATAGTAAATTTTGTGATTTAGTTGACTAGAAATGTACAGTATGGAGATCAGTAATTTAATAATATTATGACATCTGCAGTAACATATACTAAAGATCGTCGAATAATGTCAAGATCGAAAAAAGTTAAAATGATTTGAGCTCTTGCACGTATTTGTCTGATTTCTTAAATAATAAGGTAGAAATTGAAAGGGAAGTTAAAGGCTTTCCAATTACTTACTACATTTGTATTAGATAGCTGAACTTGATGACCCTCCATAAGAAGAAGTATTGTTTAATTTTAAATAGTGCTTAACAAATTAAACACTTCAAAGTTACATCCATAAAAATAAATAACATTATTTCATAAGAATATTACTGCTATATATTTTTCACAAAATAAAATACCGCAGAAAGGCGTCAATAAATATATATTTTCTGAAATTATAGAACCCTAGATTTATTTTCGCCCATTTTTAAAATATTGCTGGTATAAGTAAAATTTTAGATAATTTCTTGAATTGGAGGTTTTGATAATTTGTTCTCAGATCAAATCAGAATTGTAATTCACAGTAAGCTAACTTGAAAATGCACCAATTTAGTTCAATTTTTGCTCTGTGTACAATTTTGATCAAGTCTTTCTAGAACATAAAGAGTCTCTATACATCGTCTTAAAAATAGTCAAAATAAAATACGACGATGATACTGGACATTTTATAACATATTGTATAGATGCTGCATGCCTATTATAATACCTGAGCAGATTTTACATCATAAAAATGTACATGCATATATAACTTGTTTTAATATAAATTAATGTATTTAAGTGACTTGATTATTAAAATCGATTAAAGAACAATTTTAACGATAGTGGAGCGGTAAATTAAAAAAATAATTTAAACGAGCTTATAACATATTTCGTCAAAATCAGTACATTATGCCAACATTTTCACTGCAAAAATAAAAGGAAACACTCTGGAATGTATTTTTCACTAAAAAAACATTGGAATAGTAAATAGGGATATATTTTGAAACTCTATATATTTACATTGCGCTCTTCAGCATGTACAATAGAACGTAATCATGTTCACAATAGAATGCCATATAAATCCAAAGTTAAAAACAAAACAAATGATTGTATTTTTGGTTAAATATCTGACACATTTTATTTTTAGAAAATACGTTTCAGTTTTCTTTTAAATATTACTGTATTCTCAGAGTTGTTTTAAAATTGATTACATGTTACTTTAATTTCGTGTATATATTTGTATTTGGAAGTATTTGTAAGTGTGCATATGAAAGAAGAAAAAAAACTTTGGCTTATTCTCAACATTTAAACTTACTATATATTTATTTCCCACGTTTATTTCAAAATGCATTTTAAACTTACAATAAGTTGAAAATTATACAACTAGCGAAGTGTTTCAATTCATTCCAAAATATAGTTCTTCAGTAAACAAAAAAAGCTTTTTGTTACGTGAAAAAAGTTCACTGGGATTTTCAGAGAAATATCAAGTACTTTTTCTGTTTCGGAAATACTAACGAATGGATAGCATTTATTAAACATTGTAAAGGGCAACATTTTCAAAAGAAACATTATTAAATTTTCGCTTTTAATTCTGCTCTTATGGGTATATTTCAATTAAATTATCTACGAATATCTGATGCATTTCTTTAAAAATTATTTTTCTGAGAAAAAAGCGTAGATGTAAATGAATTTAAGTTTTTATGTTTGATGGCCGAAGAGAAACAAGAAGGTCCAATAACGATTTCATAAATTGAAGTTCCTTTGCGTAATTCTTTTATTGGCAACAGATTTCTAAAACACGAAACAGATTGCTAAGAAAAAATAACTAAATGAACTACTATAATTTTAATAATTGAATTTAATATTTTTCATCCTGAGAATAATAGATATGGCTGAATTAGAATTTTTAAATGTTTATGTTGTTATATATTTATGTTATTTTATATGATGTCATGATTAAATCGAAAATATGCATATATTGCAGAAAAGGTTAAATACTAAATTTACTCTATAAAATATATTATTCGTGATGATTTATTTACTGTCCTTTACTTGTATTTACATAAATTATTTTTATTTGTTTTAATCTCGCTAATAGTAGCTATCGTATGAGTGGCTTCAATAAAATGGGATTTAAAATATTCAGGGGGTCTTTTAAATGTTGTTGGTCTTTTTTTAAACATCAATATTGAGCTTAAATTAAAGAAATCTAACAAAAATATAAAAAAACTAATTCAATCTAAGTATATAAATTTAAATATGAATTGACACTAAATTAATATCTCAAATGTATGAAATGGTACCTCATAATCTTTCATATTTATCAAATGACATAAAATAATATTGCGGCAAGGAAAAAAATACATCTAAATATTTCTTATTCTTAGATTATTCTTTAGATTAGATTATTCTTGTTTTAGATGGTATTTAAAAGATGGCATGAAAGTCCTTGTGTAGACATTACTACTCTAATTTCATTTTTTTTACTATTACATTTTTTTTTTTTTTTGCTTAAATTTTTGTTGATTTTTAAAAATAACCTAGAATTTATTAGTTATAGTTCAAGAATTAAAAAAAAAGTTCTCACACTGCATAAATTATTATTTTTTTAATGAGAAACAAGTCGAAAATCGGGCGTTAAACGTAGCAAAAGAGATGCTTTTGGACAACAACTTAGCTTTAAAAATATTCAAACCTTGGTGTAACAGTATACAGTCTCTTTTATACAGTTACAATAACAGCTTGCTATCTGCTTTCTATTATACAATATACGTGAGGTAATTTGTAGTAAACCTCAGAAATGTATATGGATTTCATAAATCGTGGAATAATTTAATATAATTGAAAGGCGTTCCAAACAATTTTCTATACTATTATATAATGGATTTTTTTTGTGGTCATGTAAATTAATATCAAATATTCTTTGCAACACAGATCGCAAAGAATATATGTTCTAGTATATTTCATGTTTGCACATGAATTCCAATATGTTCGAAATTTCGGAAAATCAATACTAAGTACTTGAAACTTTTTTCCCTTTTGACTATAATGTAGTGACATATTTTTGATTGGTAGCGACAGTAAACTATACATCTGATTTTTATTAAATTTGAAAAGACTCTACAAAATTATGCAACAATACATATTTTAGATTTTAAACGATTTGGTTGCATAGTTTTTGTGCTGTTATTTTCGAACAGACAAAAAGACGGGTGGACTAAAAGACGACAATAGGTGCTTTATATTTCAATAATTACGAACGCACCCAACGGATATTTTGGTGAAAACGAAAAAAAAAAATGGCAGATCGTAAAATTGAAACTGGTGCAGTTTCTGTGAAGTCTTGATATTTCTTATAAACAACCTATGTGAAATTTTGATTTATCCATGAGGTTTAGCATTCATCACGCATTTTAGGATAGTATCATAGTACATTTTAGGAATTTGTGCAATTACCTTGCTTCAGTCGATTATTACGAGCTATTGCATAATTTACTGCGCGTGTTGTGAGAAGTAAAATCTGAAATATTTTTAATCGATGAAAGTATCAGGATTTTTATGTAAAATCATGCATATGTTTACATGAATGCATTATAAATTAAGTGCCAAATTTTGTTTTCCGATGTGTATTTTTTAAACAACAAAATAAATTATCGACCATGCCCCAAAAGTTTACCGTATCAGCGTACTATAAGAAGAAATTTTGAAAGTTAATAGTAAATGAACTAATCTGCATTGAAATAAACATAAAAATGAAAGTAATTCATGAAGAATTATTAATTCTAATGCAATTCTATAGATGATTATCATTTTAATAAAATTAAAAAAAAACTGTCTTAAAAATATTTAATATGCTAAGTGCTTTGATTTAACATTTCTAAAGTTTAAAAAAAAATAAGACGAAATGGTCGGAAGCAAATAATACGTAATAAGATACATATTAAATGTAATTTGTACATTTATTGTACTTTTAAATTATATTCTATGAATGGAAGATTTATCCACTATTAAAAAAGTTTTTTTTTAAATACACGAAAATTTAGTTTATTCTAACGAGTTATCCGGATCTTTTTATTTCTTTATTTCTTTATTTCTTTATATATATTTTTTTTATTTGTAAAATCTAAAAGGCTGATGCAACACATCTTTATAAAAAGAGACTGAAATATTCACTCACTAGGGAAGTGCAAAAAGTGTATGTCTCCGATTTTCAAGAAAGTAATATCGTTGGAAAGATCTCATTTAGAGCAGCAAAAAACGCAATAGAACTACCCGTCGCAAATCAGCCGTTTTCGAGATATCAGGCAATTTATGTCACGTAACTAGTAACACTTAATGGGAGACTGCAAAAATTTTTAGTCTCGATTTTAACGAAAGTGCTATCGTTGAAAGATATCATCATGCGAGAGAAAAAAAATCAATAGAACTACCCTTTGGAAATGATCCGTTTTCGAGATATCCGATAACTTATGTCACGTAGTTAATGCCTACTGTTCTAGTGCACACTTAATGTGGGACCGCAAAAAATTGTTTTCTCGATTTTGATGAAAATGGTGTCGTTGCAAAGATATCATTGTGAAAAGTAAAAAACTCAACGAAATTAACCATCTGAAATGAGCCGTTTTCGAGATATCCGTCAATTTATGTCACTTAATGCCGTTTCCCAGCAGTGTGCATTAGGAATGTGACACAAATTGTCGGATATCTCGAAAACGGCTCAGTTCCGACGGATTATTCCCTTGAGTTTTTTAATCCTCACGATGATATGTTTTCAACGCAACCACTTTCGTAAAAATCGAGACTAAAATTTTTTGCTCTACCCCATTAAGTATCATTAGTTACGTGACATAAATTGTCGGATATCTCGAAAACGGCTGATTTGCGAAGGGTAGTTCCAGTGAGTTTTTTATTGCTCTCGATGAGATCTTTCCAACGACACCACTTTCATCAAAATCGGCAACTTACACTTCTTGCAGTTCCCTAGTCAGGCGTATTTCCTATTTCAAAACTATTAAAACACAATTGTACATGCTGAAATTGAAATGTACATTTAAGTGGAAAATTTCTGTTACAGTTTCATAGATAAAACATTAAAATTACTTCATATAGTATTTTCAATTGTAAAATAAATATTCTTAATTATATTCTATACTTATACTTATCAGCTATTATACAAAATGTAACAATAGAAATGATAATAAACTCTAATAAATATAAATAATTTATCGAAGAAAAGGTTTATTGAAAATACCCCGTAAATATTAACTGTGTTCGATCATAAATTTATACAAATAATATATAAATAAATGTATCATAATTATTATTTATATTTATTTATATTACACGTATATTTAAAGATAATTAATGGTGTTTTGTATGCATTATTGTATTTTTTTACGTATTTTAAATACTGAAAAAAAGATTGCTTACTTTCATTTTGTTTTAAAATCGATTACCAAAGTATGAAAATGTAGGAACAACTACTAAAATAAGTAATATTATTATTATTTCATATTTGATTAAGATAGTATTGCATTTGCATATATATATATATATATATATATTTAAATTTCAATGTAAATGTTGTACGTTACATTTTATTCACCGTCCACTAATGCATTACTTACTTAAAAAGCTTTTAACAAAATTCAACTCTTACTTAGAAAACATAGATTAGAATCTGTTAACAAGCAAGAGGATTTGCTTTTATGTATTTGCACTAAAATTTTTAAAATATATTAGAAGATTCTCTTTTAAGATATACTTCGTTACTACATGCATACTTGTATAAGTAAAATAATACAAGTTAATCATTTAACAAAAACTTATATCTTTAAACGTATCTAGTAAATTTGTTTCCATTATCAACACATTTTTGGTGTAAATAAATTTCCTTCTTAAACTTAGTTGGAATACCTAATAATGTATACTTTTAATTATACATACGTATTGAAAATTATCATAATCATACTGCTAATATATATGCAATAATAACTCAGGCATTTATTAATCTTTGTAGTGTTCTTAAGTATTTAATTGAAAACTATTTTAAAAATTAAGTGGTATAAGTAAGATAATTTTAATTCGTTGAATTATATTAAAATTTTATCTGAATGGCATTTAAACATAGTAATGTCAAGAACACAAATTTCATATTTCAATATTCGAATTATAACTTTCAGAAAATTCTTTATCCTTAGTTATTTTGTTCTTTTTATTATTTTGTTTTGACTTTTTTTCGTTCTGTATAAGAACGTTCAATTTCATTTTAGACTTCGGAAATAATCATTAGAATACACATTTATAATGAAATAAGCAATACAAAAAAATAATTATTACAATTCAATAAACGAGTTCATTTCCAATCAGTTGAAATACCATTGCAAAATATCCGCAGAAAGACAGATGTATGGTTATACAAACTTTAATCAATTGCGTAATATTCACGAAATGTTGAATTGGTGGATAGCCTAATTTGTTTATTAAGTTGGTTTAAGCAGCATAAGTTGATGCAGATGCATATTAATTTTCAGTAACGTAAACATTTGTAGATGAAATTGCACTATTTTTAAAAACAGATGTAATTAATGCCGAATAAAATTCCAGAAATGCGTTATTAATGAAACGTTGATTTTAACATATTTTATACATGACAATATAATTTAATTTTTTTCTAAAACATAATAAAATAGAATACTGAATAAATGCTGTATAAATACTGTATAAATTATTACTGTTTTATTTACCTCGTATTAATATGGTAAAACAACTGAAAGCTAATTCTAGATATTTAATTAAATTAATAACGAAACAGTAACAAAATTTTAAGTTATTCGCTTTATAAGCTTTGAAAAATGAATTCACACATTAAATCTTTCTTTAAATGGGATAAATTTCCTTCCATTTTAAGAAGTTTCTATTTTGAATTCAATCTACATCATATATCTAAGAAATATTAATGTAGCAAAATATTTCTATATCCGATATTTCTGTTTTTTTTTTTTTTTTTTTTTTTTCTTAATTTGAAAATTTCTCTATTCACATATGCTGTCGTTACACTTAAAATCATCATTTCTAAATTAGTATTCCTTTATATCTTTTACTATACAAAAGTAGGGTTTGTCAAATTTTAAATCTATTTTACCATATGCAATATTAATTTTTTTTATTATTTCAAGCGACTCGGTATTAGAGATGTATATATTTTTTATACATCTTTAACTTTTATTTTAAAGTTCATAAATTAGAAAAAGTATAATATATGATTAAATTTCTTAAATTTAAGAAACTTAAAATAGAGTAATAAAATGATAAAATACTGTAAATAGAAAAAAAAGGATTTCACTAGTCATATGTAAAAAGGACTTTTGTTTCGCTAATGAACATTGACCCTAGTCTAAGCAATATAATGGAAATTGTGAGATTGACTAACCATTTTTAAGTTTTAATTGACGCTGTTGCTTCATTAAAGTAATGATAACCCAATAGCCTATAAAGGGAAATTGTCAGTTATCATAAGTTTCATTTATAATGTGAAATCATGGAATTGCCTGCAATATATAAAACTTTGAATAATGCATATTGTAATATTGATTTTTTTTTTGTAACTCAGAACAACGAATACAGAAAATTAATACATACATTTTATTCACAATATTTAAAGTAAAATACAATATTACAATCCCATATATTTTATTCATATGTAATTTTAATTTATAGAAATTTAAATTTTTTGTGATACTTGCAAAATGATATTTTTAAAGACTAAAATTTTAAAGATTTATAAGTAAATTTTATAATTTAAAATAATAATAATAACAAGCATCATTTTTATCATAATGAGTCATATATAACGTACGTGCATGAAACATTAATATTTCTAAATCAAAGATTTAAAAAAAAGTAGTTTAGAGATATACAACTCCAAATGTGCATTTTTATTGGGTGGAGTTAATCAGACTGACTTCAGAACACCTTTTATTACTACGGCATGGATTAAACATTAATATTCCTGGAACCATCTTATACAAATTTTAAACTAAATTTCAGTTTTACAATTTTCGGAACTGTTACAAACTTCTAAACATGGCACATTTTAATTTTTTACACCGTTACGTAGAGGAAAGAAATACTCTTTTAAGTAAAATTTGTTTGAAATCTTTACCACGACTTTTTAAGTTATTTTTTAAAATGTTTTTATTACTTTTTTTTTGTCATTCTGGCAACAGCAGTATTCTTTTTTTGGACATTTAACATAGACCAATCAGAAAACGAATAAAATATAATAATAAGTTGCGTAATTCAACCAAAAAAAAAGATTCAAATAAACTCCAGATTTCCCAATTCTCTATTGAGGAAAACAACTATTTTTCAAATTGTTAATAAAATTTAAATTAAATTTCACTTGCTTATATACACGAATTACACATTATCGAAAAAAATGATGGTTTGTATAAAATGATCCTGATAAACACTTAGTGGAAAAAATTCCCATTTTCCTTGCAGTTTTATTACGATCTTGAACATCAAAGATTTTATCACTTGCATTAAATTCATTCAGAAATGCACTTCCCGCACTAAGTGGTGAAAATCTAAATCTCTTCTTTCCTAAAAATGAGTACTCAGATGAAAAAAGTTAAAAGGTTTTACCATGGGCAGAGTATATTTATGCTGTTCTTTACAAGATTAAACCTGATCAAATAACATTAGTGAGATTAAAGGTAAATACATTCTTATTTTGTTCAAAAAAATCAAAATGACTTAGTTTTTGAATGCAATTCGTATGCACTTTTTTTTAATTAAATAAGACAAAAATGTTAATTGAAATTCCTGATAGTCATAGTCAAAAAATCCTTGCACTTTTTTTGCGTAGAAGCGTCTATATCGGGGAAGTGGTAAATAGATAATCAGAAGTCGATTAATTTCATTACCGATATGCAAAAAATTGTTATTTAAGAAAATAATGCATATGAAAAGAAAATTTAACTTTTTTTTTTTAATCTACGTTGAATTTCACAGCTACTATGTTTCTCTAATATTGTTTCTATTTCTATTTTCATTTTAACTTCAGTTCATCATGATAACTGAAAGTGGCTTTAAATTCGATGTACACTGGTGTCCAAAATTTAAGCATAATTGGTAATTAAGTAATTATTTTTAAGTAATGAAAGAAATATGAATCGGAATGTGCTGAAACTCCAGGTGTGTAAACAAAATAGTACGCGTCACATATTTTCGCGAAGAGTTTTTCCCAAAATCGAACAGGGGACCGTCAACAAATTGAAAAAAACTAAAATCTTTTGATAACCCTGTCAAAACTAATGTAGCAAAAGCGTTCAAACTGAACATTATGATTAATTGGCTTATTGTAATGTACTCTGTTAATTTTTACAAGGATAGCATGTATACTCGTAGAGAAATTAAGGTTTTTATAAAAACTGTTTTAAATTTTTCCAAGTTTTTTGCTTATAATTTGCACAGTTCTTATTAAAAATAATAATCTTTTCTGAAAATATGACAAACATCATTGTACACAATACCCTGTCATCAGAAATA
Organism: Maratus speculifer; assembly: GCA_964019185.1. Classification (NCBI taxonomy): domain Eukaryota; kingdom Metazoa; phylum Arthropoda; class Arachnida; order Araneae; family Salticidae; genus Maratus; species Maratus speculifer. Next base: position 170,978,887 of record OZ025289.1, on the reverse strand, counting down.
AAAAATAATAAAAATTGTATGACAAATGAGCAGGTTTACTAAATAATTTTTTTACAGCGCATGCGTGAACGCTATTAAAATTTCATTTGCATATTATGATAGTTAAATGTATAGAGCAACTTTTGTGAAAGTCTCAAAAACATAGCTTAAAAATTCTGAAAATTATCGCTGATAGAATGAGATCAAAATCCTTTATTCCCTAAATGAAGCAAAAAGATGAGGGGCTGTATCCATATTCTACTGTTTAGTGCCTATACAATACAGCACGTACAACTATATTTAGGTAAAACCCCTGATTTTTTTGCTTCCTTTCGGAATAACGGACTTTGAGTTGATTCTATAGGCTCCCATTTTCAGAATTTTGAAGCTATGTTTTTGAAACTTTTACAGAAGTTGCTCTTTACATTTAGCTAACACAATATGCAAATGACATTTTGATATCGTTGACGCATGCGCAATAAAAAATTATTTACTAAACATAGTCATTTTTCATACAATTTTTATTATTTTTAAATTCTGATGACAGGGTATTGTGTACAATAATGTTTGTCATATTTTCAGAAAAGAACATTATTTTATAATAAGAACTCTGCAAATTATAAGCAAAAAACTTGGAAAAATTTAGGACTGTTTTTATAAAAACCTCAATTTCTCTACGAGTATACATGCTATCCTTGTAAAAATTAACAGAGTACATTACAATAAGCCAATTAATCATAATGTGCAGTTTGAACGCTTTTGCTACATTAGTTTTGACAGGGTTATCCAAAATATCTTCGTTTTTTTCAATTTGTTGACGGTCCCCTGTTCGATTTCGGGGAAAACTCTTCGCGAAAATATGTGACGCGTACTATTTTGTTTACACACCTGGAGTTTCAGCACATTCCGATTCATATTTCTTTCATTTCTTAAAAATAATTACTTAATTACCAATTATGCTTAAATTTTGGACACCAGTGTAAATGCATCTAAGCTGTAAGGAAATAGGTTTATTAATTTATGCACGGCGTTTGGAAGGTAAATTCATGAAAAAAATATTTTTTAAAAAATCTTTGCATATTTCGAAAGTTAATTTTGCTCCTTATACAAGCATAGGTTAATTTGTTTTAATTACGTCAGATTATAGACACTGTACATAAACTTGACATACAGAAAATAGATTTTAGTAGTTGTATTTTTTACTTCTATTTATTTCTTTATAAAAAGTACAACATAATAATGTCTATAATCTTGCCCGACTATTTTAAACTTATCCCTGTTCAATCTGAAGCTCTGTTGCTAAAAGATGAACAAAAATTTTAGTAAAACTATTTTCTTTGGAAAAAATGGAAGTTTTTCGTTATTTAAAAGCTGTTTTATTCCAAACACTTAAAAAAATAAGTAAAAAATATCCAAGGAAGTTAATCTTAAAAGCGAAGGTGGACACTCAAAAAAATATGTTTTTCTTTTGAACCGATTTGCTTGAAAATAAAATATGTGATTACAATTGTAGTTATTTGAGAAAAGCTTAAATTTCAAGGAAAAATATTAATTACCTTGGTAATTATTAATTATTAATTATTGAAATAATTAATTAATTAAAAATGCTCCATGCGCATTTCTTTTGCATATAAAATAATAATTTTATTTATGAGATACCTTTCAGACCTGAGAGTAAAACTTAGTTGAAATCCTAAACGTCAATAGAAAATGAAAATTAATAATAATAATAATAAGTCGAAATACCAATTTTTATAGTGAAAAAACACTGTAAATCATACTTTTGATGAAGAATTTCCAGCCTATAAAGTCCGAAGTACAATTATTTTAACTAACATTTTTTCTATGTGCTATGAGGTAATGACATAACAAATTTTGACGAACTCAAAAAATTAGGGATGCGCACGGAACATTTTGAAATTTGAGATTATCCGAGATTTTTATTTCGGGAAAATCCACTGTTAAGTTAGAAATATCAGTATTTCAATAATAAAGAGCATCAAATACCATATAATAAATGAATATTACTTATAATACACTTATAATATACTTATAATAAACTCATAATAAGCGCTTCATGGATTGGGAAATAAAAAAGTATCTTTCGAAATTTTGGATGATTTTTGTCGATTTGAAGGTCCACCTTCGCCTGAAACTCTTTTTATTCTGAAAATCAAATTTTGAACAATGTAAAAGATTTTGGATTGCATCCATTGGTTTATATAATAAATCAATATATACAATGTCAGAAATACGCGATAAAGATTTTACGAGATTTTTGAATTTTTTTGATATAGATTAATTAATAGAATAAATTGAAAGACAAAGCTTCATTTTTTTCAATTTTGGATAAACAAAGTATTGAAACACACGTCATCATGTACTTATAAATGTTTCGTCACTTTATTAGGACATTTTAATATCGCGTATATAAAAAGGTTAAATGAGTATATTTCATAGATTCTGAAAAATATATATAATTTAACATAGCACGTATAACAGTCTAAAATTTCTCTAAAATAAATTTTTATGTACCTATTTTTATTCTTTCTTTACTTATACAAATGAATAAAAAGTTTGCAAATCGACAAATGCTAGCCAAACGCGTCAATTCCAGTTTTATCCAATTAGATATATCACATGGATTTCTTAAGTTGGCTGTTTCATAACTATTTATGTGACTAAATATTACCTGAAAAATATGAAATCAAGTATTGTGATGCAACACATATTCTATTATGTATATTAAGGTATCCTGGGGTAATAACGCCAAGTGCTTATATTTTGCATAATTAAGAAATAATCAGGTAAATGACACCCATGTGCTCTGCGCAGAAGGGGTTTGAGTCATATAAATCGCAAAAAACAGCTTCAAGTTAATTTGTTTCATTTTTAGGTCCTATTGTTTTTAGAAGCAACTAAAATTAACGCTTCATCTAAAATTTGCGAGATAAGGTTTTTGATGTGAAGACTATATTTTTTATCCAGAAATACTTTGTTTATTACATAAATTTGTAGTGTATTTCATGTACTTTCAAATTGTTATAGAAGATTTTGGATATATTTTCGAGATAATTTGTAGTTTAGGATTTACTGTGCAATAAGTATCTCGGGGTAATAACGCCAGGGATTGGCGTTATTACCCCGGTTGATTCCCTACAGTGGCCGAACTATATCCGAAGGGGGTTTATATATTAATATGGGACAGCATTATCATCATTGTTGAAATGGTAAGATAAGGGAGGGGGTGCCCAATACTTAAAAATAATCTCTCTGTTTTATTTTTTATTATATTATTATTTTTTTTTACTAATGTAAAAAACAATTTTTAACTCTTGTAAATAAAACTATAACAAAATGTTTTCGAGATTCAAATTCGAACATCTTCAAAATCAGGTTTCTATTAAATTTCTACTGGATTGTTCAATTGAGTTCGAAATTTTAACTGTCCGCTTTCTCAGCGTTCGTTTTTTCAAAACTTTATAAATTTAAATTTTAACTGATGTGACAGAAATTGTAACGTATGAATGTGATGCGGTTTGTGAGACCACAAAATTGAAAGATGAATAAAAGGCAGGAATAACTCATAGGATTGTGTTTTTGTACTAAACTTTTTATAAAAGGGTATTATACTTAATATTCACCTATTTAGTCTGTGGTGATAGTACTAAAATTCCAAAAGAAACAAAATTTCGGTAGTGTATGCAGTTAAACTGAAAATTACAAGTTAAACTAAAAAATTAAAAGAAAAATAGTGGTCTACGATACCGGTAACATTAGTTAAAGGTTTAAATGCGATCCATGATTAAAAATCATAGAATAATGTTCCTGCGCTAAACTTTTTGTACAGAATTAATTCTAATTAAATTTAATCTATTCAAATATTTCTAATAATATTACGAGAACTCCAAACGAAAGAGAATTTCAGTTGTAATTATAGTTAAACAGGAAAATACAAGTTAAACGCTATTTTTTTGGGGGGGGTACAGTGTTCAGTTGCTAACAGCAGTTAAAGGTTAATTTTCTTGCTAATATAGAGATAATGATATATAACCATATGAATTATGTATAAAATTGAATAAGAAATCTCTTTGGGATAATATTTTTTAATAAAAAAATTTATTCAATTTATAAAAAATTTATTAAAACGTCGACAATTTAACTGTAGGTTTGGAGAATTTGCATTAGAGTGGAGTTATGGGTTAAAAACTATTTACTAGATTACTATAATAGTATTAACCATTAACTGCTGTGACAAAAATTGTCGCATAACTTACTGTGAGCGGCCTGTCAGACCGCTTAATTATACGATGAATAAAATGTTAAATTAACTTTTAGAATATTATTTTTGTATTGAATCTTATATACAGGACTATTATAAATAAAATTCAGCTATTCAAAAGTCTCTAGAGATAGTAATAGGACTCCAAATGAAACAAAAAATTCCCGGTATCTATAGTTAAACTAAAAATTGCAAGTTAAACTCTGAAATTTGAAAAACTCAGCGGTATGTGAGACGCTAACAGCAGATAAGGTTTTACAAAATTATTTATTACATATAACTCTAGTTATTATAAAACTTCACATGATTAAAATATTACATTATGAATGGTTAAAACCATGCAATGTTTCTTATAATCATATTTAAGCGGGACTTTTTAAGAAAGAGAGACACAGGGTGTTATATTCTGTTAAAGCTCCCCCTCACACCTTTTTCTTTCACTTTCAGAAAAAAATCAATATTTTCTATCGCATAGAATGCATACATGGGAATATAAATACTGATTCAAATAATCCGTGCAATGCTTCTAATAATTCTATTTAAATGGTCATTTTTAAGCAAAACGTAGCTTAGAATCTGATATTCTTTTGCCTTCTCACCCCGCCACCACCACAGCTTTCTTTTTCTTTCAGAGTCATAAAAAAATTGTACATTTTCAATAGCTTAGATTGCAATTTGTGAATTTCTAGAGCTGTAGAGTTTGTATTTTTAGAATTGGGCAATCTACATACCATTATTCCATCTTATTTTATAGTTTTGTTTGCATGGCGTTATTACCCATATAGGTGGGTATTAACGCCAAATAGCATTGGTCAAGAAAAAACGCCATTACATTTTATGAATACATATCTGTTAAATTATTTTATTTTATATAGATAGTCAATGAGTTGCTGTATCAGATCCTATATTTGTTTGAAAAATACAATCTAAAACTAAGCCGTAAAAATTGGTAGAACCTTAACGTGGCGTTATTACCCCCAGGGTACCTTACTATTAATTTTTTCAAATGTTAGTTCCCTTCCCCCTCTTTAAAAATTTATTTTTAAAAGGAAAGCATTTTTTTATAGTTATGGCGATTGTGTGTTCGTCTCCAAGTGCATATAAAATAGTAATAATAAATTAAAAAAATAAATAAATAAATTAGTTTTAAAATATCATTCCATTTCTAGATTTTTCTTTCTTGTTCTTCATTTGATTAAATATCAAACGACTGTTTTAAATGATTGCCATTTTTATTTCCCAATCATTTCGTTTTGTCTTGTATAAAGAACTTAATTTGTTACCGGTTGTGTAATTTCGTTAGGGTTGCCGGGTGTTGCACGTTCTCGCCACGGGCGAAAAATTCTATATTCTTGGCAACACTCATTTTTTAAAATTTCCTTTTTGCTTATCATGTAACGGTCCTTTTTACCTGTACATTGTTTTGCTCGGAATGGGAATCTATTCTATGCCAAAAGAATTTTTTTGGCGTTTGTGAAATGTGAAATTTTTGTCAGTTTTACGTTTGTCACGGCTAAGTAAACATGCTCGCTATCTGTTCTCAGTGATGACTAATGTTTTCTATATAATGTTCGAAGACATTTTATATTACCGTGCTGCATACTGACTGATGTTTTCTATATGATGTTCGAAAGCATTTTATATTACCGTGCTGTATACTCAACGTTTATAGGTATCCAATTTCTTGTGCTTTGAAAAATAAAGAAATAGTCAAGAAGATCTCTGAGAACTGATTTTCCTTGATGAAAATGTCTTCATTTTTTGACTTCAGAAACAAATGTAAATCTGGACCTGGTTTACTTATTTTAAATTAAGTTATATTATTCAAACATAAGAAGCTCAAATTAGTTGAACACGATTATATAAGATTGAATACTAGTTTTTTTTTTTTTCAATAATGTATATTAATGGGAATTTTTAGAAATTAGTCATATTTTATTCAAGCGGGTTTTATTTTAAGTGATTTATAGGGACGCCAAATTTCGCGATATCATGAAGAGTATGCTTTTTAAAACAAGATAATGGATAAAACAAACCAATGATCTTGGTCTAAATCTTAATTCATGTCCACATGCACACTCACATCAAAAACGATTAATATATACGAGTGATGTCGCGGACAAATTGATAAAAAAATGTCACCCACAACTGCAATATCTCAGGTGTTTTTAAAGATAAACACAATGCAATGAATACTCTGGAATTTATTATTAAGATCAAGTTCTTTAGAAAAAACCATTTTTCAATTTAAAATTTTTTGTTTGTACATCTTTATGCATTTAAAAGATTTTTGACAAACTTAAATGGCCGACATTTTTAAAAAAGATGTGAATGAATTTGGCCAGTGAACTCAGTCAGGACATTGGAATGTACTATGTACACATAGGAGTTATATAAAAATCAGTTTATGAATATGCGTATTATCGCGTAAAAAATTTCAGACAGTTTCAAAATGTCAACCGCACTGGAAATTGAATGTTCTATAACTCAGTCATTGTTTAAGATATACATGAAACAAAAAATGCTCTGGAATCTTTGTATCAAGGTTAAACACAAAAAAGAAAAATGTTTTTTTATTTATTAATTTTTGTACCTAATTTTAAAATTTAGTTTTTTTAAATTAATATTCCGCCATTTTGAAATAAGATCGCGAATCGAACTGGTAAACAAACTCGGTCCAGACATCGGTATGTACTATGTATGCACCAACTTACATCGAAATCGGTTTATAAATACGCGTAGTATCACGTGACGAAAATCAGATCATTTCAAAAGGTGAGCGATACTAGAAATTATAAGTACTATAACTCAGCGATTTTTTAAGATACAGAAGAAACAAAAAAAAATGCTCTGGAATCTTTGTATCAAGATCAAATGCACAGAAGAAAAGTCTTTTTCAGTTTGTCCCTTTTTTGTATCTAATTTTAATTTTAAAAAATTAAATGACCGCCATTTTGAAATAAGATGGCGGATGGAATCGGCTGATGAACTAGGTCCAGTCCTCATTATGTACTATGTATACGCCAAGTTACATCCAAATCGAATCATAAATACTCATGTTATCACGTGACAAAAATCAGATCGTTTCAAAATATCAGCCGTACTTGAAATTCAAAGTGCTAAAACTCAGTCATTTTTTAAGATATATACAAAATAAAAAGTGTTCTGTAATCTTTGTTTTAAGCTCTAACACATAAAAGAAAAATGTTTTTCAACTTTTCATTTTTTTGAATTTAATTTTAATTTTTTTTAATTTAAATGGCCAGCATTATCGATCGTTACAGCATGAAAAAAATTATATATATATATGGATATATATATATATATATGGATATATATATATATATATATATATGTATATATATATATATATATGTCAACATTTGAACGGTGGGTTGTTTTGGGATCTGGGGGTCATAATAGGTGAAAATATACCAAAATTATCCGGAAGTGCTTTCCTCCGGACGGCTGTAATACGTAGCTTTTTACTTTTTGTACTAAAAGCTACCTAAAGGATATAAATAGTATTTTGAAACAAGCATTTAATTACAGTTTTGTTATTTTTAGCTATTTTTTAGAATGACAATGGTCAAATAATTAGAATTTTCATATTAAATTTTATTACAACTTACCTATGCTGTATCAAAATAATTTATGCAACATATACATTATAATGTAACCAGTTTCCTCTTTCATTATAAATAAAAGACTGAGTCATAACTCTGACTGTGTCATAATCAACGCGCACACTGAACTACTGAACCTAAAAAAATGAAAAGTAGGGGGAGGGATACCTCTAAAGTCTACAGTAAGTAAATATTTTTACACCCCCCTCTCTCCTCCCTAAAAAGATTGATAGGGAGAGAAAATTTTAGAATATGTCTCCTTTCTCAGCCGGCTTTTTGGAAGAGCGTGAAAGGCTATAAAATATATCAATTAAAAAAAATTATTGATCATATATTTCAGTAAATTTACTAATATATCCCATAAGAAAAAAAAATGTTACAATAGTTGGCGTGTTAAAACAGTCGTTTAAGATAGAAGAGTGAAATTGTGAATGTAAATCTACTAATAAAATAACTAATCAGATATCTCAACGATTTTACAAATCTCCTCCCAAGGAAAAGAAGAGGGTAATGCTGAAAATTTTGTAACATCTGGCATATCTAAGCAGTCATTTTAATCTCCTCACCTCCTTGATTTTTTTTCTTTTTGGTCAATAAATTATAGATTTTACGGCAGTAGAATGTTTATTTAAATTGATATAATACAACAGATATAATGCAGTTTAAAAGAAATGACCAATGATTAATAAATACTTTTAAGATTGTATTCACATACATAAATTCACAGACATAAAAACGGTAATGTATATGTATATATATATATATATATATATATATATATTACCGTTTTCACTTCGTCATTCTTCCTTATGCATTTTTGAAGTTAATTAAGTAAGAATTATCAGTCTTTACGAAATTAACTTTTCATTTGGTCAGTTCTTAAGACTGATATATAGTATTGTTGCTTAAGTTCGATTATTGAAACTGTAAATTTAAAAAAAAGTTTACTTTAAATTATATATTGTTAACCCTTTCCGGCACACTGTGCACGGTCTGGGATACATAATTTTAATTCGAAACTGGCAAGCGGCACCAGTAATATTTTTGTAAAAAAAATATTTTACAATAAAAGCTTAAAATAAGGAATTCAAAATATCAAGAAATTCGTTTGTGAATTCCGATGTCAGTCGATAATTTCTCATTTTACTACAGATTTTGCCCGTGCCGAAAAGGGTTAATGTCCCGTTCTTCCTTATGCATATTTGAAGACAAAGTTAATTAAGCAAGAATTATTAGTCTTTACGAAATTAACTTTTCGTTTGGTCAGTTTTTAATACTGATATATAGTATTGTTGCTTAAGTTCGATTATTGAAACTGTAAATTTAAAAAAAAGTTTACTTTAAATTATCTTTACTTCAGAACACTTGCTGTCTTTTATGACTATATTTTTAATTGTACAACCAATAATAAATAAAGTTTTACAAATGGTCTTTCATAACTGAAAACAAAACATTACATTGAAACTTTTCTCTGATAAATATTTTTAATTATTAATTTAAAGATAGGCAAACATAAATTATCACTCTCATATTATAAAAAAAAATAGTAATGAATTTTCGTAGTTGTAAAAATAAATAACTTGATGATTTGAAAAAATGAATTTATAGTATAGATACATTTAATATAAAATAGACCATTATTCCGTGTTTTTAGTTTTTGTTTTTAAAACCTGCATTTTTAAAATTTTTTACCGAAAGATTCATATATTATATTGGAAGAATTGTTACATAACATTGGAACTTTTTCTGATAAATATCTGTAAAGATTTATTTAAAGAAATGCAAACATAAATTACAAACCCTTTTTTTAAGTGAAATTATAGTATAGCTATATTTAATGTAAACTAGTCGATTTTTCATCTTTTAATTGTTTATTTTTAACAGATGTATTTTTTAAAAGAAATTATCGAAAGATTCGTATTACCTTTAAAGATCTTTTAAATAGGCGTACAAATCATTAAATGTTTAGGCATTTGCTAAGTAAACAATATTTTATTTCCAAAATAGTAATAAATATCATTTAATGTAGTATTCTACACACAATTTATACAAGCTCGAATTGTAGAATTTTTTTAATGTAATGATTAATTTTTTTTTTACATTTTTTCTTCATTTAGAGTAATCTGATACTCTCTTGTGAATCTTATTAACATAAATCATAATCTTAATATTTCATTCTAAACATTTAAGTTTTGAGAGTGTATAATAATGCACCTTTATTCTATCCCAACAAAATAAATCTAATCTTTCTAAGTCGTTAAAAGGTTCTTTAGGGATGGGTGATCATGATTAGATGATATAATTAGATGTATACGACGTATATTCTTCACTTTATGTTAATCTTAACAAAATTCATAGAAAAATCGAAATTCTACGAAGAAGGATTAAATAATGTTTGTTTTAAATATGCTAAGAAACTGAGTGTTTAAAGAGCTTTTTCTGAAAAAGAATGATTTAAATTAATATTTGTTCAAGTTATTAAACATTGATTTTTGGATTATATTTTTTCCTACAAGACTATTTCATGTAGTATGTTACATTTTGCTAGAATGTAAAGTGTTGGCACAATTATCAACAATTGTTAACCTGACAAAGACGTTTAATTTTTTTTTTTAATTTCTAATTTAGAAATAAAAATCTGTGACTTTTTTTAGAAAGTATATATTGTATATTTTATATGTTTTTGATAAGAGATGAAATGTGATTTTAATATTTTTTGTCACTTGTTTCCTAATTAATTGTATCCCCAATCGTCTTTTTGCTAAAGTTTTTTTTGGAAATAAATTTTAAAAAATAAACACAATAATATTTTTTTATGAACTTGATTGTTTTAGGAATTTAATTTAAAGATTGCTGCTCTCAAATACGATTTTGTTTAAACATTAATCCTTAAATATTTCCTGCGAAAACATATTTTTTATAAATTTTATATATTTTTTTATTTAATTTAAATTATATTTTATTTTTATTTATTTATTTATTTACTTTTGTCAAATGACAGTTAGAAAGCAAAATTTTAGGGTCTGTTGGGAATAAAGCGACACAAGTATTTCGAACCAGCGACAAAATTTATGTAACATAATATAATCTGATAATTTCTTTCTTTCAGAATAACTTGAACTAGCCTACTTTTCAAAATCCTGGGTGTAATTTAATTGATTTATTTTGAATAGCTTTTATTATATAGTAACTACGCAAAAATGTATAACTACAAAAAATGTATGGCTATATTTTTATAAAAAAAATTAACATTCATGAAATTAATTTATAATACAAATTTTTAAAGGAATACAATTTCGACATAGTATTTTTCACGTTCTATATTAGAGTGAATATATACTTTTAGATGTGTTTTCTCTGTAACTTAACAAGTGAAAATGCCTTAAAAAAGAAGTATTAAAATTGCATCATTGTTATTTATTTTCGTTTTTACACTTTTAAAAAAAGAAAATAATTTTCTATTCGAATTTTTTTTCCATATTTATTTAAATGAAAACGGAAACTAAATATAAATGTACTATCATAATATTTTCTAATTGTAAGGCTTAGTTAGCATAAAAATCTTCTTTTTTTAAACATCAACAACGTCAACATCAAAAATTTTGAAAATGCATTCTTTTTTTTTTTTTCTTTGAAACATGATCTTAGTCTAAAATGACAAAAAGAAGTGCACATCAAACATACATTCTTGTTGAAAAAATTAAACAATATATTTGAATTTGGGCATAATTAAAATGTTGCAGTTAGTAATATATACATATATATATATTATTATTCTTTGGACAAAAAAAGCGTCCGTGATCAGTATTAAAATCACGACACAGTCTGCTATGCGCGATAAACTAATATTTTTGGAAAATGCACTGATTTAGTACTATTGTGTTTACAAACTGGATAGCATTCTCAATGATGTCGGGCCCTTTAAAAGCAAAGAAAATCTTTGTAAACCATCATTGCACGTTCTCCTTCTATGATACAAAAACAAAATTTAAAATTCTGTAACATAATTCAGAGATGCTGCGTGCCTACTACAGTCAAAAAGCGTAAGTTAATGCCAATACACTTGTATACATTTTTTTAGAGATAAACAAATGTAATATAGTGACTTGATCTTTAAAATCTGATATAGTATTTAAACGACTAATACTTTTTTTCGAATAAACATGACAAATTATTTAAGTTATAAAAACTTAAGCAAACAACATGACCTCATAAATGCAAAAAATGCCCATACTTTTAAAATACTTAAACATATTTTTGATGAGACTATAAACACAACAGTTCTGAGGAATTATGTTTTTACAAAAGTAATATATTTTTTAATATATTAATAAACGACTACAGTGATTAAAATAATGATAGTAGGATAATTTTAAATACATTATATGCATTTTGAAAGTCTCTCGCCAAAGAAACACATTATGTAACGTTTTCTACTGTGAAATTGATAATAATAATAAAATCCAGGAATATATTTCACATTAAAAAAAGGTGTAAAGGTAAAGATGATTATATTTTGGAATTCTACTTTATATTTGTATTTATCTTATTCACCATGTACAACAGAACGTAATCATGTTCACAAGATAATGTCATGTTTGTTCACAGCGGCCAAAGGAGAAAACGAATTTGATCAATTTATTTTAGTTAATTACCTTATTTTATTTTATTTTGTATATTTATGTTTCATTATTTTCTTAACACTGCTGTATTCGCACAGTTCTTTTAAATTTGATTGCATGTTCTCTTATCTACGTGTATATATTTTTATATATGCATGTGGATTTGCATGTTCAGGAGTGTATGCATAAAAATGAGACAAAAACATTGGCTTTTTCTTTATAGTTTAAACTACCTACTGTTTATTTTCCACACAAATGTGAACATTCAGCTTAAACTGACAATAAGTTTGCTATTATGCAACGAACAAAGTGCTTCAACTTATTCTATAACATTTTCCAGTAAAAAAAAAAAAAAAAAAAAAAAAAAAAAAAAAAAAAAAAAATTACGAGTAAAAGTTTACCGAAATCTTCAATAAATTACAATTTCCAACAGGAAATTTTAGCATAAAATATTATATGTATTTCCGAAATAGTAACACATGAATAGAATTTACGGAATATTATTACAGCAAATTTTCAAAAGAAACCTTATTAAAGTCCTTTTTGCTGATAACTGTTTATTTATGCTCTTGAGGGAATATTTTGATTAAATTATATGGAAATAGCTGATGTGTTTCTTTAAAAATTATATTTTGTTGGAATGAAGCATAATTGAAAACGAATTTAAATTTCAGTTTTGATGACCGATGAGAAAACGGAATAATACCCCACAAAGATTTATAAAATACAAAATTTTTTAATAATATTTTTTCCCCTCTCAAATTTCTACATTTAAAAATGGAAAACACAGAAATGAATCAAAATTATAGGCTGTAATTTTCTTAAGAAGACTTAATAAACGGAAACTTTCGTTTTTATACTTTTCCTCCAGAGTATGGTAGTCATGACTCGATTAATTTTTTACCTTTTATTTTGTATGTCAATTTCTATGATATTATTAATAAACTAAAATTTTGCAACATATACAAAACACAATTTTAAAATGATTAGCATATAATTTCACTATAGAAAATATTTTTGAATGGTGAGTTTACAGTTTGATTTTACTTATTATTGCATAACAAGTAAACTATTTTTTTCTGGATAAAGGTATTTAAGGCATCAATAGATTTAATAAAAAGGAAACAACAGTAATATATATATATATATATATATATATATATAAGGTGGTCTGGGGTAATAACGCCAGGCGGGGTAATAACGCCAAGTGCTAATATTTTGCATAATTATGAAATAATCTGGCAGATGACACCCATGTGATCTGCGCAGAAGGGTTTTGAGTCATATAAATCGCAAAAAACAGCTTCAAGTTAATTTGTTTCATTTTTAGGTCTTATTGTTTTTATAAGCAACTAAAATTAACGCTTGATCTAAAATTTGCGAGATACGTTTTGTGATGTGAAGACTATTTTTTTTTATCCGGAAATACTTTGTTAATTACATAAATTTGTAGTACATTTCATGGACTTTCAAAATGTTGTTGAAGATTTTGGATATCTTCTCGAGATAATTTGTAATTTAAAATGTACAGCGCAATAACTATAACGGGGTAATAACGCCAATCCTTATCATTAATACCCCGGTTGATTTCCTACAGTGACCAAGCTACATCCTAAATACTGATTCAAATAAACACAGTTAAAACTGTGCAATGTTTCTAATAATTCTATTTAAGCGGTCCTTTTTAAGCAAAAAGAAGCTCAGGATCTGATATTCTTTTGCCTCATCCTCCCCCCTCCCCCCCCACACACTACACCTTTATTTTTCTTACACTTTCACAAAAAATTGAACATTTTCAATAGCTTAGAATGCAATTTGTCAATTTCTAAGTTTGTAGAATTTGTATTTTTAGAATTGGGCAATGTACATGCAATTATTCCATCTTATTTCATAGTTTTGTTTGCATGGCGTTATTACCCATATAGGTGGGTAATAACGCCAAATAGCATTGGTCAAGAAATCACGCCATTACATTTTATGAATACATATCTGTTAAATTATTTATTTTATATAGATAGTCAATGAGTTGCTGTATCAAATCCTACATTTGTTTGAAAAATACAAACTAAAACTGAGCCGTGAAAATTGGTAGAACCTTAACGTGGCGTTATTACCCCAGGGTACCTTATATGAGGAGACCAGAAGCCAAGAATATAAGTGACAAAATTGAAAAAATGAGTTAAGCGCGCAGACTATCTGTAAATAAGTCTATTTATTTGTAGGTAAAGAGTTATGAGTGAATTTTTGATCATGCACAGAGTTTTAGGAGTCAGTTACTTAACCTCTTTCCCGAAACCGTGAACGCGTGGAGGCCAAGGGGTATAAGTGCAGGTGTATTCATTAACGTCTCTATAGCTGAAGAGCGACCGACGACGTGCAAGGCTAGTTCATGACTCTGAAAACGCCCCAGGAATTTGATCATTTTTAAACATCGATTGGTACAAAAACACGATCATGTGCAATTTTTACCAATCACAGTTTAAAATTATTTACATAGTGTGACGTTTTAAATCATATGAACTGGAGTTGTATGTCTTTTTTCAAAATGTTTTTCGTCAGTTTTTTTTCTGTTTAGAATTTGCTTTTTAATGCATAAATATTACATTAAATAAATGCAAACTGTTAACAAGTAAGAAAAATCAAATATTAAACACTTTCCAAAATTTCCTGAAATCTTTAAAATAATTTCGCAATTTCAGGTAATAAAGGTGTTATTTGCAATCGAAAAGTATGTATTTTATTGCTTTTGAACAGCCCTGTGTTTGATCTGTCGGTTATACATATACTGTATAATAGAAAAAACTAATTTAGGAAGAAAATGCGCAGCAGTTTGAAACTTTTCTTTCAGCATTTTGTACTAATAGATGGAATCATACTTGTGTACTTTTGTTCATCCCTGGAGTTTACCTAGAACCTGTATTATACGCCAGTATTTAGCTAAAATTTAGTTCCAAGTAAAACATTCTTAAGACTGCTGAAATAATATTTCAAGAAATTATCATCCATAGATAATCATGTATCCAATTCTGTGTGTTGTCCTGTATATAATTTTATCTATATTCTACAAACATTTTTGAGTAAACTACATGAAATTCATCATAAAAATACATAACTTATTTAAAAACAAACTATAAGTAAATTATACTCATACTCACTAACCTTTACTAGATCTTTTGTGTAGCCCTGTATATCAAATATAGCAATTATAAATTCCATGTAATATGTATACATTTAGTGAAACTTAAAAGCGCATATCGTAATTAAGAAGGCATTTTATTCATACAACAACCATATTGATAATGTGCAATATTTTGGATAGAATATATATTTTAAATCTTTTGTGTGTCCTTGTAAATGCTGTGAACTTAATGTTATACACGATATAACTTTTATTAAATCTCATGGACGTATATCAATTTTATTATACATAAAAAGTTTAATATAATTAAAATATGTTGCAAACAATTTCCACTTTCCCACCACGTAATGGAATTCTTTTGTGTGGCCCTGTAAATGAATATTAGCTTTTCTTTTCACCACATATTTTACAGAATGCATATTTTAATTAACTTCCTAGATGACTATAAATCTTAATATATTTGACAGGGTGTAACACCTTTAAAATTCATTTGAAACGATTTTTCCCCATAGTCCGCAATGAAACGAAAAAATTTGACAGTCCCTGTAAATAAAATAGTCATGTTATAAACTTTATTTGAAATAGAGTTCGTGCTAGGATAAGCGTAAATAATTTCCAAAAAATTCAGCGCAATTCGAGTATATTTACAAGAGCTAGAGTGTGGCCAGACGGCCGGATGACCAGACAGACAGACTGAAAATATATTCACCTTTTTAAGCTTAACAAAACTTATAATAAAATTTTAAATCTTATATTAGAGTAAAGTTTGTTGTTTCATTTATGTGTATCAACATTGATCTTAAATTTTTGGTATCTTCGTTTTTTTATTTCATAATTTTTCCTTTTTAGAACTTTTATTAAAACAAAGTTTTGTCCATTCATTTATTTATATCAACATTGTTCTTCATTTTTTATAAATTTATCTTTTTATTTCATATTTTTTTTCTTGTCTTAATTCGGCACTAGTACCCTTTGGCTTCCAAGCAGTTTTCATTACTGCTTGGAAGCCAAAGGGTACAAGTGCTGAATGCTGATAAATATTGCTTAGTTATACATTTAAAACAAAATTTAATTGGCTGTTTTTATAAACAGCTATTGAAATAAGAGTTCAAAGAACATTAAGAAATAAGCAAAAGATTCCTATCTCAATTCATTTAATTACAATTGATGCTTAACTTTGAAATCAATTTACGCGAAATTTAAATTATGTCACTTGAACCCCTTGGCTTCTGAGGTCCTCATATATAATTATTTGTCTGTACTGAATGTGTAACATTTTATACTTTAAAATGAAATCTAGCAATAAATATTTTAAAAAGTGAATTAAAACTAATTATATAAATTGACAAATTTATTAAAACCAATCAATTCCTTCAAACGTCATTTTTTAAACAAAATCACAATCTAAATAACAAAATAAATCAATCCGCTCCTGACTACGTTATCACAACAAAACATTCTGCTAATTCGTATAAGCAAACTTAGATGATAAAAGTATTGCCAAAAATACCAAGCAAAAATGCGACCGAACACACCGACCACAGTTATGGAATTTTCGTACAACTAGAACTATTACATTTTTATGCTTTAATAATGTAATTAAGGCATAATAATGTATACCTAATGATGTTTTGCCTTAAGCAAATAACACAACATGACCTCAGTCAATGCAATGCACGAGAAATTGTGAGACATATATTAAGCATTTTTAACCTTTTTAATTGATATTTTGCCTCATCAATAACCAAATATAATAACCGTATAATAATTACCAAATAGCCTATCGCAGAAAGTTGCCAATTTTCATAACTTTTGTTTGAAATATGAATTCACAGAACTACCAGAAATGGTCAAAACTTTGTATAATGCATATAGTTTATTTTTTTTCTTTAAAAATCTGAAGAATGAATGCAGAAATTTAATATATACATTTTATTCACAAATTTTAAAGAAACATAGAATGTTACAATTTGATATATTCCTTTCGGTATATTATTTGATAGAAATTTTAATATTGTGTGATACTTGTATATGAGAAATTTAAAATCTATATCCCATTTTTTGCTAAAAAAATGTTTATTGTTAAAAAATATATAAATTTTTAGATAAACTTCACTTACACAGGTACATGATTTAAACATAATTTAAATAAAAGTTTAAAAAAACAAAAGATCGTTTATATTAAATGAACCTGATATACTCATAGTGTATTTTTTTCAGTTAGATCTCAATTTTCAACACCGATCATTTTATCTCTGCATAAAACTGATTCAGTAATGTACTTCCTGAATTAGGTGGTGAAAAACAAAATTCATTTCTTCCGAAAAAAGAGTACCCAGGAGAAAAAAAAAGTTTAAAAGGTTATACTATAAGCATAGTATATTTATGCGATTTGTAACACGATAAAACCTGATCAAACAAGAATATTGAGACTAGAAGAAAATATATTATCTTATTGAATAAAATGTATCTTGAAAATAACTTACTTTTGAATGCATTGGAAATGGAAGTATGTATTGATGTCAGGAAAGATGAAATCAACGTGATTGATCAACGAGATACATCAGTTATGAATTCATTTCACTGCTTACTATTATTTTATTAGAACTTCGTTTATAATAATTTTCACTTTCTCTAATAACAGAGATTTTATTTTTCTTTTATGCCTAGTCAATGTAGGAACTATTCGCTATGATTGTTTTTTGTACAATTGCTTATCATTATTTTATTAGAAATATGTTTATTATAATTTACATTTTATTTAATAACAGAAATTTCTCTAATGCGTCCAGTTAATTACCGCATTCGAGACGAGCGGAATTTGCCTAATTATTTGGAAAAAAGTTCATTTCAAAGGTGTTAATTATAAGTTACGGTTTCTTTAATAAAATTGTGACATTTCTTTAATTTGTCCAATCAATAAATTAACGCATTCGCGATGAGCTACAGAATTCCTTAGCAGTATTTTACAGAAATAATGTAAATAATGTTTATCATGCTTTCAATTTATTGAATAACATTTTTTTTTACGCGTCCAGTCATGTGTGACATAATTTTCACTTCATTTAATAAAAGATATTTATTAACTGAGTCCAGCCAATTCATTAACCTATTCATGACGAAGCAAATTTAAAGAACCGCTTATCTCTTTTATTACAATCATGTTTGTCATAATTTTTACTCCATTTAATAACAAAGATTACGTTTTTGAGTTTAACTTACTAACCCATTCGCGTCAACAGATTTAAAGAATTGCTAGTCATTATTTAATTAGAATTATTTTATCAAAATCTACACTTTATTTAATAATCGAGATTTCTCTTATGATTCCAGTCAATTCAGTAACTAATTCGTGACGAGTGGGATTTGAAGACTTACTTGTCATTATTTTTTTAAAAATGTGGTGAGTATATTTCACACTTTATTCAAAAAAAGAGATTTTTGTTATGCGTCTAGTCAAATATGTTACCCATTTGCGATGAGCGGAAATTGCAGAATCGGTTACCAATAATTTATTAGAATGATAATCATCATAATTTACATTTTTATAATAATACATTTTTTTATTCGTCCAGTTAATTCCTTAACCCATTCTTGGCGAGCGAGATTCATAACCTGCTGATCATTATTTTATTAAAATTTCATAACAAAATTTTTACATAAATTTCACGTAATTTTCACTAACGAACTTAATTCATTGACGTAATTTTTCACTTCTTTTAATAAAAGTGATTTCGTTTTTGTATTTTGTGAATTATTTAACCAATTCACAACAAACGGAAATTGCAGAAATGTTTAATTATTTATCACCGACTTTATGATATAGAACATTTTTCCCATTTTAACCGCATGATTTCTAAAAAAATTCAATATGACAAAAGTGTTAATTCAAGTTTCTGATAGTGATAATGATGAAATTGTTGCACTTAATTCGTCAAGCATAAGCGTTTCTGTCGAAAACGCGTTAGTAGTTAATCAGAAGTGAATTAACCACTAACGCTCTTATTCACCAACTACTTCGACCCCGAGTTAAGCCGAAATCCTCGGTCAAACGCACAAACGGTACTCATCTTTCATCTTGATTGGACGTCTTCTTGATAATGACCAATCAAATGTTATCATGAATTTCATTTGAGCTTTCGACCAAGCTGTTCACGGTTGAGGTAGATGGTGAATACGAGCATTAATGGTCGCATTAAATTGCGGTTTAAAAATTCAAATTCATTATTCCAACCACTTTTTTGAAAAAAAATATTCATCTTATTTAATGACAAGTAACATTATACCAGAATAAAACCAATTACACTACTTTATAAAACTGGTGGGAATCAAACAATTCTGAATAAAAGCCGTGAAACTTGCAGCCCGTGAATGTCTCGGGCTCAAAGATTAAGTGGTTAATGTCAATACTAATATAGAAAAATCTATTATTTAACATAATAATCTATAAAAATGAAAGTTTATCTATTTTTAAACTAAAAAAATCTGTATTGAATTTTACAAGTACTATGTTTCTCAATTGGGATAATTTTCTTTAGTTATTTAGTTCATTATGTTGACTGAAATTGATTTTAAGTTCGATGTAAAGGCATCCAGGCTATGAAGAAATAAGTTTGTTAATTTATACAGAGCTTCTGAAAGGCAAATTCATGCGAAAATAATTGTTTCTTATACAAAAATAATTTATTTATTTATTCATTTAATAATGTCAGATTGTTGACATCGTACATAAACTTTACATGTACAAATTAGCGTTTACTAGTAGTACTTTTAATTTCGATTTGATTTTTTTATAGAAAATGCTACATAATATTGTCTATAATTTTACCTGACTATTTTAAACTTATCTCAGTTCAATCTAAACTGATTTTCTGTTGCTAACAAGCATACAAATATTTTAGCATAATGGTTTTCTTTGGGATTTTTTTTTTCTTGAATAAAGGCGGTTTTTATTGCTGACAGTTGCAAACAATAAGTAAAGAACACCTCAGGAAGTGAGTTTCAAAATTTCTCCTAGCCTGAAATCAAATTTTAAAAAAGTAAAAAAATGTAGGACTAAGTTCATTCGTTTTCATTGTAAAACAAGATTTACAATACCAGAAATACACTGCAAAAATTAAAGATCCAATGTGAGTTGTGCTGTTTCTGGTTATAGTGGTCTTCCTACAATGCTACAGTAGTGTTTCCAAAATGGTATAATAGTGTTTCCAAAGTAGTTAACCAAAAAGATTCAAAACGGAGCAGATCCTTAATGATATTATAACAGTAAAAATTTCTCGGTTATAATGTATATATTATACAATTTTTTTTAAATTATTTTAATGTTATTAATCATTTACCATTATTTAAATTCATTTTTGCTTCAAAGAGAGAATCCAATTTGAAGCATTGCTGTGCCTAAAAATCGTACATCCCAAATTTCGTCTTTTGTTTTTAGAGTACACGCGATAGATATTTTAGCAGCTTGTTGTATTTGCACGATTCAGGTACTTAATGTACTCTTTTTTTATACGTTCTGTAATACAAATGACTGCAAAAGTTTCTCATGGACATATGCTAAAGCTGCACAGCAATTCTAGTTTCATTTAATACCCGATATCACACCATTATTTTATGTTAATTTATTGGCCGTTTTTTAACTGTTTATATTAGAAAATATTACCTCAAACCAAACAAACCAAATATTATATTTAAGTGTCTAAACTTTAAAAATATTTCCCTACATTTCAGACAAAATGAAAAAAAACCTTCTGTTAAATTCGAAATGCTAATGTAACTCTGATAATTTTATTTTCATTCGCTGAGTATCATAATGTAACATTGTAAATTGATTAATAATAAATATTTTTAAATTCTCAGAAACTGATTAATTATCTTTCAGTTTGCAGAATGGCATTAATCCTATTAACATTAAAATGCTAATAGGAAAATCAATTTTGATTAATGTCTGTAAAGTTTAACTATTTTCCATTCATTGAGATAGATATACAATGTAAACATTATCATACGTCTGGGTTTGGGTCTGTCATACATTCTAATTTTTACCAATATATTTCTATGATCTAGTTAACTAATTATTCATTATTTTGTATTCGAAATACATAATTACAATATAATCGTGTATAAATAGCTAATACTAAGATTATTTATGTTTTGAAATGTATGAAAATGGTAAGTTACAAATGTAATTTACAATAATAATGCATAAATATAGTCTTACATTAGTTAGAGTAGATTCTGTGTGATATGCTGTGGGATATCGAGATTTTTATCATTTTCTTTTCTGATTTAGATTGGCATGCTCAATCAAACTTCATAAAACTGTGAATTCTCCTCAGTATGCAGGCAAGAAGGTATTATTTCCCTAATTATGGATATTACTCCATTTATCTCTGATTATATATTCGATGAAATTCTGGTTTCCTCGCTTTTTGTAGTTTTACTTTTTTCCCTTCGTCCTTCACTTCATTATATACACCAGTGATTACCAAACTTGGTTCCCAGCCATTTAGATCACGCTTTACTGAATAATCTATTATTTCGAGATTGCCCTCTCCCCTCCAACACATAAATTATATTAACATATATACGTTATTTTAAAAAAATGAAACTCTTCACCTAAAAAAAAGTTTGCCTGAGTCTTAACAAAAACTATGCCTTGCTTTATAGATTTCTTTAACTTACCACAGATACTAATTTTCTGTCACATAAGTGATTCGAACCTAATGCTGTAAATGAATCTAACCCATTATAACTTTCATGCAAAAAGTTATTTTTTTTTGTCTTTTAAATTTAACTCAGTATTTAACACTGGTATATAGTGCACTTTTTATCTCCGCAAAATGTTTGAACAGATTCTTACATTTTGCATTAAAATTGATTACATTAACGCATTTTCTAGTTCTTAGCATCTATTATTTGTAGATTCGTTTTTACGTTCATTAGATCACAAAACACACAATAAGCATTTCAAGATTCTGAACATTATCATCTGTGTCTTTATTCCCATCAAAACACTCACATTTATTTCTTTCCCAGTAGAACATTAAAAAAATGCCATGAATCATCTTATTTTAAAATATTATCTGCTTCGTATTTATTTATTTATTATGCACGAAGGCCTACACTAAGGCCATAAATTTCAGATTAAATATGTTCAAGACAGTAAAATTTAGATATACTCTTAAACAGTTTCACGTACGTTTTCAACAGCAAAAATTTCCTTGTAAAAATAAAAGAAAATAAATAATCGAATAAATGATAGTAAAAATAAATAATAGAAGAAATTTAAAAGAAATATGAAACAGAGAGCAACTAGAAAATTTAAAACTTTTTTTCTCTTAAAATTATCTAACGTAGTTTCTCGTACTTTTTTTAGTACTGAAATTATATTCAGCTCTTGATTCAGAAGAAAGTGGAGAAGTTGAATTAGTTGAACAACGTTAAAAGGGATATTGAAGTTATAAAAGGACTTTGTAATTTGTAAATCCATCTGATATTTATAGATGTCGAAGTTTTTACAACATATTTATCTATATTATTTTGCACCAAAATTTTGTTAATGGCTGCAATATTTGAAGTACAATGATTTTCCTCAATGTTACTGTTTATACTTCATTCGAAAGACTATTTTCCTCTGAACTTTTATTGTAAATTCTCATGTGCTGATGTTGTTGTTCCCTATTGACATAATTGTTCCTTTACTCTTGCTTATGAATTTTTGTACTTTGCAAAATGACGTTTCATTGTGTCAAGTTTATTGCCTATATTGAATGATTTTTTTTGTATTTCTCATGAGTTTTATTTCCTAATTTCACAAAGCATAAATCATTTAAAAAAGCATTGTTTGAAACACAACGACTTAATTCAAAACGAACTTAATATACAATATTTACTAAACTAGAATTTAGATAAAAAATTCCCACCTCGAACACAGTTCAATTTTGCGCTACTTAATTACTCCCAACGATTGATATTTTAAGCTCAAAATTTAAGTCTAAGGTTTTACAGCCATTTAATGAGATTTTAAAAATAACGTTTAAAAATAGTGTTACGTTACACCAAAGTCTAATGCGCTCTCTACGGCATTTTTTGAAATTTATCTTTAAAATTTATTTTCAAGAAAATACTGATTTAGAGAGCAGTTTTAGCGAAAACCGCAAAAGAATTGATCATTTTTTCCTTTTTTAAAAATCATTTCAAATTCGACACCCCCCACCCCTCTGAACACAGTTCAGTTTGCGCTACTTAACTATTTTAAACTATTCAGACTTTGAGCACAAAAGTTAATTATAAGCTTTTACAACCATTTAATGAGATTTAAAAAATAACGGTTAAAAACAGTTGTATGTTATTCCAAAATCTATCGACATTTTTTGAAAATTATCTTTAAAAAATATTTTATGAAAATACTGATTTAAACAACAGTTTTAGCGTACACCGCAAACATTTCGACAAATTTTCCTGATTTTGTATAATTATTTAAAATTTATGAAAGCATACAAACAAAAAATATATATATAAGCCTTTTTAAATACTAATAAACTATTATTGTTATTTGCTCATGTTTTTAACAAAATTTCTCAGAAATTACGTTTTTACAAAAGCAATATTTTTTATATAGTTATATTATTAAACAATTAGAGTGATAAAAAATTATAGTACGCTAATTTCAAAAATAAATTAAATGCATTTCTAGTGCCAGTTCTAGTTCTCTTTTGCCAAAAAAGTACATTATACAAAATGTTGTGCAATGGAATAACAATAATAAAAATAAAATTTGGGCGTAAAGTTCACAGTTTAAAAAGTTATCATGGTAAAATTGGTTATGTTTTGAAACTCTAAATCTATATTTGCATTTATCTTATTGATTATATGCAATAAAACGTAATTATATTCACAATAAAATGTCATATTTGTTGACAGCGTCAAAGTATAAAATGAATTAGATAAATTTATATTAGTTAATTAGCTTATTTTATTTTATAAGTTTATGTTTCATTTTTTCTCAATATCGCTGTAGTTGCACAGTTGTTTTAAATTTGATTACATATTCATATACCTACGTGTATATTTTTGTATGTATGTACGTGCATTTTCGTGTGCAAGAACGTATTAATAAAAAAAAGAGAGAAACTTTTGCTTTTTCTCTACATTTATTATTACTAAACTTTTATTTTCCACACAGATTAAGTGACAAAAAGTTTGATATTATGCAACAAACTAAGTACATCGTCTTCTTTAATAACATATTTCAGTGAAAAAACTTCATGAGTGAAAGTTTACTAATATCTAAAATAAATTACAATTTTGAATATAAAACATTTAGCATAAATATTATTTCTGCTTTCGAAATTCTAACAAATGAATAGAATTTACGGAATATTATTACGAGCAAATTAAAAAAAAAAAAAAAAAAAAAAAAAAAAAAAAAAAAAAAAAATTATTAAATTCTTCCTTTTACTGATAGCTGTTTATTTATGCTCTTGAGGGAATATTTCGATTAAATTATATGGAAGTAGGTGATGTGCTTCTTTTTAAAATTGTATTGCATGGAATAAGGCATAATTGAAAAGGAATTTAAATTTGTATGTTTGATGGTCTGTGGGAAAACGGAATACTCCATGAAGATATAATAAATACAAGATCCTTTGAATAATCTTTTTTCCTCTTGGAATTCTATATGTTGAAAGGGAATTCGCAGAATAAAGTAAAATTATATATTATAATTTTCTTAAGAAAACTTAATAAACGGAAATTTTTATTGTAATATTCTTTCCTCCAGAGTATAACACTCATATTTACTCATATTTTTAACAAAATTATGGGAAAAACTGGGAAATTTTGTTTTTAGAAAACCAATATTTTTTTATATTATTGTGTTATTAATCAATTAGAGTGAGGAAAAAAATGATGGTAGAGTAATATAAAATAAATAAAATGCATTTCTAAAATCTTTCGTCAAAATAAATACATTACGCAATGTTTGTTTTGCGAAATTAACAATAATGTTAATACTTATAGTAACATTTAGGCATATTATTCACATTAAAAATAGCCGTAATTGCAAAGATGGGTATATTTTGAATCTTTTCATCGATATTTGCATTTCACTTATTCATTACATACAATAGAAAGTAAGTAATCAAGTTTACAAGAAATTGTCATGTTTGTTGTCAGCGTCCAAAGTTAAAAACGAATTACGTAAATTTATTTTAGTTATATATATATATATACTTTAAGCATGTAGACTATAGTGAATATAGGCGCTAAAGCAGCACTTAATAACTGTAGCATATAAATAATCTAAATTTCATGAATGTGTTTTATTGAGCTCCAGGTGCATAATGTATAAACAATAAAAAAACATTAATCATCAAAATATTAATATAAAACAACATGAAAAGTCACCAGTAGAATAGAAGTCATCACTTTTCCGCAGGCGGAATGGCTTTAAACCTTTCCCCCCATCATTGAAATATAAAGCTTCATCAGCAGGTTTCATATGATGGGACAAAACCTTGAATTAAATATAAAACAATACAATTATATTAAAAAAATAGTCTTTTTTTGTAAAAATATGTAACATAATAAAAAAAATCAAGCACTAAATTAACTGAAATCATAATTAACCTTATAAAAGTAAACCTTTATACTTAGGAAATCCTAAATAATAACAATATAAAATACAAGCAATTGTCCCACTTCCGCCTGTATCTACTAACTAACATAAAAAATGAACTTACTGGATAAGCACGGCCCCTGTTGGAAAAATAATGCCGCGCTTATCCACTAAGTTCATTTTTTGTGCTAGTTAGTAAGTACAGGCGAAAGTGGTACAATTGCTTGCATTTTATATTGTTATTATTTAGGATGTCATAAATATAAATGTTTTTCTTTTTCTTTTTATAAGGTTAATTATGATTATTAATATTTCAATGGTGGGGGAAATGTAAAGTCATTCCGCCTGCTGAATGATGGGTGATGGCTTATATTCTGCTGGTGACTTTTCGTGTTGTTTCATTTTAATATTTTTATGATTATTGTTTTTTTTAATTGTTTATAAATTATGCACCTGTTGCTCAAAAAGCATAATCATGAAATTTAGATTATTTATATATATATAAGTAGAAATTATAGAATAATATTACTTACAAATTTTCAAAAGAGATATTATTAAATTCTGTCTTTGGCTGATAGCTCTTTATTTATGCTCTTGAGGGGATATTTCGATTAAATTATATGGAATTAGGTGATGTGTTCCTTATAAAATTGCATTTCTTGAATTGATGCATAATTGAAAACTAATTTAAAAGTGTATGTTTGATGTCCGAAGGGAAAAAATAATACTTCAAAAAGATTTAATAAATAAAAAATCCTTTAAATAAACTTTTTTTTTCTCAGATTTTTATATTTCGAAAGATAATGCAATGAAATAAATTAAAGTGTTATAATATAGTTTTCTAAGGAAAACTTAATATACGGAATTTTTCGTTGTAATATTATTCCTCCAGTGTATAATAGTGATCGCTCTATTAGTTTTTCCTTTTATCTCGTTATGTATGTATGTGGATTTTATAAGATTACGATTAACAAAAATTTTGCAAAGTATGCATATAAGTATTTAAAAATAATAATGTACATTATAGGTAAGTTTCCTCTGTGGTGGATTTATATTTTGTGATTTATATGACTTTACATAATTTTTTTTAACTTGGTTAAAGGTGCATATGGCATCAATAGTTATAATAAAAATGAAAACAACAGTTCAATAGATATTTATAAAAGATGCTTTATCTGTACTGAAAATAAGACTATGCATCTTAAACATTGAAATCTAACAATAAATATTTATAAATGTCAATTAAATTTCAGTACATAAATTGACAAAATTAAAATGAATCAATTTCTTCAAACGTGTTTAAGTAACAGGTGATTTTATGATAAAAACTAAACATTTAAGACTGATAATTCATGTTAAAAAATTGGCTCACTTTCAAAACATTCAAACATAGAATACAAAAATACTCTAGTGCCATGTAATTTTTTAAAACAAAATCGCAATTTATGCCGTTTCTGACATGTTTTCACAATAAAAACATTCTATCAAATCGTAATAATTCTCAGATGATAACATACGTTGCTAACAAAACAAAGCATAAATCAACCGAACGTACAGATTCTCATTGAGATACTTTTTAACAAACACAATCATAACATTATTCTGGCTTAATATCTATTACAAGCTATAGATCTAATTTATAATTCGTAATTTCATACAGGATTATTAATGAGATTTATGCGTTCAAATATGAAAATTATCAACTATATTTAAAAATCATTTTTATGTTATTTTAGATTAATAACATACACATATCACGTATTTTTAAAATTAATAAACATGTAATTCCGTAAAATTTCAATACGTTTCATGTTATTTAAAACACTTGGAAATGATTTTAATGTTTTACAAAATTCCTTAATGTAGAATAAATGATGTTAGCCTTTCTAGGATTTTTTTTACGAATTCTATAGTGACTTAAGCAGCAGTAATCGTGCGAAAATAGAGGAAGTTTAACACTCTGAGAAACATTTGTTAAGATAAAATATTTTGAAATATTCTATTATATCTAATCGAATTTTAGCCTAAACTGCTTATCCCATATATTGTTACAGAGTTATTTTCGAATAACAGTAACTTGATGTGTTTTTTAGTCTCATTTTTTACACAAAACAATGTTTAAATTATTTTATATTTAACTAATGTGTAACATTACCTATGATGCTGAAAATGTGTTGAAAATAAAAACTCTAGCAATAATCTATTTTGATTTTTATCGCAAGATCTTGGAAATGCCAATATTCCTCAGAGTTGCTTAGAATACAAAACCTAGATAAATGTGCATTTGGCATTGCTGAATATTGTGACAACAAAAGACTGAGTAGAAAACCTCTCTTTTGAGCTGTTGTTTGTTTACTTTAAAAGTAAAGTCGAAACAATATATAGAATTCAACCAGCAGAAAAAATAACTAATAATTTCTTTAAAAAAAATCGCGTAAACTCTAAATTCATATTGTGCATTGAAGCCAAAGACTCAGCAAGAATGATTAGTAATTTAAAAATAGAAGACTAACATATTTTTCAGGAAAGCCAAAGAGTAGGACTTGAATAATCAAATTCCACGATTTTGCAGAGGTGAATAAAATTAAAATTACTTTGAAATCAGTGATCCTTTTCTTTCCTTCTTTTCTCTTTATCTGTAAGTGAATTAGAACAATATATCCTGGATTCCTTAATTCATTTCATTCTTCTTAACAATATTGATGGAACTCAATGTCTTGTCTTAAAATCCTTAGGATCATTATTTTATTACGGAGGAGCAATAGTCTTCAGTATCAAAATACACTGCCCAAAACAATTAAAGGATATTTGAAGTTTTATATAAAATAAAGATATAAACGAAATTTTTTTGCCGAAAATAGAAGAAGAGAATCACAAAGGCAAATTTTTCTGGTTTTCAAACTGTGGAGTATGCAAATTTTGAGTTCGACGTCAAAAACGTCGCTTCAACGGCAGCGAATGAAATTTGACTTTCAACTGGATAAAAGAGAATGAAGACAAGGATGATCGGCATTCAGTGGTTGCTTTGTTTCGATGAGTACGATGTCTCAGTGAAGTCATTTGACAGATTCAGAAGCTTGGAGAATTGTTGGTAGGTTAGAAGGGGGCCAAACTCAAGCCGATATAGCGCAAGCCATTGGAGTGTCACAAAGTGTCATTTTCAGGATCCGGAACCGTTTTTTTTGGAGAGTGGCTGTGCAGGGCCGAAGACCAGGGCAAGGTCGTAGACGGGCAACAACGCCCAATGAAGATCGGTATTTAGCGTTAACAGCTCGGAGACATCGAAACATGAACTCTACTCGCCGACCGATGATATGTGTTAGATTAACATCAAGGCATCGTCGCGACCGCAGGGAGTGGAAAACCGAGCATGTCAACTGGATGAGAAATGAATGGAGCAATATTCTGTTTTCTGACGAGTCCCGTTTTTCTGTGCATCCGGATAATAGGCGTATTTTCATCTGGAGGGACCGTGGCTGTAGGAATAATCCTGCGTTCGTGCACAAAAGTGTCAGATTTGGCGGTGGGGGAGTGTTGGTGTATGGTGGCATCTCCTTTGACGGGCGCACTGACCTCTACATCATTCGAGATGGAGCTCTGACTGGTCGCCGATATAGGGATGAAGTCCTCAGACCTATTGTAGTCCCTTACGCTGCAGCAATCGGAGATAACTTCATTTTAATGGACAATAACTGCAGGCCACATCGTGCAAACCTGGTGGAGGATTTCCTTTTCGAGGAAGGAATCGTTCGAATGGAATGGCCAGCGTGTCCTCCAGACATGAATCCAATCGAGCACGTTTGGGACGCTGTAGGAAGACGAGTTTCTGGCCGCCAACAACTCCCATAAACTCTCCATGAACTGTAAAGAGCTCTTCTGGAAGAGTGGGGCAGAATACCCCAACTCGTCATTAATAGCCTCATTGACTCCATGCCTCAAAGGTGTTCAACGTTGCTGGCCGTCCGTGGAAACCATACTCCCTACGGAAAATGATTTTCTTTGAAGAAAACACCTTTTCTTATTCTTTTTTTCTCATATGCACAAATTGTGTTTTTTTTCCTTTTGTACACAATTGCGCAATAAAATTTTCTGCCAAACCTGTGTAATTTATTCTCATATAACTTACTATGTCTGTCGATCATCTATCAATCAGCTGAAAAGTTTCCCAGATACAAAATCCACCTAAAACTGCAATATCCTTTAATTGTTTTGAGCAGTGTAAGTAACCTAGCAATAATAATCACATTTTGGCGTCTGGTCGCAATTTATACTAGTGCCTTACGTGTGTACGTGTAACAACAATGGGTAGATATAGTTTGTTACTTAATGCATCTTGATAGTTTTTCCTAGAGAATTTTGTTCGAGCTGTAAATAGTTGAATTTAAAATTTAGGTACAATTTTCAAGCTACTTTATTAAATATAAAATAACAAAATATCAGAATGTACTATGCAAACGAAAAGTATGGAATACATCAGATTAAAATGAAATAGAATTGAAATTTCAAAGACTTCCAAAACATTAATAAACTGCTTTCTGCTCTTTATTCATTAGCTATCCACCGGTCTTAGGTAAATAAAAAATATATGATGGCATTAATTATTAAAGTACGTGTGATAACTAAGAGCCTGTTCAAAAGCACAGCTCATGCCATGCGTGCACTCAGGACTTTTGTCATGAAATTGGTTTTATTGAAACAAGGAATTTCTAAATATATTAAATATTTTATATTATATGATACAGAAAAAAACAATCATTGCATTTCTTTATTTTTTCCAGAAGTTTTTCCATAACAGGAACTTACATCTATGTTTAATCAGACAAAATCCAAAATAGACGAATCGGCAATCAATATTTGTAAACCAACTCGGATTTTTTTTTTGTGGGGGGGGGGGAGGGGGACAATTTGATCACATTATTATGTGTTTTCTGTTTTTGTTTTATTGATTATCTTTTTTAGGTTAATTGAAGTAGTTGAATAAGTTAATTTGAGATCAAAAAGTTATTAACCTAGACTTTACAGTTATTTAGAAACTTAATATCAGATGCTTTACATATATTTCGTGATGAATAGAAAGGTGTTGATATGATAATATTGTGATATCAACATTTTACAAGATTATTTGATTATTATTTTTGATACTAGGTGTATTTCAATGGTATCAGCACTGTAAGTTAGAGATTATTTCAGAAAATGTTTGCGTGTAGATATTTCCAGTTTTATGATTCATATTTTAACAAGATATGGATAACAAACGACGATACATCATAAAATATGAGAAATAAATGATACACAAAATAACATTAGTAAAAGTAAAATATTTATTTATACGCTAAGTAGACTCTTTATAGACATTGTAATCATTTTATTCATAACAAAATTAGTCAGCAAACTTGATATATTTTATTTCAAAAATAATGTACATAAAAAAGAGCAATTATTATATATGCAAGCGAATATCTTCTCGGAATAATATATATTTTTTTTATTTGCCTAATTTCTATATTTATATTCATACAGGGTGTTTGACAAAAGATAATAAATATTATATTAAGAGGTGATAGTAAAATTCCAAACAAACCACTTTCATGAAAGAGTGTATGTTCGGAAATAAAACGCTAAGATTCCGAGAGATTTAGAAACTTGATGAATACAAACGTTAAAGCTCCATAATTATTGCGAATTATCTCGATAAAATGCGTACTAATTGCATAGAAACGGGATGTGGAGCAAAATAATATTGCATATGCAAAATTTTGCTTTGCTTAAATCATAAATTTGCTGATCCTACTCTTCTACAATTAATGGTGGTAGGAACGTATGGGAAGATGCTGCCATTCCCTAATAAGGAATATGCCGATATGAAATTTATTTACAAAACATAGACAGAAGAGAGATCGGAAGGAATGAAACGAAATCGATAATATGTAGAAATATATTTTATTCAACAAAATAAAAATAAATAACACGTACATCCCCCCGTCACAGCAACTTCTCAAAATTGCTTCCGCAGTTAAGTAACGCAGTTTACACACTGACGATGGAGTGGCCACCGTACATTGATGAAAACAGGATGGTGTCAGAAGTTACTTAGGTGACAGTATCTTCAAGGGAATCTATGGCACCCTAATCCTGGATGCGTCTCTTCATGTGACCTCAGAAGAAAAAAGTCCAGACATGATAAATCTAGTGAGTGCACTCGCCAATTGATGTGTGCTCTTCTATCTATTTATCATCCCGGATATGTGATATCTAAGTGTTACGTGCATCCACGCTGTCATCCACATTGAGTACGCGCCCATCTCATCCATGATAGACAGAACGAATGAAGACCGTGAAAATAAATCCTTTTTATTGTGGGAAGCGTAATTTAGTGTTTTACGGCTTGCTGTCCGATCATAGAATGAATGGCGATTTTAGCTTGTTTAGTTACATTCTATCACTCCCCAACACATGAATGCTGAAATTAGGGATACACTGAATATATACTTTGAAATATAACTTTTATTATTAACAGGCGTTGCAATGTAAACTTTTCATTGCCACATACCCCAGTTTTTCGTATTTAAATAAAAACTTTATTGCAATAACAGAAATAAGCATGCTTATGTTTTATTAATATAATAAAAACACCTGTATGTCTTAATTATAATAAAAAATATAAAGCAAACAGTCAAAAAATTATTACACATTAGGATAGTAGGATTCCAAACCATTATTCTCAGTTTAAATTGCAATGTTCTAACCATCCAACCATCGAGCTCAGCTTTCACTTGTTACAGATTAGCATTGTAATTAGCTTCATAATATATCAAGTCCATCGTGCTCAACGTCCGTCCACGATACAAAAAAAAAATCTTGAGCGTTAACTTTTAACATATCCTGTGTTTACCTTGTTGACATGTGCTTAAAAGTATTTACTTATCATATTACATAATTTATAATATTTCCAAGATTATACTATTTTGTATAGCTATATTGCAAAATTCTTTTTTTTTTAAATTTATAAATGCTTCTTGAAATTTTTTGTAAATTGCTTGATTATAAAATAATTTTATTGCCTTATTACAAATCATTTATTGACTATTATAATATTAATATATGTACATTCCTTTAAATAATATAACTTAGGAAAAAAACACTTTTTGTATTTGTTAAATTTATCTTTGATTTAACTTTTAACATAGTACTTTCTAAATCGAATTTTAAAAATGTGATATAAATTGTTAATTTTATTTTTTAAAGTTATTGAAACAAATCAATATGATATTTCCACCCATGAAATTTTCAAAGCCATTTTAGATTCAATGTTAAAATAAAACAATGATCTCGGCTACATAAAAATGAATATAAGGGCATAAAAAAAGCTTTTTAATAGTTTTTGTCTTCAATACCACAATTTTGTGGATAACTTGCGTGTTTGTGTTTCTAGGTTATGGAACGCATAAATTGCCCATTTCGGAATATGCAATACTTTCTTAGAGGTTGCGATGGTAATAAAACAATTCTGAAATTTATTCTCACACTAAATTTTTTTAGTTATTTTTATACTCTATGTTTGGAACACAGTTTTTGGTTTTCCAGTAGCAATGGCTTAAGAGAAATATCCAGTTCCATTATCTTTAAGCTGATTGAAAATATTTCCATCTACTAACCTTTGTATATTTATGTCTACACAAAAAAATATCTTAATTGTATTGCTTTGTCAGTCATGTATTATTATTTCTTCAGAGTTCCTGTTAACTAGTTCCTGTTAACTAGTTTTGACCGTATTGAATCCTTTAAGTGTCCTGCAGATTTTTTATAATTCGTGTTTAATGATTTATAAAATAATAACTTTGAAATGTGTTGGTATAAAGATTTGTATTCGATAACTTTACATTTTTTAGAAATCTTATACAATTTTAAAAAATAAACATTAAAGTCAATCTTGTGTTAAATCAGCCTTTGAATTAAAATATTACATGACAAAAACCACTGTTAGGTCACTTAAAAGGTTATTATAAATTATTTTTCTTTTGTTATTATTAACAAAATTATTTTTCTTTTTTGAGTAAAATATTTAATGCAAGTCGTTATTACAACTTATATGGAGTGTTAGTTTAAAAACTTTTGTTTGTGTTTGATGAAAAATATAGATTCATTGTTCTGACGATGACTTCATATCGGGTTATTTTTTAATTTTTTTTTAAGTTAATTATTTCATTTGTATGTTTGGTTCTTTAAATTTGTTTATTTATTTATGTGTTTCTGTTTTAGAAAAGTGAAGGTCCAAAATTGTTTGAGTTAATTCATACATAATTTGAACAAACAACACTGTGAATTTTATAAAATAGGCAAATCAATCCAAACGAAAATAATTCTTAGTATTTTTTATATTCATTACACTACAGGTACAAATATACGCTATCCAATTTATAGTGTTTTCAAAAATAATAAATAAAAAATAAATTTACATTATAAATCGTAATCTGAATGCAATTTTTTTCTGTGTTTTGTAAAAGGTTTAGCATTTATCATATGAAATATTATAAAATAAAAATCTATCGAAAAAAAAATTAAACTTATTAAAAATTAATGTTTTGATAATAACAATTATAAAGGTAAAATAGAGATTCATTTTCAAAATTATTTGCTACAATCATTAGTTACATCATTAATTTATTTAAACTGGAAGGATAATTTTCCCTGACATTTATGAAAACTTTGCACTGATATATGACATTAGATGTAAAACGTTATTAATCAAAAATGAACAGTAAGGAAGTCATTTATAAAAAAACAATGACACGGAAATGCACTTTGTAACAAAACGGCCATAAAATATTTTTGAGACATGAGAAATGGTTATGAAGCTACAAATAATGATATACGATGCACCTTTTCTTAAAATATATAGTACTTTTAAAAGTTTTTGTTTTACCGAAACTAGATATAACTCAAAATAAATTTGGAAAAAGCTACATTTTAAAATTGAGAACAAAAGCACAAATGGTGAAATAAAACATGAATATATTCTGAACCTATTGCCTATATCAATGCGTTATGTCATTAAATAGATAGATTGCCAAAAGAAATAACAACTTAATTGTTTTCATTCTATGACTTTATAAAATATAAAATATATGAAAATAATTCCATTCTGTTAAGTAAAATTTAAATATAGTTATAAAGCTGGCGCATAATTGGTAATATAGAGAAATAGACAGAATTAGAACAACAGTTGTGTCGCAAGATTTTATCATTGAAATGTAATTAAAGGATGATCATTCTTAAAATATAGACATGTATTGCAATAGATTTATACATTAGTAGAAATGAATAAATGTAAATCAATAATAAAATTTAGAGAATAATGTAAGTGAATTTATACTGAATGTTTAAGGTACATCTTTAGTATTGAATAAAAGTTATTCATATTTAACATCTTATAAAAATAGATAAAGTGATATTATCCTACATTAAAAGAACACTTTACAATTATTTATAATTAAATTAAATCCAGTTTCAAGAACCAGAATGGAGTTAGTTCCTGAATTTAATTATGTTTCACAAGATTACTTAAAAAAAAAGTTGTTGCCAAACAATGTTCGATTCAATATTTCGAACTATTTGTCAATTTATTAACGCTCAAATGTCAGTATTTGTACCCCCCACATTCCATTTACCCCCCAATTTTCTTAACACGTTGTAAAACTCAATTTTGTTACAGAACTATTTAAATGTTTTTGAAACATACATATTTTTTGTTTTAAAATCTGCGGTTCAAAAGGAGACACATAAAATATGATACTTTTCTTCATTTTTTTCGTTGTTGATGGCATCTATGAATGATACATTTATAAACGTTTGAAAAATATTTCGATAACAGGGTCACGTATTCTACATCTATTTATTTAAGTTGTTTTGATATGAAAATAAGTGTGTATGGGAAGGGGTATCTGTTGTTTTATAAGACAATAACATAGATATTTTCTCTTTTTATTGGATTTTTTGGGGAGACACTGGCACTTAGATTGACGTTCAGAAAATAAAAGAAGTTCGAAGCCGCAAATAAGGGATTTATAGTGACATGAAAGAAAGCATTTGGTTTTTGAGATTTTAAAAATGTTTGTATTTTTTTTAAAATTTAGATGCATGTCTTCATTTCTAAAATAATTATAATGTATTTTACTGCATTTTATATTATTATATGGTTATCATTGATTCCATGTTATTTAAAAGAGTTTGACTTAAGTTCTACTAATCAAATTCTACTGTGCCTTATACGAATGAAATATAAAATGGAATATTCTTTATTATTTTTATAAATGCATAGACAATAATTGCAGCTTTATTTTCTGTTAACAATTCTAATATGACTACTTTAGTTTACACAATAGAAAAGAAAAATTATTTTATTATTAAAAAATGATTATTTTATTACGGATAGTTATAAAAAATTGATGTTTGTGAAAATATTTTTTTTCATACAGCTAAAAAATGTAATATTTTAACATATTTTGAAAGATTTAGCAATAATTTTTTTATATTTCCACGTACTTAAATTATTAAGTGTGCAACCAAAATTATATTCCATGAAAGTACGTGTATGTTCAAGTAATACAGATAATTTATTTTTATTCATTTATATATTTATTTTTTGCTTCACAACGTTATTACTTATGTGTACCGATATTTAACGGGTATTCAGGAAAAATATTATTTCTGATATCAGTAATAACTCACCGATTTAAAAGATATATAGTACTATTTGTTTTCATTAATGATTTTTAAAAATGAATATTTTTGATTGAAAAAAATCTGTAGTTCAAAGCGAGGCATATAAAATAGTATACCTGTTCTTTGTGTTGAAGGCATCTATGAATAATACATTTATAAGCGTTTTAAAAATGTTTCGATGATAACCATGGTCACGTATTATATATTTATTTATTTGTATATTTGTATTTATTTATTTATTTATTTATTTTGATATGAAAATAAGTGACTATGGAAGGAATTTCTGTTGTTTTAAAATACAAGATCATAGATATTTTTCACTTTTATTGCATTTCTGTTTGGGAGAAACTGGCACTTGGACTGACGCTCAGAAAATAAAAGAAGCTCTTTCCCACAAGGAATCGATTTATAGTGACATGAAAGAAACAATTTAGTTCTTGAGATTTTTATAATGATTGTATTTTTTTTTTATTTTAGATACATGTATTTTATTCATTTTAAAAATGATTTTAATGTAATTTACTGTACTTTATATTATTATTTTGTTATTATTGATTCCGTATTATTTAAAAGAGTTACTTAAGTTATTTTAATCAAATTCTGTTCCGCCTTATACGAATGAAATGTAAAATGAAATTTTCTTTAATGTCATTTATAAATGTATACACAATAATTGCAGCATTATTTTACTGGTATCAGTTCTAATATGACTTCATTCGTTTACACAATAAAAATTGAAAAAATATTTTATTTTTAAAAATGATTATTTTATTACGTATAGTTTTAGAAAATCGATGTTTATGACACTATTTTAATTTATATAGCTAAATATACATATTTTGTAACATATTTTGAAAGCTTTATTGAATTTATCAATGAAACCTTTTATATTTATAGGTGCTTAAATTATTAGTTATGTAATCAGAAGTTGTTTTTAATGCAAGCGCATGTATGTTCTAGTATAACGATTTATTTTTATTTTTTATTTATTTGTTGCTTCACAACGGTGTTACTTACGTGTAACCAATATTTAAAGGGTATCCAGGAAAACCATTATTTCTGATACCAGTAATAATTCAGCAATTTAAAAGATATATACTAATAGTATTCATTAATGTTTTTTTTTTAAAGATGAATATTTTTTATTTTTAAAATCTGTAATTCCAAGCGAAGCGTATGAAATAGTATGTTTTACGTCATTTTTTCGTTGTTGATGGCATTTATGAATGATATATTTTCAAGCGTTTGAAAAATGTTTCGATCATAACAGGGTCACGTATTATATATCTATTTATTTAAGTTGTTTTGATATGAAAATAAGTGAGTACGGAAGAGGTTTCTGTTGTTTTTAATACAATAAAATAGACATTTTTCACTATTATTGCATTTTTGTTTGGGAGAAACTTAAACTTAGATTGACGCTCAGAAAATAACAGAAACTCTAAGCAACAAGGAATGGATTTAAAGTGACATGAAACAAACAATTTAGTTCTTGAAATTTTTTAAAATAATTGCATTTTTAAAAATTTAGATACATATATTTTTTCATTTCTATAATGAATTTAAAGTATGTTACTGTATGTAACTGTAATTTACATAATTATTTATTATCATTGATTCCATATTATTTAAAAGAGTGACTTAAGTTCTACTAATCAAATTCTATTCTACCTTATACGAATGAAATATAAATTGAAATATCCTTTAATGCCTTTAATAAATGTATAGACAATAATTGCAGTTTTACATTACTTGTATCAGCTCTAATATCACTACTTTCGTTTACAAAATAGAAATTGAAAGATTATTTTATTATTAAAAAATATTACTTTATTACGTATAATGAATAATCGATGTTTATGAAAGTATTTTATTTGATATAACTAAATATATATTATTTTTAAGGTATATATTGTTTTATATATTATTTTTTAAGGGTATTACAACTTTCTATTTTTTTTCATTTACTCATTACATATAAATGGTTCAGAAAATTAACATATATTTTTAATTTTAAGCGTGAAATATCTGTATAATATAAAGGAATCGTGAAAGTGCGAAAGAAATTACGTGAACTTCTATTATTAATTTCTTCTATAATATTAATTTATTATTATTACTACTATTATTATTATTAAATGAAATCGTAATAAAAAAGGCTTACTCATATGCTATAATTTATATATATATAGAAAATAAACAAGTAATTTTTCAGATAAAATAATGCATCATAAAAATCCATGTACTCCAGATCGAAAGGGGATCATGAAACAATCTTGCTAATGGATTGTAATTATTTTTCTTTTTATACTTTCCATAGCCGTTGTTTTTTAATTATGTATAATGTTTTGTTATTATTAATTTATTTCTAACATGAATGAATGTCATAATCTCAGAATTATTGACTATATAAAAATCTATTAAATTTGCGGCAAAATCTGCTGCCTTATTCTTATTTATTTATTCATTTTATATATTTTATTTTTTAATTTATTTTTTAATTTTTTCTTATGTATTTATTTTTTTTGTTTATAATTTTTTTAATATATATATATTATTTATTTTACTTTTTGACAGCTCGCCTCTTTACTAGGTGCAATATGATCCTGTCCGGCCGAGGTATTTGCTGTACTTTTCGGCGCAAAATTTTCGCTTCCACGGTACGACTTAGCTTTTCGGCCATTCTCTGCTCTTATTAATTCCTTCAAAAATTCCTCTCCCCTCTCAGCTAATTACCACCGTTATATTCAAAATCATTCAGCCCTATTTCGTTTGTGATGATGAGTACTAGGTGTGAGGCAAGAAATCACACAGTTAATCCAATGTGAAATAAATCACAAAGCATTAATATAAATAGCTGACTCGAGTGCTTGTCTTAGTGGATCGTCACAAAAATTCCGGCACATACGCAAATGATGCATGTAAAATCCGTCGTTGTTGCAGAGTCCTCCAAGTTGCCTGTGATTATACCTCTGGAGATGCCCTGCCAAGTGAAGGTCTCGTCATCATAACAAGGATCTAAATTACTAGACCAACTTGAATAGCCATTCATACTAGAAAAATCAGAATGTAACGTTAAGCAACCGGTAAAAGAAATACGTTCAAACGAGAAAATATGATAAACATGCGAAGCGATGATATCAAGTTTATAGCCACCATTCGAAGATTCGAAGGTCACCCGACACAATATCAGGCATCTAACCCGTCAATCTGAGGTAACGCAGCACGTACGGGGCTAGTCATCAGTTGTTTTGAAAGAAATATTAAACAAAACTCTCTGTGACATCTGCGAAAACCCTTATCCACTTGCTTTTATTTTGCCACAAAAAACTGACCTAATCCAGCAGAAAACGATTTTATACTAAAATTGTTTTTTCATACTCAAAAACATTTGTGTTTTGTGCAGCCTTTTCTAAGAACTAGTTAAATAATTTCAAACTACGTGTTACTAAAGCAAAATAAAGCGAAATAAAATATGAGTGTATCTAAATATAGTACTACGTGTGCCATATTGTGATTCTATATTGACACTAATAAATGAATATGTTGTGGGCAAAACCCGAAGAACTGGCCAAGCTTCTTGGCCAAAACCCGAAATACATAAAATGAATAGCGTATTTCGGGTTTTGGCCGGTCAATTCGCGAAGTGGCCGGTAAGCTTTGGCCAACATCCGAATTGGGGATTTAAGGCTACCCTTTGGCCAATCACATCTGGCCAGTTCGCGAATTGGCTAATCGCATCTGGCCAGTTCTAGAATTGGCCAATTTCGGGTTTTGGCTGCAAGATATATATGGCAGTATTAGTTGGCAATGTTTGGACAAACATTTTTAATCTTAGCAAATGACATAACCATTATGTTCTGATTATGTGCTTAGAACTCCATTGTATTTTACTGTCCATTCATTTAAATTTTAAATAAATGCTTAACATTTTATTCTAAGCAAAAAAATAATAACATTTAAATCTTTCTTTCTAGGTGCGTTCGGAATCATGTAAATACAAAGCACATACATTCATCTTCCAGTCCATTCGTCAGTTTGTCTATTTGTCCGTCCACATATTACAGAGCAAAAACTACCCAACGGGATCGTTTGGAATTAAAATTATAGAATTTTTGCGTAATTTCGCCAAATCATTTAAAATTTTATGAAAATCAGATGTCTAGTTTAACTTCAGGGATAATAAAAAGTATCCCGTTACATTACGGCAAATGTGAAAAAATAGTTTCAAATGCACAAAATATTACACTTTTTCAAACGTTATGAAATTGATATTCATCTATGCAATATATATTGAAAATTATATTCTGTAGAATTTGTGGTTCCAGAAAAACTTGTTATTAATTTACATGGCACAGAAAATTATTCCATTGAATAAAGTTATAGGGTAGTACATTTTTTGGATAGTTTTAGTTATATTAAACTATTTTACATTTTATGAAATTGATTTCCGTTGCTGAGGTAAACTATAAGTTACTTCCTGCATGATATAAAGCCGATAATATTTGCACAGACACACAAAAGATTTCCGTATCTAATAGTGTGCCCGAAGTATTGTATACAATTATAACAATTTAAAACTTCGTTATAATACGAACACATTTCATTTGTTACGCGCGACGTACAATTTTCGACTTGTTTATATTAACCTGTAAATGTAGAAAAGTACCCGTAAAAGTAGTATTTACATTATAAAAAAATGAAGTATAAAAAGCAAAATAGATAATTTCATTTTTTTAAACCAAATGAAAGATATTTTTCAAAGATTTTATATTACAGTATATAGTTTTAAACTATTTTTGTCCTTTTTTTCTCTCTAAAATCACTTATTTTAGTTACCAACCTTTGCGTCTAACTTAAAAAAAATGTAAATTATTTTTAATATTTGAAATATACTATCTTATATGAAATCCTTGAATCCTTGCTGATAGTTTACACTAATTTCATTTAAACGTATTTCATATTCTAGGAGCGATTATTGTGAAATGCAGACAGACAGATTTAATATAATAGTTTCGAGTGTAGAAAAAAAAGTTAGATTGGTGCTAGGCGCTGGGATTTTTTTTTTTTTTTTTTTAATTTCTTTCTGAATTTTGTTTCCACTTTCAGAAAACATTGTTTTGCGAACACAACGCAGCGGAAAGTTGCCTTAGAATTCCATGATATAAATATAATCTTTTATTGTCAGTAATTGATATATGAATTTGTAGCGATATGTCTTCCAATAATTTGATTTTGTAAATATGTATTATGCGTAAAAATTGTTATTTTGTTTTTATTAAATGTTTAGTTAAAAATAATTCGACACGAGGATTTATTTTGTTTCGATTTGAAAATAATACGTATTTCTTGTTTATTTATTCTACTCACCAGATATTTACTTTAGAATGCTTTTGATATATTTTATTTTTCGCATATTCGAAATGAGATTTACATACGAAATTATAATGTGATCTGACATTGATTATGTAGAGTTTTTTATTTGCATCAAGTTTTTATACATGCAAATAAAATTATCCAAATAATTGGGAAAGAATATAATCTATACTGAAGAATAGCACAATTGAATGGATCATTTTGCAATTTTTTGTTTAGAAAGAAGTAAAAAAAAAGGATGAAGTTTGCAAAAATATTAAGATTTATCGGATGAGATATTACGTAATATTTGTGATGAAATCATTTATTATTATGATTATTTTATTTTCATCGTTCATATAAAGCTTGAAATAAAACTTAAAAAAAATACAACTTTTTTAAAAACACATTTACAAATCTCTTTAAATATCAAATGAACAAACACATACATACAAACTGTCAATAAAAAAATTTACTATAAAAGAAATTTATTTTTCTAAGTAGAAATCAATACTGTATTTATGTACAAGAGAAAATCTCGGGTACAATACTGGGGATACATGACGTTCTCTTGGTAAAAATTTATTAAAAGTTAACATGGGGAAGCATATTTTGCTATTCCTGCATATATAAACAAATGTTTACAATCTATTTTGACATCATTATCCCCCTTTGTATCTAAGCTCAGTACACATTTCATATCTCGAATATAATTATTCATTTGGGGCACGGAAATTGAAATTCCACATCAAATCTTTTGTGAATAGACAGAGATATTATGATTAGTCTTTTAGTTTAAAAAGATGTAACTAGTGATCGCATCATTCTGCAAAATAAAGGACAATTACAATGTGTATTTTTACAAATATATTACACATGCAATTTTTTGAGAAAGATGCTTCGCATGTAGTAAAAATAAATAAATAAATAAATGACACAGTTGTAATTTAACAAATTACAACGACTATTTTGAAAATGATATTTTCAAAAACTGAAATTTTAAAGACTTATAAACGAATTTTTATTTAAATTAATAATAATAATAAACACAATCTTTATGATGATCATAACGAGACATATATTACGTCTGCCATGCATTAAACATTAATATAACGACACCAATGGTAAAAATAGTAGTTTATAGATGTAGAAGTATAAAATGTTTATTTTTATTTGATGGAGTTAATAAGACTGACTTCTAAATGCCTCCTATTACGTACGACATGAATTACACATAAATATTCCTGGACCAACCCTAAACATATTTTAAATAAAATTTCAGTTTTACAATTTTCGGAGCTGCAAATTTTTAAACTTCTAAACTTCGCATATTTTAATTTTTTACACCGTTGCGTAGAGAAAAAATGAACTGTAAAATGAAATTTGTTTTTAAATTATTATTACTTTTTAATAATTGTATTACTTTTTTTGTCACCGTGGCAACTAACGTGTTCCATTTTTGGACATTAAAGATGGACCAATCAGAAAACGAATAATTTGCGGAATTCAAGCAATGAAAAGTTTCAGATATACTTCAGATTTCTCAGTTCACTACCGAGGTCAACAACTATAATCCAAATAGTTAATAAACAAGCTTCATAAGCACCTGCAAATAAATGTACGGTATGGTGACAGAATAATACAAAAAAAAGGAAAATAAGAATAAGTATATATTTAATGTAATCTATAATTAATTAAATGAATAACTTCAATCTAACTATGATACTTTGTATATTTTTTATATATTTTTGTTACATAAAAAGATCTATGCAATTTTTCATGAAAATATAAAATTTATTGACATTTTTTTCAGTTAAACTTCTTATAATTTTTCTACTTAAATGATGATACAAAATAATAACACCAGGCATCAAGGACAAGAATAAAATCAAGACATTTTTTAAAAAACAAAACGTTAAAAATTTACAATACGAATTGATAACACGGCAGTACCAGAAATAAAAATATAGTGGTTAAAAATGCAGACAGCAGTTTTCAATATAGTAAAGTTGCCTCATCGTGCAACCATCAGAAATACAAAAATGTTAAAAATGAAAACATAAAGAGAGAACCAACTAAAGCAGGAAGTGCTAACAAATCAGTTAGTATTTGGTTTTACATAAACGTGGGTATATTATTATGTAAGTAGATAATTCTGCTGATTATTTTTTTCAAATATTTATTTTTATAATGCGCTGCTTAAAACATACGTTACATGGAATTATACCATCATGTACAATTTAATTATGGTGAAAATTTTTAATATCTTTTTAATGCATATGAATCAGTATCGCATATTGCCATTGATTTAAAAAAGTGTTTCTTTTTTTTTAAAAATCCAAAAGAAGAATTAAAATAAAATACTACCTAATTGTTCTTCAAAGAATGATGAAGTTTAAAATAAAAGTTAAATTCCTTAAATTTTTCTAATTGTGCAATTGGATTACTAAAATTCGTTAAGAAAAATTTAAGTTTAAATTATCACAATTTTCTTTAAATATATATTAAGTATAACTCAACAACTTGCGATAGGAAATTAATTGTTCTATACAGCAG
Organism: Maratus speculifer; assembly: GCA_964019185.1. Lineage (NCBI taxonomy): Eukaryota > Metazoa > Arthropoda > Arachnida > Araneae > Salticidae > Maratus > Maratus speculifer. The sequence goes on along the minus strand of OZ025289.1, from coordinate 170,933,985 downwards.
TATATTTTAAAAGCATAACTACGGTGTTATAGTACATACGGCTTAAATAAAACACTGTGTCAAACGAAAAATAAAATAAAATGGCGTGAGTAAACATATTAAAATGTGTTGACAATATACTGCATGTAATGTCCTTCCAATCAAAACACAAATAAAAAATTAAATTAAATTAATTTAATTTAATAAATACAATTTATATAAATTGATCATTTATATCATTAGAAATAAAATATAACTATCACTTTCACCAAACTGAAAATAAGAATTATTTGTTTCTTTAGTTTATCAAGCATATAGACGGAAAACACGAAGCGATACATTTTTTTCGTAAAAATGTTACTCAATTTAAATAAATATATTTACATAAAAATAAAATACTGATGTTATGATTTAAAGATATTTAAATAAGCATGTACAAAATACTTTTTTCTACTAGCAAAGAAATGAAATTAACTGCAGAAATATATCTTATTTTGATTTATTCAAAGGACGAAAGCATAAAAAATGGCAAGGAATAAATGAAAGAAAAAATTATCGAGAGCGCAAAAAATGTTATTGAAAAATGCTTTCATCCATGAATCTTTTGTTCAGTTGACGCATAAATTATTTCTTCCTCCCGATAGAGAAAGGGTCAATAACACATAAAAAGGAATGATTTTCTTAGTACGTATTATTAAGACTTTATTATTATTATTCAGAATTTTTATTATTAAAATGAAATAGTTTAAAATTAGAAGACACATAGTTTTAATACATATGTAGAGTAACCAGAAATACTGAAACTAGGAGAAACATCCATTCGTTTGAAACGTGTGCAGTCAAAGCAATTTATAGATTTTAACATAAATATAGAAAATGACACATAATTGTTACATCTGAGAGTTGTTATTCCGTATGGCATTGTTAAAATGATGAAAAGATGTCCTTTATTTCTTAATGTTGTGTTTTAATCAAATGCATTTTAATAATACAAATTATTATAAAAATATTACCTAATTTAAATAAATAAATCTGCATGTACAATAAAATGCTGAAGTTACGGTTTAAATGTTTATAAATAAACATTAGAAAAGACTTTTCTTGTTTACTAGCAAAGAAATGAAATTAACTCCGGAAATTTCCCTTCTTTCGATTTAATCAAAGGAACGAAAGTGTAAAAAAATAGTAAGGAATAAACGAAAATAAAAAGATCGAGAATACAAAATAAATAAATAAATAAATAAATAAAATGTTTTCTAAAAATGTTTTTATCCATGAATCTTTTGTATAGTCAATGCATAAATTATTTATTTCTCCAGATAAAAAAAGGGCCGACAACACAGAAAGCTGAAGAATATTCGCAGTACGTATAATTTAGGCTTTATTATTATTATTCAGGCTTATCATTTTTAAATTGAAATAGTTTAAAGCTAAAAGACAAAAAATTTCAATTCATATGCAAAGTGATGAAAAAAAAATCCATTCGTTCGAAACGTGCGGACAAAGCACTTGTAGATTTTAACATAATTATAGAAAATGACACTTTAAAAAAATAAAAAAATAAATGCAAAACTATCTGTTTTCGTCAACGTATTTTATGATTTACAAGGTTCAAACGCATTCCTTTTTGTAGTTCCACTCGCATGAAAAAACATTTCAATATTCTGCGGTAAACATAATTGTTACATCTCAGACTTGCTCTGCCATATGAAGTGTTCAAAATTATGAAAAGTTTCCTTTATTTCTTACTAGCTGACCCGCCCGGCGTTGCCCGGGTCCGTATTAACAATATTAAACGAACTTGAAATTTGTATGATTTTATCAATAACTGGAAGCATGCAGAAATGCATTGTCTGAAATACGTCGCAGCTGACTTTGTGAAAAATCGGTTTTAAAAACAACAACTAATATTAAGCTCTAGAAATACTTAAAATGAGCAATGAGAAACACGGGAGGGAACATGTATCCAACGATTGCGTTAGTTTCGTGTTAAAGTGTTGATATTTACCCGTAAAAATCACTGTTAAATCACGTAACTAATTATTTTTTTCGCATAGAAATCCCAAGTGAAAAATTTTGAATTTCAAACTAATTATATCATTCTTAAATCCGACTATACCGTGAATGAATCGATACGCGATGATAAAAGATTGGTATATAGTATTATAATTTCAGAGCCATTTAACAAAAGTGTATATTTTTAATCAAAGCATGCGTAATGTTGACTCTGTGGACAAATTCCTAACCGTAAACTTTTGTACCATAACCATAATCTGTCTGTAACCTAACTGCGACTTAACATTACCCTACCGTAACTTAAATATAACATAAATGTAACCTAGCCGTCACTTTGAAATATCAATATAGAAGCATCATTTAAGATTTTGCTTGAAAAGTTAACATTCTTTCGTTAATGTCTTAAAATCGTCTGCACTCTGAAATCTATATTTTAGACTAATATTTGTTATTTAAGTTTTCGCGCATGATTTTAAAAGAATGTTTTCATAAATATATTTTATATATTGACATAGAGTTATTAATATGTTGTTAAATTAAAAACATATTTTCATCTACGTTATAAAGTATTAAAAAGTTCTGAAAAAAAAAGAAAGCTTTTAGTAATACAATTTTTAGTTCAAATCAAATGTTTTCAATATTTTATTTAATTTTATTTTGACATTTAAATTATTTCGAATTTATCAATTTCAATTATTTTAAAAGCAAACATTTTTTAAAAATAAATAATATAATAGAAAAAAGACCATTTTAAAAAATTACTATTTCTTCATAAAATACGCTTCAGCTGTTATTCAATTCTTTCAATTCGTCTTATTAATACAAAATCCCTTCCACATGCTTTTGTTTGGGACATTAATATTTGAGCGATAAATGGTTTAATATTGCAACTCTTTTTTCGGTTTACTTCACCACCACCTATCTTTTTCCTCCATGGTTTGCAACCGCTGTGATAAAAAATCATTATTTAAACTGACAGTTTGCCAGTCTATGAATTTTAAAGGTCTGTTCCAGCTTTTTAAATTATTTATGCGAAAATTTTATGCAACCAACCAACCATAACTAAATGAAGAGAAAAAAAAGAAGAAAAAAGGCGATTTTTTATGAGAGTGATCTTTGGAATTTAATTAATTACTCAGTTAATAAATAGAATTTCGAAATTCTGAAGCTCAGGTGCATCAGGAGAGATATTGGGCTACTCTCATAAAAATTTTGAGCTTCGTACGTCCCATAGATTTTGCTAGCCATCGCAGACACACACACACACACACACACACACACACACACACACACGCAGACAGAGCGATTTGTTATTTTATTAGTATAGATTGTTGGGTTTTAATCAGTGATATTTTAATAATGTAAATAATTAAAAAACCTTACCTAATTTAAATAAATAAATCTCCATTTAAATAAAATGTTAAAGTTACAATTTAGAGATTTTAAACAAACTTTTTTTTTTTTTTTTTTTTTTTTTTTTTTTTTTTTTTTTTTTTTTACAAAGAAATGAAATTAGCTCCGGAAATTTTCCTTCTTTCGATCTATTGAAAGGATGAAAAAGTAAAAATAGCGAGAAACAAATAAACGAAAAAATGATTACAAAAAATGTTTTTGAAAAATGCTTTCATCCATGAATTTTCTGAATACTCGATGCATAATTTATTTCTCCCTCCACATAGAGAAAAGGCCGATAGCACAAAAATGCGGGAGGATTTTTTAGTGCATATGAATGACACATTTTTTACAAATTATTATTAAAATGGCATTAATAAGTTTAGAAATTGGAAACAAATAAGATCTTTTCCATTCATATGCAGAGGGATCTGAAATACAGAAAATGAAAAAATCTATTCATTCAAAACCTGAAGACAAAGCAGAAAACACTTTATAAATTTCAACATAAATATACGAAACGACACGTTGATTTTTTAATAGAAAGAAATGCAAAAATATCAGCATTTGTCATTGTATTTTAAAACATACGGGGTTCAAACACACTTCTTTTTTTGCAGTACTTTCCACTTATACGGAACAAGCGGTTCGATCGTCTGTGGTAAACATAATTGTTATATTTGAGAGTTGTTCTTCCGTATGACATTCTCAAAATAGACTTTTGAAAATGTTTTGTAAATTGTAATTCTGAATGGACTTAGTTAGAAAAATATTTTAATTCTATCATATAAATCTTCTTTATAAACAAAAAGTCCTGCGTTTTTAGTGTTAAATAGAATGAAAAAAACTTGCAAAACTGTGTGACTTTCAAATTATTGTCCTTTATTTCGTAATATGTCATTTTTAATTTATGGTATTTTAATACTAGTTGAATACGTTCAAAATTTAATGCAATATAAAATTGCTTAAAAATATAAAACTAATAAATACATCATAAATTAGGCAAGTAAATCTTCAATTATAAACCAGTAATTATTATTAATCACCATACATCATTAATCTTCATTAATCATTATAAATCAGTAATTATTATAAATCATTTATTATTATTAATCATTATAAATCAATAACTTCAAATTAGTCTGTGCTTCGTTTTAGCTTTATTATTATTATTGCCTGAGCGAAGCAAAGTCTTATACACATAGTACATAACGATATTAAAAGTCAAACAAAAGTCTTTCGTCAAGCAAATCTCAAAAAATATTTGTCGGATTGCGATTCTGTTTGTACCAGAAGGTACCTATGAAGGTAACCAGGTGAATGCACCTACTTTCAAAAATTAGTTCCAAATAATTTAAAAGTTATATTAAAAAAACTGATAAAAACACACAATTTGGCTACATACGTCACGAAACTTTTATGTGCTTCATTTTAACAAGCTGGGTGTTTTCATTAGATTTCCGAATTCAAGCACTTGGAGCCACACTGTTAAAAATAAATCTGTGAATTCCAGGTGAAACTACCGGCAGCAATGTAGCCGAACTTTTACCGTTCCGTTAGTATATTTTCCGTTGTGTGAAATACAAGAAGGGAAAATTCCGGTGTAAGAATCAGTAACTTTCCGTTACAAAGTTTGATTTATAATAGTAATAATTTAATTTGATTTTTAAAAATGATTTACCGATTAATCTTCAAAAAATTCGAAATCTGAGAGGGATTCTAAGCTGCTAGGTTATTTTACTTAATTGTTATTTTGGATAATTTAGTTCACGCCGATCCTCAGGATCGAACTCGGGACCTTCAGGCTGCGGAGCCAAATCTTACAAACTGAGCCAAAGTTGCTGATGCTAAACGGTACAAAGTATGTCTTTTATGTGTTAGTGGGAAAATCTGTTGTGCTTTTTAATGATTTCCTTTCAAATATATTCCTTAGAATGTTTGTAAACGGATTATTTTAGACTGATGCATAATACTTATTATTTTTTAAAATCATTTTTAATTTTTTAAATAGTTTAAATTAAAAAATCACTGTTTAAAACCACTGTTTTTTTTAATAAAAATTTTTTTATTAATTTTTTTTTACAAATGTATATATATATATATATATACATTTTTTTGAAATTGTCGTACACCATTTATTTCTTTATTTATTTTTCGGCTAATAAATTAAAAGATTTTTAATAAGGAAAAAAGATAAAAAATAAACAGAAAAAATGTAATTTAAAAGGAATTTTTTATGTTTCATTATTCCATGGCGCCAATGGAACTCGAACCCACAATCTGCGCTTGCAGGCGATTAGCGGTGTGGTGCCTTGACCACTCGGCCATGGAGATCTCCACACAACGGAGTGTCTCTGTTTTTTGTTTTTATTTCCATCCGTTTCGTTATTTTCAGGAAATATGATGTAATTTTGTGATTTGTAACGGAAAATACCCTTTTGTTGTTAAAAGGGAGTTTTTCTGTGAAATTCAGGAAAAAAATGTTCGTGAATTTCAGAATTTTTTTAACAGTGCAAGAAAATATGCAAACAATGTTTATTTAAGTTCAATAAAACATATTTAAACATGAGAAACAGACTGGAAAATAAATCTTTTTTTTTTACTTAATTGAGAAGAAAAAAGCCATAATTCATAGTAATTTAGTATTTGAGATTTTGCGATACTTTTTATCCTAGCGTAATAATATAATAGCGTTTTATAATAGCCATTAGCATCTTTTATATTTCGCGCGTGCAATTTGGAAACAATTCTTTCGTGTTTAAATAAATATGAGTTAGACATGGCTGCTTTAGATGTTACTTTTAATAATAACTTATATAATTATATATTGTTATTTTTTTTACGTTAATCACTTAATTTTATTTTATTTTATTTTATTTTATTTTATTTGTACTATTTGGATATTTTGTCAACCCATTTCACCAAATTATATGAATCGCCAAACTAATAGCGAAATACACATATTGATATATTTTTTAAAATTTTAAATAACAAAAAAAGAAATAAATTGATAAAACATTGATAAAAATACAAATAAAAAGTGAAATTAAAAATTCCTTGATGACGTTTTAACCCCTTGAGGGGCGCAGTTTGCAGTCGGCAAAAGGTTAATTTTAATGCTTAAATTGTCAACTGGCACCAGTAATTATTTAGTACAATTTGGATTTCATAATATACGTGACGAAACGGTATTGGTTATTTTCAACTAAATTTGTTTGTAAATTGCAGTGGGAATTTACTGTTTGACCCTTTTTGGAGCACAAATGCCTTGTCCCTAAAAGGTTAAAACATGAGTATCGTATTCAATGCGATTGAATGATACATTCTCGATCATCCATTATTTGGCATTTAATCTTATAGTTTGAGGATACTTTTTTGGTCGACAGTAATCAAGTAGTACCAAAAAAGAAACAATAGTTGAAGCAATAAATAAAAGTTATAAATAATAAAAAAATAATAAATATAATAAAATTACATCAATCACAATAAATCGAAAATATTAACACTTACAGCAATATTCAAAATCAAAATTTTCATCAATCGCGCCAACTTTGTGTGTATATGATATCTGTAACGTATTTATGTATAAAAACAAGCATAAACGTTCATCAGATATGAAATTTGACCTTCTGAAGCCGAAACTGGATCAAAATTTATAAAAACGCTGAAGTAAATCTAATAATTTGAATAAGAGATAAATATCATATACCACTTACGCCAAATTTTACGCATTTTTGCTACCACTAAAATTGTACAGAAATTGTCCATTTGTTTAATCCCAAGATATCAAAGATTAAATAAGATAATATTTATTATAAAATTTTTGTGGTAGGAAAAATGAGTAAAAGTTGGCAGCTATGCATATACGTATTTGGGGTACTACTTGGTTATGCCGTCAAAAAAAAAAAAAAAAAAAAAAAAAAAAAAAAAAAAAAAAAAATTGTCAAATTACAAGTTGAATGTAGATTCTGCCATTGTAGAATTCAGTTTCGCCTCCGTTAAAAAAATAAATAAATAAATAAATAAATAAATAAATAAAAATCTTTAGAGGTCTTGAAGAAGGGCGACCCCGTTTAGAATGCAATGAACTAACTTCATTTTTCTTGTGTTTATCAATATAATAGCTAACAGAACGACATGAAATATCCAATTGATTAGCAATTTTTCTCTGAGACATTGGAATTGCGGAATAATAAAGAGATACAATTTGACGTGCTACTTCTTCATTGACTAGATTCATCAAAAACGGATTTTTCTTTAGTTTAAACGCTTTTTTATAGACTATGAAAAAAAGGAAATGCATTTTAAAAATAAAATTGTATGAATGTCTCGTTTTAACGGCCAGATTACGAAACTAGTTTTTGGGGGCTACCGTAATACTTACCTATCATGGATATGCATTATATAATATGTGAAAACTATTTATAAAATGCATTACATTTCGAAAACAAAATTTAAACGTATATTTAAATAGTAATAGTATAGTAATGCTCCATTAAGAATTGCTGATGAACCCATTTCGGCAAATTATGTAAAATACCAAACTACACATGTAGTACCAGATTGCGTAAAATAAACATCCTTATAACTCCAAAAACAATAATCATATTAACTAACAGTTTACTGCGTCAGATTAAGCGTCTTATTTCCAATTAAAACATATCTTTGAATTAAAAATTGAAGAAAATACAGGGTCATGAAAAATCGAAGAATATGGAAAACAGGATTACAAATATTTCGGCAACTATTAATCCGACCGACTTTGTTTTTGATGCAAAATTTGTGTTATTTTATTGCTTTTTACTTCCTTTCCGTAAAATAAAAAAATCGAAATTTTTTATCTACATTTCATCAGAAAGAATTTTTCGAGAATCCGAAAACAGTAGTTCCGGATAATCGAGGTTACTGCTATTAAAAAGGCTTCGTCTTATTCACTAAGTACATACAAAATTTCAAGTCTCTATCTCCATTTGTTCGTGAGATAGAGCGTTTACAGACAAACAGACGAACGGCAATTTTTTTTCTAAAATTTTTTTTTTCGGAATCTCCAGTATCTGAAACATGTAAATCCGTCAATTTTTTTTTTTCGATTTTCAAAACGATTGCAAGACTTATCCTATACTACATATGATAGGTAAATAAAGTGGGACACAATTTTTGACACGGCACTTTTTAGCTAGTCTGAAAGAAATAGCATCGGAGGCTAATAAGTTTAAAAGCCAACAATGGATGACCTTCAATGTCACATTCAATGACATTAAACACGATACGCGTACTTAAAACATCATAAAGTGATTTTTATTTCGACTTTTAGTTAATGTTTTACTAATTTATTTGTTCTTCTGTTATTTACACACAAATTTTGTCAATATCTATAAGTTGCTTATTAAATTGGCGATTTGTATCATTTGGCAAAATCGTCAACATGGTAACTAACAAGGGCACCACAAAACATGGTGCTCACAGATTTTGATGATTTCCAAGAATGTTGTAGGGATCATACCACTAATTATTCTGGTGAAAAGGTTTCTTCAAATGGGCCTTGGTTTTTGAGAAATTGGTGGTCAAAGTTCAGCGTATATTATAAATACTTATTAGTACAATCCTCGCGTGCGAATCCGTGGCGCCCTGGTAACACGCGATATTGCGAGTCGAAAGGTTGCGGGTTCGAATCAGTCCTCGGCCTTTTACTTATTTTTATATTTTTTACACTATTTTTTATATTACAAGAAATAAATAAATAAAATTTCATATTTAATTAAAATTTTGAAAAAGTATAAGAAAATTTCAATATTTTAAAATCTCCACTACTTTAAACATTAATATTTTTAGATTAATCAGTCACTTTTTTAATTTTTAAAATGTGCATTACACAATATTGTGCATGGATTTTTAGATAATTTAATACTGCATTTAATATAATTTATATTATTTAAATACTTAATTCGTGATAAATATGTTTAAAAATATATTAAAAGTTATAAAAAAAATTTAATCATCATTTGTACAAGTGCAAATATAAGATCAATAAAAAGAAATCTTCATTTATTCTGATATTACGATGGAAAGCAGACGATTTAAAAAAAAGTATTTTTATATGTATTGTAAATATTATCTCATTAACAGACGATTTCAGTTGAATCACGGAGAGAGTGTTTCGATTTGTAATAAAAATAAATGTAATCTGTCATTTTTTATTAGTGCAAACGATAACTTATGAAGAGGTTGAACTTTGGAGATAAATGTATTTACAGAAAATTGAAAAAATGAAAATTTGGAAAACTGGTAACAACTTGCATTTTAACATTACTGCATTAATATTTTATTATTCTTTCGAAGATACGCATTACTTGAATAATCTAATCCTAAAGACGTTTAAAAAATTGCACCCGAAAATTATATTGTATTATTTATACAAAAAAGAATAAGTTTTCATTTAAAATGCTATAAAATAAAAAAGCGATAGGAAAAAGAAAAATCATTACTTCAGGATTGTGCTCAAAATAAAAAACGCAAATAATAAGTAATAAATAAAAAAATTCTAGGCGTAAGTTAGTTTTGCAGTTTTGTCAATAGAAATATTACTATAAAAATTGCAGAAATAAATAAATTTTCATGAGAAAATTTAAAAATGCAAATGTAATTTATTAAAAAAATATCAAAAGCTGTAACATTTTTGTAGTAAAAATACTTATAACTTGTAACGTGTAAAAACACAAAGATAAATAAAAAACAAACAAAGGCCGAGGGTGGATTTGAACCAGCAACCTTTCGACTCGCAAGCACACATGCAACCACGGCACCACGGATTCACATGCGGAGTTTGTACTAATAAGTATTTGAAATATACGCTGAATTTTGACCCCCAATTTCTCAAAAACCAAGGCCCATTTGAAGAAACCTTTTCACCAGAATAATTAATGGTATGACCCCTACAACATACTTGGAAATCATCAAAATCTGTGTGCACCATGTTTGGTGGTGCTTTTGTAAGTAGTAACGTTTTTGGTTTGACGCAAATTTGGCAAAAATCACTTTTGAATTATTTTTTATTATTTAAAAAATGTAACAATACATAAAACACGATTAAATACAAATTAAATTAATTTAAAAAAAAACAATTGCCGGGTTATCATGTAATGCGAAATAACGATATTTTGATGCCAATTATGTGGAAGAGTTCCAAATCCTGTTCTGGCTTTGTTAGTGAAATTTTATTTATTTATTTATTTATTTTACATTAAATAAATTGGTTGCTTTTTTTATTTTCCAACAAAGTTGAAAAGAGTTTATGCATTCGGTTTGTCTGTCAGTCTCTCCACACTCTAATATCCGTAAATATGCTCGGATTTTTATGGCAAACCTTATTTAGGGTCCCCTAGGCATGTTTTGTATTGTATATGAAGTATGTGAGATTAATAATGAATTTACAGAGGCACCTAAAAGTTTTCCATTACATTATGGTCTTTAAGAAAAATCGTTAATAGAGTATTTTAATGAAATTACACTATTGCAAATGTATTGAAACTTATATAAATCGCTGAATTTCAGAACGATTAAGCTTGAACAAGACATTTATATAATTTGTAATCCGTTTACAGAGACACACAAAAGAAATCAGTTACAATACTGTCTTTGAGCAATAATTGCTGGAAATGTGTTTCAGTTTCGGCATGTGCTTTGAAATTTACCTGATTTTAGGTGGATTTGTAATTATATAACTGCGTACTGCTTATAGTTGTCGTCTGAACCGTCCGTATCTCTGTCCGCATATAACAGCACAAAAACTATCCAATCGAATCGTTTTAAATTTTAAAGATATATTTTTTGCCGAATTTTGTTGAGAATTTTTAATTTTAGTAAAATGGGATAAATAGTTTGAATACAGGGACAGTCAAAACTTTTGGTCGATGGGATGAAATAATTCCAACAACATTTTAATGATGTTACGCTCCCATTGAAACATAATGAAACTGATATGCATTTATGAAGAGCACTAGAATATATATTTTGTAGAGCATGCCGCACAAAGAATATTTATTATTCATATACAGGGCACCACAAAAGAATTCCATTACAAAATTGTACAGGGGGGGAGGGACATTAATCTTTCAGCTTTACTAATCTCGGGATTTTATCATTTTCTCAATCGTCACTTGCAGGCTTTTTAAATAATAACATTTTTGGGTAAAACTGCATAATCGAGTTCATATTGGCGATTTGAGCCAGTATGTCGTGCGGAACAATATGCGCAGATTTATAAGTCACTTGTGGTGATATTTTGACAGCTCAAGGCTAATGCAGACGAGATATTCAGATCTCGTTCGTGCTTCATATTATAGGCAAGGCATATTCCTTTTATTTAATGCATGCTGCAGACTGCAGTGAAATACTGCTCATGAGAACAAGTTTGAAAAAAAGAAACAGTGTATGTAGTGACCAGCACGCACTATCCATTTAAATCCGATTGAGCATATCTGGAACACACTCGAATGACGCATTGCATTCCTTTGTTGGCGTTTTCGAGATTTTTATATATTATTTTATAAAGAGAGAATTCCCTAAACTTTTATCGAGAACCTCATCGTACGATAGAAAACATATGCAGATATTATATTATTAACTATTCTGTATTAATTATCTAAGGGGACCCCACACCGTGTAAAACAAATCCCTCTTTCTATTAAACCATCATGATTTGTGCAATTTTTGTGTTGTTTATATTTTTTACGTCATTTCAAAGAGTTCAAATTCCGATTCAAGATATTTTAGTGTTTTATTATCTACATTACTTTTAATTGAAATTGCGTACTTCCGATTTCATACCCATGCATGGTTGTTTTACATAGTTTGCTTTCCCATTTTTTAACCATGTATAGGAATTTCTATATAATATATTTTGCATTTCTACTATTTATTTTGCTCATTTTTGTTAATTAAATTTGTGTCTCTATATAATCAATTAAAAATACCATTTCATTCCTTTTTTTAACTATTTGGAAGAAATAGTTGTTGTTCTCAGAAATCTGAAGTATATCTGAATATTTTTATTGGGTGAATTTCTCAGCTTATTTCATTTTATTCGTTTTCTGATTGATCTATGTTTAATATCCAAAAATGGAATAAATATGCTTTTTATTTCATTCGTTTTCTTAACTTCTAGAAATAAAGTACTTCTGTTGCCACGATGACAAAAAGTATTAAAAAATTACAAGAAATTAATAACTCAATAACAAATTTAAATACAAGTTTCAAACAAGTTGCATTTTAAAGTGTTTTTTTTTCTTTATACGACGGTGTAAAAATTGAAAATGTGCGATGTTTAGAAATCAAAAAATTTACAGCACCGAAAATTGTTAAACTGAAATTTCATTTAATATTTGTTAATGATTGGCTCAGGAATATTAACGTGACTCTAAATGTCCAGGCATATTCATATAACTCTGTTATTAGGTAAGCTACGTTTTGACTATCCTAAAAGTGAAGCTATTATTATTATTATTATTTAAATATAGGCCTAAAATTATATTCTTTGAAAATATTATTTTCCAAATAATCATTGTAATTTGTTAAATTAAAATTTTTCTTAATGTGGTATTTTATTTTATTTTATTCTACTTTTTGCGAATTATTATTAAATATATATTCTTAGCAATATCGCTCAGACTAATCCTTCTGAGAGAAGTCCTAGTTTTTATTATTATTTTACCACCTATACTGTACTGTTTTAGTATTTACAAATAAAAAAAATATGCTTCAAATTTTCTTATATTTATAGAAATTGCAGCTATAAAAAGAGTTTTAGAAGTTTTTGTTTATAATAGGAATACGTTTATTGTGACGATTTTAAAAACAAATAATTTAGCATATTTTTTCGATTGCTACAAATATTACAAGATTTTGTGACAGTTGTGGTAGACATGCATCACTAGCATGAAGACAACAATACACATAAGTTACTATAGATTACATTCGTTCAGAAAATATACAACATTTTTTTCCCCAAAAAGTATCTCTTCCTTAAGACATTTATAAATTCATGTATAGTTATAAATTCATGCATGTATCAATAGTTTTCATGTACACGTAATATATTATATATAAAGAAAGAATTATGAATGTAATCTAAAATATTATGTTCTTAAACTGAACTAGGGTGCTCTGCTCCTTATGAGCTATGCTAGTTAGCCCATATCAATAAACTAAAAATAAGTTAATTAGAACGGTTTCAAAAAGCTTGTTGGAGATTTAATTATAATTGTATGAAAACAAAAATTTCGATCGCTCTGTAATAAGAATTTCGTTTCTTTCTTTTTAATAGAGGGAGATTTAAGGCCAAATCGGCAGCTGTTAATGGCTCTTTTCACGTTTGAATCAATAATCTTACTTAAACAATTCAAAATCAGCTAATAAATATGAAGTATGTCAAGAGACTCTTTTTTCCAGCATTTTAAGCAATGTAACAAGGAAATGGTTTTAAATAAGTGATTTTAAATGTAACGTTTTAAATCTGACGTAGTTTCCACTAATTTTTTTTTCCTTTTTGTAATATTGACACAAAATGTTTTTTATCGTATTGAAGAATATTTTATTATTTGCGTTGTTTTAAAATTGGCAGCAATAAGTAAAAAGATTATTTCGAAATATGAAATGAATTTCTCTTGTACACGTAAATGTAAAGGTTATTTCTTGGCTGTTTTAAATCTGACGTGTTTTCTACTATTCACAACTTTTGACGCATATAAATGAACTTATAACTTTGCAGTTTTCATTTTTTAGGTAGCTTTCATTACAAAAAGTAAAAAGCTACCTATTGCAGCCGTCCGGAGGAAAGCACTTCTAGAAAATTTTGGTATATTTTCACCGATCATGACCGCCAGACCCCAAAATCACCCTCCGTTCAAATGTTGACATATATATATATAATCATATATACAGCTCATATTCAAAATATTAGAATAATTACCTTTTTTTTAGAAATTGAAAATATCGTTTGGTAATTTAATGTCTTTTAATGAAAATATGCAAACGATATTTTTATTAAGAACTTATTGTTGATTAAACTTACTTGTTATCTTAAATTTAATATCATTTTTGAAAAGATTAATTGCAAAAAAAATTATTTTGAAAAGTCAAAATATTAGAATATTTATTCAAGTGGTTCAAAATATTAGAATATTTCACATTAATTCTCCTTTAATTATTACCAATTCTTAACTGGTGGCATCATTGATTAAATTCAGACTATTTTATTTAAAATCAGTATTCTTTTTTGCAGTTTGTTCCTTTTTCGTCTTAAAATGGGCCGTGCGAGTGATATTCCTGAATCTACTAAACTTCGTATGGTTGATTTGTATCGGCACCTTAAAAATAAATGTTTTATAGCGACTTATTTACATTGTTCGCAATCGAGCGTTAGTAAAATACTAACACAATATTCAAAAATTGGAAAATTTCAAAATAATCGCCGAAATGGTGGCCGAAAACCAAAAACATCTGCTAGAGATGACAGGAAACTGAAGCGTATAGTTAAGAAAAACCGTTTTAAAAGTGTGCGATTCTTGCACCGAAAATGGAAAGAAGAAGGAGTTGAAGTTTCTACATCGACAACATTAAAACGTCTCCATAAATTTAAATTTGAATCTCGTGTACCGAAAACAAAACCTCTCATGACTGCAAGACAAAAGCGTATAAGATTGAATTGGTGTAAATCAAGACGTTTATGGAGCAATGAAGATTGGAAAAATATATTATTTAGTGATGAAAGTATGTTTTGTGTTTCATATGGTAATCAAGGTATTCGAGTTTGGAGAAAGAAGCATTTGATAAAGAATGCCTTAAATGTTCCGTAAAATTTGCTGTTAGTGTCATGGTTCGGGGTTGTATGAGTGCAGAAGGACCTGGAAAGTT
Organism: Maratus speculifer; assembly: GCA_964019185.1. Taxonomy (NCBI): domain Eukaryota; kingdom Metazoa; phylum Arthropoda; class Arachnida; order Araneae; family Salticidae; genus Maratus; species Maratus speculifer. The sequence continues at coordinate 170,918,688 of OZ025289.1, read as the reverse complement.
ATGCATCGTCTACGAAAAGGTTAACTCTCTGATATATCAAGAAATTTTAGAATATTACATGATTCCATCATCAGAAGATTTATTTGAAGATGATTTCATCTTTCAACAAGATTTAGCGTCCCCGCATACCTCGGTGTCAACTAAGAATTGGTTCCGCCAACGCAACATTAAGGTATATCCTTGGCCACCAAATTCACCAGATCTTAATCCCATCGAAAACTTATGGTGTATAATGAAGAAAAACTTCAAGAAAATCCTCCTTCAAGTAAAACTGTGTTAGTGGCACGTATAAAGTCTATTTGGGCTAATATTGATAGAAATGTTTGTAAACACCTTGTATATAGTATGCAAGATCGATTGTACGCTGTTATGAAAGCTAAAGGGGATGCTACAAAATATTAACTACCATTTACTTCATGTTCATAAGGTAATATTGTTGCGTAAAATAAAATATTCTAATATTTTGAACCAATCTAAATTTTATTCTAATATTCTGGTGTGTTTAAGGAAGCTGTATACCTAATTTATTGTGCTGTAATTTATATTTTATAAATGTTAAAATCTTATCTAAACATTCCAGATTTAATTTATAAGAAATTTAATTGCATTTACTTAGTATAAAAAATAAATAAATGACAAATAATTTTTTCTTATTACTTTTTCTCAATTATTCTAATATTTTGAATATGAGCTGTATATATATATATATATATATATATATATATATATATATCTGATTTTTGTCATGCGATAATTAACGTTTTTATGAACCAATTTGAATGAAATTTGGTATGCACATAGTACATACAAATGTCTCGACCGAGTTCGTTGGCCAGCATCATCCGCCCTTTTGTTTCAAAACGGCGGCCATTTTAATTTTTTTTTAAAAATATTAAAGTTTAAAATCGAGTGCGAAAAAATTAAATGTTGAAAAATATTTTTCTTTTACGTGTTAGAATTTAAAACAACGATTCCAGAACACTTTTTATTTTGTCTATATCTTAAAAAATGATTGAGTTATAGCACTTTGAATTTTTCTTATGGCTGACATTTTGAAACGATCTGATTTGTGTCACATGATAACACGCGTATTTATGAATCGATTTGGATGTAACTTGGTGTGTACATAGTATATACTGAGGCCTGAATCGAGTTCGATACTCAGTTCCATCCGCCATCTTATTTCAAAATGGCGGCCATTTAATTTTTTTTATAAATTTTAAAATTTAAAATTAGGTACAAGAAAGTGAGAAATTTAAAAAGATTTTACTTTTATGCATTTGACCTTGATACAAAGATTCCAGAGCATTTTTTGTTTCGTTTGTATATCAAAAAATGGCTGAGTTATCGCATGTTTTATTTCTAGTGTTGCTCATATCTTGAAATGATCTGATTTTCGTCACACTGATTTTCGTCGATTACACGCGTATTAGGTAGCTTTCATTACAAAAAGTAAAAAGCTACCTATTGCAGCCGTCCGGAGGAAAGCACTTCCAGAAAATTTTTGTATATTTTCACCGATCATGACGCCCAGACCCCAAAACCACCCTCCGTCCAAATGTTGACATATATATATATATAACATATATATATATATACATATCTGATTTTTGTCATGCGATAATTGACGTATTTATGAACCGATTTGAAAGACACTTGGTATGTACATAGTACATACAATTGTCTGGACCGAGTTCGTTGGCCAGCATCATCCGTCATTTTGTTTCAAAATGGCGGCCATTTTAAATTTAAAAAAAAATAAATTTAAAATTAAATGCGAAAAAGTTAAAAGTTGAAAAATATTTTTCTTTTATGTGTTAGAACTTAAAATAACGATTCTAGAACACTTTTTATTTTGTCTATATCTTAAAAAATCATTCAGTTATAGCACTTTGAATTTTTCTTATGGCTGACATTTTTAATTAATCTGATTTTTGTCACGTGATAACATGCGTATTTATGAATCGATTTGGATGTAACTTTGTGTGTACATAGTGTATACTGAGGCTTGAACCGAGTTCGTTACCCAGTACCATCCGCAATCTTGTTTCAAAATGGCGGCCATTTAATTTTTTTTAATTAAAATTTAAAAATAGGTACAAGAAAGTGAGAAATTGAAAAAGATTTTTCCTTATGCATTTGGCATTTGACCTTGATAGAAAGATTCCACAGAATTTCTTATTTCGTCTGTATTTAAAAAAATGGCTGAGTTATAGCACTTTTAATTTCTAGTGTTGCTCACATTTTGAAATGATCTGATTTTCATCACGTGATAACACGCGTATTAATAAATCAATTTTGATGAAACTTGGTGTGTACATAGTACATACCGAGGTTGTACCGTCTGGACCGAGTTTGTTGGCCAGTTCTATCCGCCATCTTGTTTCAAAATGGCGGAATATTAAAAGTTTTTTAATTTAAAATTTTAAAATTAGGTGAAAAAATGAAAGAAATTGAAAAAGATTTTTCTTTTGTGTGCTTGACCTTTATACAAAGATTCCAGAACATATTTTGTTTCATCTATATCTTGAAAAATGGCTGAGTTATAGCACTTTCAATTTCCAGGGTGTTGACATTTTGAAACGGACTGAAATTTGTCACGCTATGCGCTTATTTATAAATGATTTGGGTATAACTCCGTGTGCACATAGTACATACCAATGTCTTGACCGCGTTCATTGACCAACTTCATCCGTCCTCTTGTTTCAAAATGGCAGCCATTTAAGTTTGTCAAAAATCTTTTAAATGTATAATGATGTACAAACAAAGAATTAAAAATTGAAAAAAGGTTATTTTTAAAGTATTCATCTTAATAATGAATTCCGGAGTACTTTTTGCTTTGTCTCTACCTTAAAAAACTCCTGAGATATAGCAGTTTGAATTTCTAACGTGGGTAACAATTAAAAAAATGAATATGCCCGCGACAAAACTCGTATACATTAATAGATTTCAATATGAGTGTGCATGTGCACAGGAATTAAGATTTCGACCAAGCTCATTGGTTTCTTTTATCCATCATGTTGCTTTAAAGTGGCATACACTTCATGATATCATGGAATTTGGCGACTCTCCAAATCGCTTAATTAAAACCAGGTTGAATAAAAGATGACTAATTTCTAAAACTTTCTATTAATATTCAGTCTTCACAAAAACTAGTATTCAATCTTATAAAATCGGGTTCCATTAATTTGAGCTTCGTATATTTGAATAATGTATTTAAATTAAAATAAATAAATAAATAAATAAGTATATGAAAGCTACCTCTTCCTCCCGGCATTGCCGGAAGGACTATTTTAAATTTAAGGGTATTTAATGACGTAATTTAAATTATTTCTCCACTTTTAATAAAATTTAATAAAATTTTATTTTGAGATTTTTTCGATTTTCAATTCAGAATAGTTTCAATATTTTTATCATTTGATATAAATATAACACCTTTTGGTATTATTTCACGATTGGCGACAATTTAAAATAAAACCCTTTTCTAAAATTTGTAAAGAATGTCTCAAAAATGCTCAAATTTTGAATTTAAAATGGAAATAAAGCTTCAGAAATTTAGATACACTAAAAAATACCGAGTTTGCACAACGGAATTTTTAGAAAAAAATAATAAATTCCTATGTATGGTTTTTGTTCTTGGGAAAACTTCTTTATTGGAACGACTTTCACCAACTGTAACATTAAATGTCTCTTAAAGCAGTTAATCTATTTGAAAACGTCTGCATGAGCATGTTTCACAGTTTTTTTTTATAATGCCATAAAACTTCATATTTTTGTAAGCAGTGTTTTTCTTAAAATTAACAAAAATCTCACGGTAATAAAAAATTCATTAACAGTGATATTTTAAACCATGAAAGTGTACCAATCAAATTTTTACTTTTATCGTCTCTCTATGTATATTTACATTTTTAAATGCTTTAATATAAGATTTTTCGATATATTTTCATCATTAAACTGCCATGACATACAGCTGAATATCAGTCTCGTGTAAGCTTTTCATTTTAAATCCTTTATTTTCTGTCAAATTATGTAGCATTAATCTTCTATTTTCCTGTCACCATATATGATTAATTACACTTTTCACAGATGGCTCAATCTATCTAAATATTAACAGTTGTTTTCCATTTCATAGATTTTGATGAGCGTTTCTGGTTTTAAAGACAATGTTATTGATTAATGTTTCCCTCTGAAATAATTATTGGTTTGCTTTCTTTTATGGATATAAATAATTTTTCTTAACCGTAAATATATCTTTTAATCACACATATTTGATGAAAAATGAAAATTGAATGTTATTTATTTCTTCTAATCTAAGACAGATCTTATGCCTTTGGTGCAAACACATTTTTTACACATCATGCAATATCATATTGTTATCATGCAATAAAATTTCAAATAAAAAAAAATAAAAATTAATTATTTTTTTTTGAAAATTTCTAGATTTTAAATCGATACAGATATGATATTTTCATTATTTAATTTTCTTTGTTTATAGGCATATATTTTCTGAATCATTTTAATTCTTGCAGATTCATTTTTGATACCCAATTTAGTTATATTGGATTTTTTCTTTTTTTTTTTTTTAATTTTCGACCAAATTTAACATAAAAAATTGAAATATTTATTCGATTTTAAAACCATTTTATTAGCACGTTTAAGAAGTATCTCTCAATAGTACCATAGTATATATATGTTACAGGCCGAACGAGATTTTAGGCCAAACTAGATTAGCCTAGGCCAAACCGGTCTATCCTAACGTCCATCGGATAAACTAGTTTTCCTAGGCCAAACCGGTCTATCCTAACGCCCGTCGGATAAGCTAGTTTTTCCTAGGCCAAACCGGTCTATCCTTACGCCCATCGAATAACCTAGTTTTTCCTAGGTCAAACTAGTTTATCCTAAGGTCCATAGGACAAACTAGATTTTCCTAGGCCAAACTAGTTTGGCCCAACTCTTATAGGATAAACTATTTTAGATTGCTCTTTATTGGTCTGAACTAGTTTATCCAAGCCCAGTTAAATTTGGCGTGATTTTATTGAATTCAATGACCGCCTCAACGCCAACATTCTTGTTTGTCCTAGGCTGATCTAGTTAATCCTTGGTCAATGTATTTTTACGTGTTTTTAGCTCACGGGCGTCAAAATAATGGGCTCACAGGTCTGTATGTATGTATTTACGCATGTATGTACGCATGTATGTACGTATGTGCATAACGCGATAACGCTTAATAGAAATAATGTAATTTGACGTGTTTTTATCTCATCAGGCTACCAAAACCTGAGAACTAATGTGCTCGTAGGTTCTGTATCTATGTATGTACGTAAGTACCTACTTGATAGAATATAAGCGAATTTTAATTTTTCATAAAAGCGATGCACCTTTGAGAAAATACTATTAAAGCTACGTTTTGAATCGAATTTCCGCTTACTACTTTACGGAAAAGAAAAACTTGACGCCGCACAGTGGGGCAAAAAGCCTTCAAAACTGGCAAAAAATCGAAAAAATGAAATTTTATTTTGAACTACCGACATACGTCACTTTAACAGAGCAGATGTCAGTACACATCTTCCTAGTATTAAAATTTGCGCAAAGTTATTTTGATCGTCACTAGAGAAAGAAGTTAAACTGCATATTGTGCTTTGATAATAAGTGAAAAAAAAATCAATAATTTTGTTTCAACATTCGTTTGTTAATTTCGCTATAATAATTAAAAAATAATTTTTTTTTGACTATGGAACCTTTAACTACAAGTATGTAACAATAATTCATTAACTTTCAATTTGTTTTAATACGATTTTTATAGATATACAGACGCTTAGAATATATAGTGGCGAAATTTATAAAAAAAATTAACACTGTCTACAAACATTGTAGGTTTTAGTTATGAGTTAAGGGGAATTAAGTGTTAACTATAATTTTTTTCTACTAAGTATGAGTTTTAAAAGAACAAATATGCCAGAAAATCTTGCTCCTTTTTGCCACTTTTTTAATTGTATGGTCATTTTTATAGCTAATCATCCTTAAATTTTTGTTAGTGTACGGGTGTGCCAAACATGATTATAAATATTTTCTTTGTTAAATACGAATTTTAATGCATTGTTTATCACAAAACAATGTATTTAAATGAAACTGACTATCATGGAACGTTTTAACAAAAAACTTTTGAAAAGTAATGTGATTTTATGGTATAAGAGCTCCATAATCGGAGAAACTACGAACAAGTAGTTTAAATGAAAAGAAGATTAAATGTTTTAAAGTTTAATATAAATTCCGATGAGCAAAAGTCTGGCGAAAAAAGGGAAATGCTTTAGAATTAACAAAGAGTGGCTTGGCAAATCGCTTTCATTTCCTCGATTTGAAAAACAAACAGAAGCGTCAATGAAAAGCAAACGTGCCCATCTTCATATTCCGTCTGAATTTGTTCTAGACGATCAAAAATATCAAGAGTAAAACGGTTATACAATTCTAGTTCTACATATTCGTTAGTGAGTTTAAGATCTGAAAAACAGGAAAACAAAAAGTGTGTGTTAGCACTAAAACAACAGAAACAGTTTTTCTTCTGCTGTCTTTATAGTAATACGTACATTTTGCCTGAGAAAGGTTGATCCAATCCTTCAAAACGAGTCGCTAATATTCATTATAAGGTTTGCTTGAGAATAATTAAAATTACTAATTATGTTTACATTTTTTAATGCGATATTTTGGATTATTTATAAATATCTAATTAGTATAAAACTATCTTAAATTCTTGTTTTTAACTCATTTTTCTACAAAAAATATTGAAAAAGGATTGTAAATTAATTAATAAATTACTATTTAGCTTATGTAAAAGTTTAAAATTTTACTACTTTTCTTCTACAAAAGAATCCGTGATGTGCTTTTTTTGTTCAAAGTAAATTTTATTTTTTGCCAACTTTGGAGGCTTCCTGCCCCACTGTGCGCCGTGACAAGAATAGCTTATATTCCGACAGGTAATTAATTTCTCAAAAATGGAAATCGCTGTTCGATTCCAAATTATGTTTAGCTCCGATCTGGTTCGAATATGCAATAATAATAATAATAATAATAATAATAATAATAATAATAATAATAAATGCAAGTTTGATTTCGGTTTGCATGAGTCTGCAGAAAAGAAAATAAAGAAAACACCATGTCCAATGCATCATGTCTCTAGGGTGAACACGTTAAATTTCTGTATTGATGTTATAAGCAATGACTCTTTACACACATTTATACTTATTCTTGTGAAAGACATGTTTTTTTACCTGCCAAAAAGGATTTTAAGCCAAATCAGATTAGCCTAGGCCAAACTATTTTATCCTAACGCCAAATGGATAAACTAGTTTTTCCTACGCCGAACTTTTTTATCTAAAAGTCCACAGGATAAACTAGTTTTTCCTAGGTAAGAGAGTAATTTTTCATTTTTCCTTTCATACTTAACCATTAAAACCCCCAATACTATTCAGGGAATCGCCTTATTAGAAAGAACCTATAAGGAATATTTGAAGCAAATTCATCAACTCTGTGTCAAAAACCATTTATCTAAATTATGCTGTGTTACTTACATTGCCCTTTCTTTTAGACTTAAACAATAAACATCCACAGCTAATCACGGAGGCGCCTTCTCACAATGATCCTATACCTAAAATTTTAAATGAAAACTGATAATTCTGCATGATAAACCCATTTCTCTAAACGGTGGAGGATTAGCCATCCGTTCGCCCGCCTTTATTCTTATCCAATGAATTCCCCAAATTAGTCAGAAAAGTACCTTATCAGAATGAACCTTCATCCAAAATTTGAAGTAAATCGGATATCTCTATCAAGAGTTATCGCGTTACGTACATACGTACGCACATACGTACATACACGCGTACATGCATATATAGAACCTTCGAGCCCATTATTTTTCTGGCTTTCACGCCCGTGAGCTAAAAACATGTAAAACTACATTAGCCTAGGATAAACTAGATCAACCTAGAACAAACAAGAATGTTGGCGTTGAGGCGGTCATTGAATTAATTGAAATCACGCCAAACTGAATTGGCCTAGGGTTAATTAGATCGGACTAGGATAAACTAGTTCTGACCAATAAACAGCAGTCTAAACTAGTTTATCCTAAAAGGGTTAGGCCAAACTAGTTTGGCCTAGGAAAAACTAGTTTATCCGATGGGCGTTAGGATAGACCGGTTTGGCCTAGGCCAATTTAGTATGGCCTAAAATCGGGTTTGGCCTGTAACATATATATATATATTGAATGTACTATTTTTCTTAATATTAGACAAAAAAGACTCCTGGTCACAAAAAATCCGTTGACAGTTGTTATGGCAGCATTAGTTAATTTTTTTAGAAAAGCGAAATACATGTACTATTATTTTTTTAGTAAATTGAAAAAAATAAAAAATAAAATTAATAAAAATAACTTGTAAAAATAAAATAGTTACTGTTATAGTAACTGTTATAGTAGGGTCTGAAATGTTTTCCAGCTGGATTTTTGTGCCAAGTTTGATATTTTTTGTTTATTTTGTAGCTTTTGACATTTAGATTTCAAATATCTTAGGTGCCATTTTTTTTTACACATTTTTGAGGTGATTTTCAAGATGGCGCTCAAGATGGCTGCCATTTACTGACTTCTTTAATATTTGTGTGATATTATTGTCCAATATGTCAAATTATATGTTTTTGGGGTCAAGAAATTCAAATCTACAATCCAAATAAGCCTAAATCATGTTATTTATTATTTATTTATAAATTTACTTCAAAATTACTAATATTGCCTGTTTTTTCTTTTGCTGCATATGTGAAAACTATATGTTCCCTGGAAGATACTAATAAGAGTGACAGTGTTGTGAATACACAATGCATTGTTTAGTGTGCTTGAAAGGTGGATAATTATGTCAAAAACCTGGAACAGACAATCTCGAAAAACTGAAGGAATATGCTGAAAAATTCGCTGTCACAGTTAGCTCCACTCTGTTTACGCTGTAAATTCAATTATCTACCGGTAATCAAAACTAGCTTCTCCGAGTGGAAGAGATTCATGTTTGTGTTCCATATCCCCATGCAGAAGGAAAATACATTGATGGTAGTGGCTTTGATCTTATGAGATCAAAGCCACTACCATCAATGTATACTGCAATATCAATGCACTGAAATTTATCTGTACTTTCCTGCAACAATTCTTCAGATTTTTGGAGGTGAAAAATACACTAGAGGCTTGAATTTCACATAACAGTGTTTTTGATGTGCTACGAGCTTCTCTTTGAGGTACTGTCGCATTCTCTAGAGAAAATTTCTCTGCAAGAAAAATGCAATTCACTACGTGAAAAATTGTACAATTGTGAAGTTGAAGCTACAATTTCGTTTGAAGTTATCAAAGCAGTAAATGTAAAAGATTGTCTTCCACATATTAAAGAAAGCAGTGATGACATGGCAAAGTTCCTACTATAGTATATGAACCAATTCGGGTCTTCGCAACTTTTCATCCGTGCCACTCGTCAAGGTGACTGGGCATTTCATATCGCGTCATTATAGGAAAAAATCAAATATTATTTTGCTCATGACATTTTTCAGTATACTAGACACTTTACTGTATACATAGCACAGATGAAGGTCCTTAAAACAACATATTTAGAAGTATGGAATTCTCTTAAATCTGGTTGTTTTGCAGTATCCAAATCTAATGTGTCCTTTACGAAACTATTTTCCGACGAGAACTTGGAACAGAAAATCAAAAAACGGAAGAGCATTGGTGAACTTATATGTTTAACTCAGAATGAAAGTATCCTCAAAAAGTATTTCTTGTGAGCACCAGACGTATTACGTACTGTTTCAAGCTTCTTTAAAAAGAACTGTCCAAATAAAATCTCTAAGCAGCTCAAGGAAACACTATCAACTTTAGACCTCCAAGTCACTAAGGATATTTCATAATGCAGACATCGTCAAGGAGAGTATTCGGAATCAGGAAACCCTTTCCAAGATAATACCTTATTAATGAATATTGTGTCACCTATGAAAGTTTTAGCATCTGTGAAGGATAATATTCTGAATTGTGACCAAAAAAGCCAATTAGAATTGAAAGATTTTACGGAGTAAATACGCTAAATTGTAACTTTAGCGTCGAATGAAAAAAATTAAAAACATTCAATCCTTGTAACAAGAACACTGCATTTAAGATTGGTGATAAATTGGTTTAAATTCAAGAAGATAGGCAACTTCTTGCTGGTTTTCTTATTGTTATGGAATCCAGACATCAAATGTACACAAACATAAATGCATAAACTACAAGTTATTAGTAACACCAAGATCATTATTTTCTTCTGATAGATATCTTCATATTCCATCTGACTAAAATTCATTTATTGCAGAAACAGAGCAATATAATTGATCGCCCATACTTCAAACAATAGAATATTCAATTGCTTCTCTAATTGAAAAACTGTGTATTATAGAGGGAATTGCAATTGTATTATCAATAAAAAAGATACCTGCCGTGAAAACTTGTGAAGACTTTGCAAATGCTTTTATCGTGATCATTATAAAAATGACAAACAGATACACTGAGGGGAGAATAATATTTGATCTATACCTTGAAAACTCATTGAAGGAACAAACTCGAAAGAAAAGATTAGGGGCAACAGAACCTATAAAATTTGTTATTTCAAATAGTACCAATATATCTTTATTATCATTAAAGACGTTCCTTTCACACAATGAAACAAAATCACAGCTAACCAAATATCTTGGGAATAAGTTACTACAGGTTTTTGCTGTTAGCATCAAGAAAATTGTTGTCGTTTTTGGCAATAAAACGTACAGTAATCAAGCAAATGTTTATGATTCAAAATTATGTGATCATACACATGAAGAAGTAGACACCATTATACCTCTTCATGTGCTTGATATAGTTAAATATCACGATAATTGTGAGATAGATGTATTTTCACAAGATACAGACATTTTCATACTGCTGATTGACTTGGTTTCAAATCATCTAGTAAATAGTGAAATCAATTTTGTTACTGGTCGAGGCAACAAACATAGGAAAATTAATATTAATGAAAGATGTAGAGCAATAGGTGATCATAAAAGCAAAGGTTTACTAGGTTTACATTCATACACTGGTGGAGACTGGGGAGGAAAATTTCTGGGCATTTCAAAACAAAAGTGGATAAAAGTATATATCAGTCTTCCGTGTGATGATGATATTATAACAGCTTTTCAAGAACTTGGGGAACCTAACGTTGATCCATTATCCAATCTGTCGTTATTTGAAAAATTCACCAATTTGACTTATTTGAGAAATAGTAATTTTTCAAGCATTTCAGAGCTAAGATGGCACCTTTTCAGAACTAAAAGTTTTGAGGGAGAGAAATTACTACCAATTGTTGGAGCACTGAAGCCACATATTCTACGATCCAACTTAATTTGCACCACTGGAAAGGGCTACAAAAATCCCCGCCCTATTGTACCCCCACTTATTGGAAATGGTTGGGAAATAGATAGCGAAGGAGAAATTACTCCAGTCAAATCCCTGGAGTTACCTGCGCCTAAAGGCGTTATTGAACTTGTGAAGTGCGAGTGTAAAAGAACATGTACAGTTGGGAAATGTTCCTGTTTAAAGAACTCTTTGGTTTGTACTACCCTTTGCAAATGCAGTGACTGCAATAATACAAAGGACTATCAATACCATCCCAGTGATAATAGTGATTCAGAAGAGGATACGTGATATCCCAGTAGTGTATATACATATAAATGCAGTTTTTAATAATTATTTTTAATATGTTCAGTTATTTATGTTGTTTCATTTAAATATTTTGGTTGTGTATAACTGATTAATAAAGCTGTAGTATATCCGATGTCTTTCATATGTTTGTAATTTATTTGCATCTTATCACTTAAAATACTTAAAAAACTCAATTTACTCTTATTTTGTTTAAAATTTGTATTTCTTGACCCCGAAAACATATAGTTTGACATATTAGTCATTAATATTCAACAAATATTAAAGAAGTCAGTAAATGGCAGCCATCTTGGATGCCACCGTAAAAATAACCCCAAAAACGTGCAAGAAAAAAATGGCACCTAAGATATTTGGAATCTCCATGTCAAAATCTCCAGTATAAGACAAAAATATCAAACTTGGCACGTCAATCCAGCTGGAGCTACATTTTACGACATTTCAAACCCTACTATTATCTTTGAAATGGTTATTGGCAATGATTATTGGCAATATCGAGTAAAAAAGCAAAAATGAAAACAATGGAAGAAAAAAAGGTAACCAAAAGAAAAAAAATAAACAAAGAGAAAAAAAAAACCAAAGGAAAAAAATAGGAATAAAATTAAACAAATTAAAGATAGTAAAAAACATGAATGTGTAACAATTAAATTTCTAAATTTATCTTATTTGTACATAAATTTGAATTTTTAAATGCATTTAATATAATAAATACTTTTATGATGTATTTTAAACTCCAAATTGTGATGACATAAAATTGAATGCCAGTCTTGGAAATCTTTTCATATAAAATCGTTTTTTAGTGTCAATTTAAATAGCGTTAAGCTTCCATTTTCCTGTCACTATATATGATTAATCACGCTTGTCACAGATGTCTCATTCAATCTAAATATTAAGAGTGGCTTTCCATTTCATAGAATTTGATGAGCATTTCTGGTTTTAAACGCAATGGAATTGATTGTTGTTGTTTTTTTCTCTCCAAATTAGTTATTGCTGTGTTTCCTTTTATAGACATGAATTGTTTTAATTAATCAGAAATAGATATTTTAATCACACAAATTTGATGAAAAATAAAAAGTGCATGTTATTTATTTCCTCTAATCTAAGGTGCCTCTTACGCCTCGGTTTCGAGCATAATGATTATAACAATAAAATTTAAAACAAAAAATAAAAAAAATACAATTTAAGTATTTTTGGAAAAATTTCAGATTTATATTCTATACGGGTATATATTTTCCCTTATTTAATGTTCATTGTTTACATGCATGCATTTTCTCTGTTATTTCATTCCTTGTTGATTCATTTCTGATATCCAATGTAATTATATTGCATTTTATTATTGGAACGATTTTGAAAAAATTTAACATTAAATTAATAAAAATATTTATTCGAATTCAAAACCGTTTGTACCAGCGTCCTAAAAAAACATTTCTCTATAATATCATAGAATTTCATACTTTTGTACATAATAGTTTTCTTAATATTAAACAAAAAAGATTCCCGGTGACGAAAAATTCATTGACTTTGGCTGTTACAGTTTAATAAGACTCTTAGAATAGACAAATACATCCAATTTTTTTAAATAAATTATATTGTAAAAATGAAAAAAACTAGTTACTGTTGTCTTACTAAATAATACTTCTACAACTATTACACCACCTGCTAAAAAGAGGAAAAATTAAAATTAAAGCAAACTAAAAGGAAAACTATATTTGTGAATTTGTGCGAGTTAAATTACAACCTTAATTTGTATAAGTTAAAGTTCTAATTCCAGCTTATGTGTGCGTAAATTCAAATTTTTAAATACTTTAATCTAAGTTTTTTCGATATATTTCAATCTATAAACTGTGATAAACATAAAACTGAATGTCAATCTTGTGTAATATTTTCACTTAAAAATATTTATTTTATGTCAAATTATATAGCGCTAAGCTACTATTCTCCTCTCACCATGTATAATTAATTACACTTTTCACAGATTTCTCATTCAATCTAAAAATTAATAGTTGCTTAGTTTGATAGATTTTGATGAGCGTTTCCGGGTTTAAGCACAGTGTTTTTGATTGATTTTTTTTTTCCAATTTAGTTATTGGTATGATTTCCATTATAGACATAAATTATTTTAGTTTATTAGAAATAGACACATTTTTGATGAAAAATGAATGTATGTTTTTCCTCTAATTAAAGGCTCATTTTATACCTTGGGATCGAACAAAAAGATTTTTCTTTGCGCATCATGCGCAACATACAATGAATTTTAAACAAAAATTGAAATTAAGTGATTTTTAGAAAATTTTCAGATTTAAAATCTTTACAATTATAATATTTTCATTGTATAACATGTCTAATGTTTATAGACCATATATTTTCTCAGTTATTTTACTTTTAGCAGTTTCATTTGTGCTATCAAATGTAGTTACATTGGATTTTTGTATTGAATGATTTTGATCAAAATTAACATTAAATATCGCTTAAAATAATCATTCAATTTTAAAACAAACTGTATTGACGTGTTTTGCAAATATATCTCTATAATACAATGGAAATTCATATTTTTGTATGCTGAGGATTTCTTAATATTAAACAAAAATGATTCCCAACAAAGAAAAATTCACTGATTTCGGTTGTGACAGCATTAGTAACATTTTTTAGAATAGATAAATATATGTATTATTAATTTTTTATTAAATTGAATTGTAAAAATGAAAGTCAATAGTTACTTTTATCTGACTAAATAATACTTCTAAAAATATTGACTTTATCGAATAAAAAGAGAAAAAATTAAACCTAAGGCACACCAAAGGGAAAACTAAAAAAAATATATTAAACAAATTATATGTAATATTATAAAACATAAATTTGAATCAATTAAAGTTCTAATTTCATCTTATGTGTACGCAAATTTATATTTTCAATACTTTAATATAAGATTTTACGATGTACAGGGTGTCCAGCAAATGGCACCCTGATTTCAAAATTAAATTTCTCAAGAACAAAGATCGATTGTAATATGCGGTAAACGGTTTTTTCATTAGGTAAGCTGCAAAAGTTTTATACAGAAATTTCAAACAGTGAATATTTTGAAAAAAATTACGTTCTGATTGCATAGAATGCTTTGGTTTGACATTATTCTTGTTTTAGATTGCCTGCAGAGAAATAATTTTACAGCTTACAGTGCAATATTTTAAAGATTTTTCGAAGTAAATTTATAGAATTTCGAAATTTGAAATATTTAATTTAAAAAAACTATGAAATATGGCACTTTAAGCCGAAAAACACATTCTCTGACAGCAATCTAAAGCAAGAAAAATGTCAAATCAAAGCATTCTTTGCAATCAAAACACAATCTTTTCAAAATATTTACCGTTCGAAACTTTTGTATAAGATTTTTACAGCTTACCTAATAAACAAACCGTTTACTGCATAATTCTATTGTTCTTTGTTTTTGATAAATTTAATTTTGAAATCAGGGTGTTATTTCCTGAACATCCTGTATTTTTATCCTGAAATTGTGATGACATAAAATTGAATGTCAGTCTTGTGTAAGCTTTGCATTTAAAATCATATACTTTCTGTCAAATTAAACAGCCATAAATTTCTATTTTCCTGTCACCATATATGATTAATTACTCTTTTCACAGATGTCTCACTCAATCTGAATACAAAGAGTTGCTTTCCATTTGATAGATTTTGATGAGCGCTTCTGGTACACAATGTTATTAATTAATGTTTTTCCCAGAATTAATTATTGTTGTGCTTGCTTTTAGATACTAAAATTGATTTCGTTAATCCAAAATAGATAATTCAATCACATATATTTCTTGAAAAATGAAAAATTAATGTAATTTATTTCCACTAATATAAAGCACATCTTACACTTTGGGTGCGAACATCGTGTGTACCCCGCATTACTTAAAAAAAAAGAATGGTAATTAAATCATTTTTGAAAAATTTCAAATTTAAAATCCATACAGTTGTAATATTTTCATTATTTAATGTCCATTGTTTATAGACACATTTTTTCGAAGTTATTTCACTTCTTGCAGCTTCATTTCTGATATCCATTGTAATTACATTGGATTTTTTTATTGGAACGATTTTCCCCAAGTTTAACCTTTAATATCTCTTAAAACAACTATTCGGTTTTAAAACACTCTGTATCAGCGCATTTTAAAGACATTTCTTTATACAGGGTGATTCAGCTCGTCGGTGACAAACTTTAAGGATCGATAGAGCACACCTAGACGAACATTTTTGAATAGGGAATGTAGGGTCCCTGACGCGATGGTAAGGCGCTAGGCGCTTTCGAAAATTTGGGTGCCGAAATTCGAAACGTCATAAAAACTAGGGAAATGGTTAGATTTTCTTGCTTGTTGCGTCGAAATGATTCTGTTTGTTTAGACTTTCTTCAGTACCAATTTGATAAGCGTATCTCTTAAAACATGGATAGGGGGCGCTGCAGACTTTGGAGAGCTAGACAATAACTTTAAGCCCGTTATTTTGATAATTTAACACATGCTCGCCAAAGTTTATACTCTAACTTAAAGTTTGAACCCAAAAGTAGAGCCCTGCAAAAAGCGTAAGAGCCGGAATAAAATGTCAAAGTACAGGGTGGTCGAAACTCGAAGGCTCCTAAGAGATAAACAAACAGATTTCTTGACTTATGGCATGCATTTTCATGATTCTGTTTGCTGGGGCTCTCTGAAACTCAGTTGAACGGTACAAAAAGAAACATCGATAGGGGGCGCTTTGGGCAAAAAACATAATTCGTTGACATTTCGGACGCTAACTGGAAACGGGGCGCTACGATCAGTTAGTAATAATGAAAACACATTTTCTACCTCTGCTCAACACTTCTGAATAAATTTAGACCAAAAACATCAATGATACTGGAAATTTATTTACAAAAAATAACACTACAGAAGATGCTCGAAATTTCGACCTTGGGCCATGATGCAGGCTTCGCACCTCCGTCGCATTGAGGAGTGTGTGTTTCCAACAATGCCAGGAGTATCTCTGATCTGCCCTGCAGCTGCCACAATGCGCGCCACAAGTTCTTCAGCACTGCTGACAGGTGTATGGTATACCTCGGCCTTCAGGTAACCCCAAAGGAAGAAATCCAAGCAGGTGAGGTCTGGTGATCGGTCAGGCCAGTGAACTGGACCCCCACGCCCGATCCACCGCTGGCCATACCTTGCGTTTAGATGGAGACGCACGTCGTTCGTGTAATGGGCCGGAGCTCCATCGTGCTGGAACCACATCTGGCGACGCGAACCTTCGGGTACGTGCGCCTCCTCCAGAAGCTGCGGCAGCACTTGATCCAGGAAAATCAGGTAATTTCCACCTGTCAGCCGTTCAGGTAACAAATAAGGGCCAATGAGGCAATCCCCCAGAATGCCGGCCCACACATTTACTGAGAAACGCTCCTGGGCTGCTCGGCTTCTGGTTTCATGTGGATTTTCATCACACCACACTTGACTGTTGTGGGCGTTCCACATTCCCTCCCGGCTGAAGGTGGACTCGTCCGTAAACAAAATGCTGTTTACAAAACGGGGATCCCTGGATCTCATCGCCAAGTACCATCTTGAGAATTCCACTCGAGGGCCAAAATCCTGCTCTCTGAGCAACTGCACCCGCTGGATGTGGTAGGGGTGCAGATTCCGGGAACGTAAGATGCGCCACGCAGTTGCTTGCGAAATGCCAACATGTCTGGCGATATCTCTCGTGCTAAGACCTGGGTTGTCCTCAACCAGGTTAAGCACAGCCTCTTCGTTGTCGGGGGTGCTCACTGATCGCTCCCGTTCAGGCCTGCCTCCGTCGAAAGATCCCGTTGTGGACAACCTCTGGTGTACTCGAGCGAAGAAGGCATGGCAGGGGATTTGCCTGTTGGGGTAACGCTCGGCGTACAACCGCTGAGCGGCTCGTCCATTACAACCAGCAGCGCCATACGCCAAATGCATGTCAGCCAATTCAGAGTTTGTGTACCGTTCCATCCTACTACCGATCTGCAGACAAGTAACCCGAAGCTTAAGTAGGTACCGCACGTTCAAAAGACGTGTCTGCGCATACAACTACGTCATCTCGCGTTGTCGTCTACGCATTACGTATCTTTTGCATATCGATATGGTACGATATCTTTTGCATAAATCAGCAAAAAGCACCTTATGTAAATTTTATTGCGCGCATTGTGCATGATTGAAACCAGCTATGTTTGTTAAAAAAAACAAACAAACTGCAGTTTTAATAGCTTCTTATGATAAGTAAATTACTCTCTTGTTTTGTTTCTAACTGATCGTAGCGCCCCGTTTCCAGTTAGCGTCCGAAATGTCAACGAATTATGTTTTTTGCCCAAAGCGCCCCCTATCGATGTTTCTTTTTGTACCGTTCAACTGAGTTTCAGAGAGCCCCAGCAAACAGAATCATGAAAATGCATGCCATAAGTCAAGAAATCTGTTTGTTTATCTCTTAGGAGCCTTCGAGTTTCGACCACCCTGTACTTTGACATTTTATTCCGGCTCTTACGCTTTTTGCAGGGCTCTACTTTTGGGTTCAAACTTTAAGTTAGAGTATAAACTTTGGCGAGCATGTGTTAAATTATCAAAATAACGGGCTTAAAGTTGTTGTCTAGCTCTCCAAAGTCTGCAGCGCCCCCTATCCATGTTTTAAGAGATACGCTTATCAAATTGGTACTGAAGAAAGTCTAAACAAACAGAATCATTTCGACGCAACAAGCAAGAAAATCTAACCATTTCCCTAGTTTTTATGACGTTTCGAATTTCGGCACCCAAATTTTCGAAAGCGCCTAGCGCCTTACCATCGCGTCAGGGACCCTACATTCCCTATTCAAAAATGTTCGTCTAGGTGTGCTCTTTCGATCCTTAAAGTTTGTCACCGACGAGCTGAATCACCCTGTATAATGTAAAATTTCATATTTTTGCATGCAGTAGTTTTCTAAATATTAGATAAAAAAAAAAAATCCAATCGCTTAAAATTCATTGACAGCGGCGGTTGCAGCGCTAGTTACTTTTTTGGAATACAAAAATACGTCTATTATTATTTTCTTAGTAAATTGAGCTCTAAAAATGAAAAAGAAATGTTACTGTTACCTGACTAAAGAGTACTTCTAAAACTATTGACAATATCGACTAAAAAAAAGCAAAAATTAAAACTAAGGCATACAAAAAGGAGAACTATAATAACACATTAAACAAATTAAAAGTAATATTACTAAATACGAATTTACATCAGTTGAATTTTTAATTTCATCTTATTTATACATAAATTTACATTTTTAAGTATTTTATAATTTAATTAGAATATACGATTTACCGATATATATACATCTATAAATTCTGATGGCATAAAACTGAATGTCAGTCTTGTGTAAGCTTTTAATATAAAATCATTTATTTTCTGTCAGTTTATATAACGCTAATCTTCTATTTTTCTGTCACCATATATGATTAATTACATATTTCACAGATGTTTCATTCAATCTAAATATTAACAGTTGCTTTCTATTCGATAGATTTTGATGAGCATTTCTGGTTTTAAAAACATTGTTATTGATTGATGTTTTTCCCCAAATTTTTTATCGGTATGTTTCCATTTATAGACATAAATTGTTTCAATAAATCAGAAATAGATATTTAAGACATGCATATTTGATGGAAAAATAAAAATTAATGTAATTTATTTTCTCTAATCTAAGGCACATCTTATGTCTCAGATGTGAACATACAGAAATTTCTTTTACACATAGTGTGTATCGCGCAAAACAATTTCTAATAAAAAAGGAAAAATTTAAATTTTTTAGAATTTTTTCAGATTTCAAATATATGCTGGTATAATACGTTCCTCATTTAACGTCCATTGTTTATAGACACATTTTCTCAGTTATTTCACTTCTTGCATATTCATTTCTGATATCCACTGTAATAATATTTTTTTTATTAAAACGATTTTAACCAACTTTAGCATTAAAATAATCACTCGGCTTTAAAACACTTTATATTGGTTTTTTAAGAAGCATTTTTAATAGTACCATAGTATTTCTTATTTTTGTATGCAGTATTTTTCTTAATAATAGACAAAAAGAGACTCCTGATCACGAAAATCCATTTACAGTGGCAGTGGCAGCATTAGAATAGAGAAATACATCTCTTATGATTTTTTTACTAAGTAAAATTTAAAAAGTAAAAATTAATAGTTATTTTTACCTTGCTAAATCGCACTTTTGACGCTATCGACAAAAAGAGTCAAAATTGAAAATTTTGTACATCAAAGTCAAAACTTTAAAAATACACTCAACAAATTAAAGTAATATCAAAAAACTTGAATTTCTATCATTAAAAGCTCTAATTTCATCCCATATGTACGTACATTTTTATTTTCAAATATTTTAATAAAGATTTTACTATATATTTTCATCCTTAAATTGTGATGACGTAAAATTGAATATCAGTCTTGTGTAATCTTTTCATTTAAAATCATTTATTTTATGTCAAATTAAATAGTGCTAAGCTTCTGTTTTCCTGTCACAATATATGATTAAATACACTTTTCACAAATGTCTCTTTCAATTTAAATATGAAGAGTTGCTTTCTATTTCACAGATTTTGATAAGCGTTTCTGGTTTTAAACACAGTGTTATTAATTGATATTATCCCAAATTAGTTATTGGCCTGATTTCTTTTATAGACATAAATTGTTTTAATTAATCAAAAATAGATATTTCAATAATACATATTTGAAGAAAAATTAATGAAATTTATTTCTCTAATCGAATTCTTATAATATGCCTTAGATGAGAACATAAAAATTTTTTTTCTTACAAATTATATGTATCACGCAACAAAATTTAAAATTTTAAAAAATGCCAATTAAGTAATTTTGGAAATTTTTCAGATTTCAAATGAATATAGTTATAATATTTTTCTTTTTTAATGTCCATTGTTTATAGCCATATATTTTTCCAGTCATTTCACTTCTTGCATATTCATTTCAGATATTCAATATAGCTAGTTACATTGAATTTTTCGGATTAACTGCAGTCGCTCATTATCTGTTCGCAACCAATAGCTGGCGAAATAATTTTGAAATGTTTTATTTGACCCGACTCTACCATTTCTGCTTGAAATCATTAGTAAAATATTTTCAATAAAAAATGTATTTACTGATGAACCACGTTTGATAGAAACCTGGACAGAACTGCGCATGGGCAAAAAGAGCGGGTCCATGTCGATAATGGGGAAGTTCGTATCATCTCTAAATGTGTTTATTTATTAAACATCCTAGATATGTCGAATTTTTTTTTTACAAATACCTTTTTGTTTCTGTAATTGAATTATCTGTTTTTAAATATTACATTGTAATTCTGTTACACTAAAATGAGTTATAAAAAGACAAATATAATAAAAAAGATGATTTAAAGGTATGATTATTAAACTTAACTTAATAACTTTTTTCCTCGCAATATAGCGTAACTTAATTTTTTTAGAATTAACGGCTGCATGGCGTGATTTTAAAACTTGCCAGATTAGCAATTTTTTATAATTATTTTTGCATTATTGTGTACATTATTTATTTATATTATTTGCATGCATTGGATATGAATATGGCGCAGATATCATATACGTACAAGGTTTTGTACAATTTTTTTCCACCGTCAATTTGGCGAAAACCTCATTTTCGAATACTGGTTAAATATACGTTTTTAAATTATTTTCTATTATTCAAAAAAAAATAATAATAATAAATAAAACAATTTTTATATATATATTACATTTTAAAAACTAATAACAAGAAATTTTTTTTTTATATAACTTGAAAAAAGAAAAATTAAGGTAAATAAACAATTTATCAAAAAATAAACAATATCAGGGTTACCATATTCGGCAAAATAATGACATTTTGGCGTCAAGTAAATCCCAGTGAGAATATGATATACATATGGTATGATATGGTGTCCTGAATATTTAGGTTGTTAGAATTGGCGAATTTCTTGTATAGCCGCCAAGTCAGATGCAAAGCAATCGTTAAAACTGCGTTTTAGCCATAAATATAAATGTGAAAAAAAGAAAAGGAAAAAAAAATATGCTTTTATTAAATATTCACAAAAATGTAAGAGAAAATATATACATAATTGATAGAATGTGCACAATCTATTTAATTTAAAATAAGATTTTACTCAGAACAAAAAATAGAAAACAATATTTAATATCATTTCCATTCCATGAATACGTAGAAGCAATCTCGGCCTCATAGACTGTTCTCCCCAAAGTCTCAATGGAATCGGCTTGGCATTCTGCCAAGTCAGGATCTTACAAGAGTGGTATATCAGTATATGTTTCAAACTCTGGTAGGTGTATAGTATAACAGATTAACATATATGGAACCTGCGTGTTTTAAGTAAATAATAACCAAATAAAATAATGCACCATAAAATATTATAACTGCTGAATTTTAAATTTTGGGATAGTATCATGCAAAACTTTTGGGGTGAAAATGTTATTTCTTAAATAAACCTTGTATGGGTACGATACGAATTCATTGTAAGTAAAAAAAATAAGAGGAAAATAAAGACTTAAAATGCCAAGCATATGGTAAGGGAAATTAATTTCGCAATTTTCGCAAAAATAAATAAAATATTCTCAAATATATTCACAACTGAGCATTTTTCTTTATTTTCAATCATTTATTCTTCTATAAATTTAATATTTCATTTTATTAAGTTTTATTTCACCAGATATTTATTTAGCAAAGGTAAAATTATATGAGAATGTCTCATATATATAGTTTTAAATTATATTCCTTATTTTAATCGTAAAATATATATGTATATATACAGGAATAAAATTATGTTGATACTACTATTTAAAATTACTACACGTGATGAAAACTGGATACTGAAATTGAATTGTTTTTTAATTTTTTAATTAATAAAAAATAGAAGTTTCTTTCAAAATTTAATTTTTTGTACCCTATATTTTGTTTGATATAAAACAATGCAAATATAAAACAATGCATTTTTTTTCCTTCTGTAAGTATGCCTTTTTGAAAATATTTTTTTTTGGTTCTTGATTGTTTATTCAAAGCTCTGTCAGTAACCACTTCAACTTTAAAATTTAAAATATAATGTAATACTTTGGATTGTATTTCTGTCTCCATTCTTAAATAAATATATATATATTTCGAAAACTAATACTTTTGAAAAGTATTCCCTGTTTTAAAAGCTACTACATCTGACTTACAATTCGGTTTTAATAATTTTGGTTTAGTTTAACATTTTTATAGCATCCCCATGTAACGATCTCTTTAGCATATGATATTTTTTTTTATCCTGTGGCATATTAAAAAAGTTTTTTGTTCAAGAAAAACATGTATGTTTGTTTGTTACAATGTATCATGTTTTCAAAAACAGTCTTTTAAAAATGAACAAGACTTCCTAACAGGATATCAATATAAATTAACATTTGCCATTGGTTTCTTATTTTTGGTTGCACTGCTCAAGAAATTTAAATGATTCACCAATAAGATGTTAAATAAGGCAGTGCGTTTTTTTGCCAATCTTCCTAAATAAATGATAGTATTGTATTCTTCTAACTTATTATGTAAAAATCTATTAAAAATAAACAATCCGGTGCAAGTATTACTCTTGCTCAGAGAGTCACATACAGTAAATATATGAATTATTAATGGAGTTATAAAGAGAAATCATTGTTAAAAGAATAATGGAAATTTATTTAAAAAACACAACATAAAGATTAGGTATAGCTATATATACTAGAAAAGTATTAATGTACATATCATAAAAGTTCAAGGATAAATAAATCCTACGTAATAGTCGTCTCTTTTGACTGTGTAGCTAAAAAACGTCTATTCTTGTTCAAAGTTTAAATTTGGAATCGTGCTAGGCTCGCATAAGTAGACCGCAATTTTCAATGCCGCCTGGTACCGTTCCGCATTTTCACAGATAGGTTTTGATTAACATTTAAAGATACAAGAAGTGTATTGAAATATACATTCAATGCAAACTAGTCGCAAATACTATAGTATTTATGTGTTTAATTCTAATTAAATTAGTCTGTTTTCAGCATTTTTACGTTAATTGTTTTTGTACTGCTACTGGGCAATGCATTAAATAAAGGTATCATTACAATTTGTTACTTTAAAAACAGGTGCTAAATACAGTACGCCGAAACTGCCATTATTTATGTCAAACCCACCCGTGTCTTTAAATATTATTACCTCAGCTAATTGCTGACTATTTTGTTTTTCAAAAATCATTGTCTACATTTATTTTATATTTCTTCTGCAAATATACATCCACTTTTCCTCAAAACCTTTGCTGAATATCCAATTGAAGTTTTTGTTTAATGGAAAAATGCGCTTATATATATATATATATATATATATATATATATATATATATATATATATATATATATATATATATATATATATATATATGTATGTATATATATATATATATGGCCAAGATTAATCGCTATAGTTTTCCTGCAAGGTTTAAACTAACGTGTATTATTTATATTTTTCCATAACTTTTGTTCCATTAAATTTAAAAATGGATAACAGAGGCTTTTTTCTTGCACTTTTTTAAATTATATCTTAAAAAAATATAATACCTAAAATAACCGAAATATATATTTGTGTGGAGCGTTATGAAACTTTCACGCGAAACCGCACACGATATATAAATATTTATTTTTTCAAGCAACGTAATTAGCTACTCTATATTTACCTAAATATTTCTGTAAATGTTTAAAAAATCTGTAAATATGTTGGTCAATGGTATTTAATATTTATCAGAATTTGAGCTTTCCTCGTTCCATAGTTTACAAGTAAAATGGCTGTAACATACCAACAGACAGACGTAGAAGTGATCATATATTTGTTTCGTTTTCACTTTTTAAATAGGAAACGCTACAAAAGTGACAATGTCTATTCATTTTGATATGAAATACGTGACTTTCTCAATTAATATATGATAAAAAAACGCAAATTTATTTATTTACAATGGAAATTGTCATTTGACTGAAATAGTCAAAATAAAAGATCTAATGAAAAATGAATTTATATAAGCATACATAGTCAAATAAAACAATTATGTAACAATTTTAAATTAATTTACATGATTTAAATTTTAAGTATATTTCAAAGTAGAACGAAATAATATAAAACAATATTGCCAAAATAATCATATGATTTAAATTTTCAAATGTCCGCAAAAATATATTTATAAGTATAACATAAGTACATATTGTTTACTTACAGTAAGAATTTCTAAATATGACTCTTGTTTTTAATATCCAACTTTTGCTTGCTATTCATTACTTAATGCGCATAACGTAATGAGCATTTGTATAATTTAAATTTAAAAATAAAATCACTGAAAAATATTTATTCTGCTAGATCCTTAGAAGAATAAATAAAAAATATAAATAATAATAATAAAAAATATATTAGTTTTTACTATAATTTGTCTCACAATTTCCGCATAAAATTTTTGTTTGGCTATGTTTCAATACTATATGTAAGAATTTTAATCGAACAAAGATACTTCTATTTTCATTTTCAATTATGTTTTTACTATAATTTATTGCAAATCATAAAACGGGGTCATTATTTTTATATATTAACTAAAACTAATTATCATAATAACTTTAACTTACATACGCATGGAATAGTGATTTTATCATTAAAATGATTTATGTGTCTCTAAATTTACCATCACGTTATCTTTAGTTATTATAATTATTTTTAAAAACTGAGTAAACTATGGCGCATTTAAGATTTGCATTGTTTCTGGAAAAATAATTTCACGTAAGAATACGGTGCAAAACATTGCAAAACCTTTAACATTTGTAAATGACATTGAAATCATCAGCAAATCTTCTTTCTCAAATTCATCAAAAGTAACTAATGAATATTTCCCATTGTGAAATTTCCGTTCCAAATATAATCTTATTGTTTGTAAATATGCATTTGTGAAGACATTAATTTTAGTGGACTGAAAAATCTTTACCGAAAAGCACTGATTTTCAACAATTACTTAATAATTTATTTTGCAATTAGACGGAAACAGAAGTGTATAATGTGACAAAATTTTTAAAATTAATTCTCTTCATTGAAGATATAGGTGCTTTATTTTTTTATTTTATTTAAGTAAATATTAAATAATTGTGTGACCAAAATAATTTAAATTATTTATTTAGTAATTATAAAATGACAGACATAATAAAATGATAAATGATAGATTATAATAAAATGCTAAAATATTTCACTTAATATAGAAAGTTTAAAGAGCGTGCACAGGGTTCGCTATTATTATTATTATTATTATTATTATTATTATTATTATTATTATTATTATTATTATTATTATTATTATTATTATTATTATTATTATTATTAAATTCCTTTTACATATAATGCTCATCAAAATTGTATATTAATTAAGTCATTAATTCATTACGCACATTTACTCTTTTGGGCAAAATGTTTTGGAAATTCGGCTAAACAGTACCTAATAATTAGCCAAAAAACAAACAGCAATTAAATTTATTTTAATGTTCGAATTCAAAGTTAATCATTTTATCTACTTATAATGAAATCTGACAAGAGAAAAGTGTAGGTAACCACTCCGGTAAGAACTATTCTCGTCTGCGAATCGACCGTAGCTAAACGCCACGTTAGGCTTAGTAAAAGACAGATGCTAACATACGACAGCTATATGATAATTTTGTCTGCTTAAAATAATATTTGTACAGCATTTTTTTTTATGAAATATGCATATCATATCTAATTATAATGCATTAAATTCTAAATTAAAAATAAGCTGTTCTAAACAAATAAACACAATACCATTGCCACATTAAAAACACAAATTTTAAATGTAGAAGTAAATGAATGGCTCTTCGCAATTCCTTAAAAAAAAAAAAAAAAAAAAAAAAAAAAAAAAAAATTATCTCAACACAAAACATTATCACAACATTATCTCAACTCAACGGCTCCACGTGTCGACTACGCTTGGCACAGTAAAATTTACCTTTATATCAGGAACTTCAAAGTTTGTTTTGGCGCAATGGTTTTAAAAAAAGGGGGGATTTTCGTTTGAAAAACAAATTATGACGTCTGATTTAGCTTTTTAAATATTTATAAAAACCTTTAAATATGTTTTCAAACACATTTTTTACTTCCTTTACATTTATAAGTAATAAGTTAAAAATATTTTCTTAATTTAACGATTATTTCACGTCTCGACTGCGCTTGGTCCGGTAAAATTTCTCAGAGATTTCAACTTTTGTTTTAGCGCCATTTTTTGGCATCAATATAAATGAAGGAAATTTTGTTCAAAATAAAAGAAAAAAAAACTACTGCCATTTGATTCTGCATTTAAAATATTTATAAAAGCACTTAAATGTGTATTCGAATGCATTTCTCCTTTTCGTTTATAGTTATAAGCAGGAAGTTTACAATATTTCCTCAAGTCAACGGTTCCATGCATAAACTACGTTTGCACAGTAAAATTTGTCATCAGTATAAAAGATGGAATTTTAATTTGCATTTAAAAGAAAATAATGCAGAATGAAATAATGTAATTCCAGATTATTCTTTCAACATTTCCGTTGTATAATTTAAAAGCATAATTTAATAGTTATAAATAAAATGAGTATTTTCATTATGATTTCTTAGATAGAATTTCAATTTAGTTTTATTATTTTTAATAAAGTTAATATTTATCAGTTTATTTTTTTTTATATTACAAATAAAAGAAGTTTATTTTTCAAGGTGCAACGGAAAAATAAGGTGTTATCATGACCCCATTACTAAGGCTGAATAAACCTAAATGAACCTTAATAAGGTTTATCAACTGAAGTTAAAGTGGACAAACGGACAGAAAAATCAAATGCATAAGCACTTTTCAGCTTTGTACGTGCTAAAAAATGAATTAATAAAACTAAATTTATCAGAAAAATAAATTTAGTGTAAGCATATTCCATAATTTGGGCCCCTACTAACAAAATTAAAGAAATAAAGATTTACCAACTAGGACAACCCTAAAACTAATAAAGCACTCATATTTCAAATGTTAATTCTAATTAACATATTATTTAGCAAGTAGTAAAATGTGTGCATAGTATTTTAATTGAAGTATTTTTAATTTATTAAAAATTATTTTATTATTTTATTAAATATTTTTATTATTTTATTAAATACTTTTATTATTTTATTAAATATTTTTATTTTTTTATTAAAGTATTTTAATATGTTAAAAATATTTTAATGAAAATTTAACTTTAAAAGAAACCTTTAAGAATTTCCTAAAATATTACTTTTTCCATGCAAAAACGTAGGATCACATATCTGCCTCGGTTTATAATAAATGAATTATTATGACATATAAATTAATTTATTAGATGTCTATTCTTGAGGAAGAACTAGTTTTTTTCGCAAAATATTTTTAAACTGTTTAAAATATACTAATATATACATCTTGTATGAGAAAGTTAATGTTATGCTACCTTACATATACATATATGTACATATATTCCAAACTTATGTGTATATATACTGGTTCTTTATTTTCTAAAGTAAAATTAATTAACATAAGAATGAAATTTATCATTTTTTACAAGAAAAGTGAATATTTAAAGTCAAAGTTAAAACTGATAGTACATTCCTTAACTGAAGTAAATATATCCATTTAAAGCAATATTAGAAAGGTTTCTTTGAAATGTTTTTACAAAGCGAGCATTGGCGGCTTGTAATAACATTTCTATCCATTTGTCTGTAAACGGTCGCGTTCCGAGGCAATAAATGAAAAAAAAAGTTCACGAAAGAACATGATTTATACACCATTGAAATTTAGATTAAGTGATTTTAAAATATGTTTAATGACAGCAGTGTTTATTAGATCACTTGATCGTAATCCATAATGCTGTATCATGTATATTATAAAACAGGAGAGCCAAATATTTCGGCCAGTGTAATTAAAAAAACTAACCTTTTTTTTTTTTTTTTTTTTAATGGGGCGTTGGTGTGTTGTGTATAAATGAGTGAATATTCCGGCGCCAATTTATGAGTATAATATACAATATAATCATGATTTTTTTAATAATAGAATGTGGTATTTGTTGTTATTTTATACAAAAGTGTTCATTGAGGTTTTTTTAATGAGCTAAAATCTATACTTAAAGAACTAAAAACATTATATCAGTAATAAAAAAATACAAATAAACAAAAAACTGTTATATATTTTAAATAAAATCGAAGATAAATATGGATAAATTCGATTAATGTGTCTCAATTTTAACTACCAAATGTAACAATGGCAACAGAAAATTTGAACAGAGTTTTGCATTTGTAATGTATGTGAAGAAAATGTATCCTGTAACAAGGTATTTCAGTAAATATGAAGATGTGATAATACTTAGCATTTACTTTTGAAACAAATTGATATACAATATATAAAAATAAAAATTACGAAAGTTGTTTTATTATATATTAAGTGTACAAACTGATACTCTTCTTTGTAACATAGTAATGATGATAATAATAATAATAATAAAAATCTCTGATTGTACAATGTAACATTACAGAAATTTGCATGTTTACTAAAATCTTATCTGTACACTATTATAAAAAATTGATTTACATTTACAAATCAAGTTTTGTAAAAGTACAGAAATCTGTACCTTTAGAACAGAATCTGCGAAAATTACAGTAATTTTACAAAAAATATAGGGGAAGATGGGGATACTTGAGCCATTTTTTGAATTTTAATTTTTTTAAATTTTTTATATTTTTTTAGAATAAAATAAAATATTGAAAATGAAAATTTGATATTTTTTCTTCAACTAAAAACCACTTTCAATTAATTTTGAACTATTTTTCTATGTATAATAAATATTTATTCTTTGTTTTACATCGTGGCTCAAGTATCCCCATGGCGGGGATACTTGAGCCATGCTGAAGGGATACTTGAGCCACTAAGGAAAAATACCTACAAAAGTAATTTTTTTCGCTTTATTTTTGCACAAACATTTTACAGAATGATAAATTATGAAACGTAAAGTCCTTCAAAGCCGATTGAGAAAACAAAGCTATTAATATGATCATTTTTTGTCGTTAAAACTGGTTGTCGGAGGGTAATTTCAACTTGAGTTATAACGACGGTAGAAACATCCTCAGTTCAGAGCCATTTAAATTTGGAATCTGCAATTCTTCGTGCAAATTTCATTTTCAAAATATTAAGCACTTATCCAACAAATATTTTTACAGTTTTCTTTCTGGCATATTTTATTAGTAACCAACCATCAATAGAAGGTTTTCTTTTCACATCATCACCATCATTGATAGAATTTTCCTCTAATGATATTGTCAAACTCATGCTTTTAATTTAGTAGCTGTCGGAATTTAAGCCAGATGTATCACTCTACTATTTCAAACACTTTTTTGATTTCACAGGAAAAGATTTTGTCTTCCTTTTTGGCTCCATGCAGGTAAGTTTGAACTGGGATTTTTGTTGATTTTCTTGTTTTTTGTGCGCTCTTTTTACCAATTTTTCTTCAATTTTCTTAGTTTAAAAAAAAGTTACAGCAACAGAGGTTACGATTTCAATATAAAATTTTAATCTTAATACTTTATATTAAAAAATAAATATTTTAATATGTTGGACTAATTAAAGTGTTAGAGATTATAGCCTGTAAAACCGTTTTAAAAAGTTATTTTAATTTAATGAAAGTTAAATTGAAAACTATGTTTACATTTATCTAGACAGGCTATTTTGTTAGTCAAAATGAAAAATAAAATAGATATTTCCATTTAAAAAATATACATTTTTAAACATTTTTAGGTCGTTATTTTTTTAAGAAAAAAAATAAAATGAAAAATTATTCTTCCTTTTATCCAGAAAAATATCTATTAGTGAATATAAGGATCGAATTTTATTTTTTGTTTGTTTCACCCATGTTTAATTTCTAGTGGGGATGGTTGAGGCATGGCTCAAGTATCCCCACTCTCATTGGCTCAAGTATCCCCACTATCACTATTTTTGTTTCCCAGAGTTTTACTAAATAAAGCATGCAGCTATTAGAACTATTTTAGACTCAAAATACAATTGAAATTATGCTTATTGAATGTATGTATATAGTTGCAACTTTAAACAAAACTTTGATTACAAAAAAACAAAAAAGCCATGCACCCAAATATTTACTTCAGATAGGGAAAAGACAACTATTAATCACTATATTTTCAAAATGGTACCAAGATGTGTGATTTCTTTTTTACATGTTCAGAACTATAAATATGTTATCATATTGGCAGTTTTAGAAAGAAAAATTGACCAACTGTAGAGATAATAGGGGTGGCTCAAGTATCCCCTATGCTCAAGTATCCCCACTCTCCCCTAATCAGTAACTCGGTTTGTAGTTACGTAAAAAGTTTTAGGAATAACATTTTTCTAGAAAAAATTCCACTAACATTATAAGAATTTTTTTCCTTTATTAAATTTTATAGATCAATTTTGAAATATCTGGTTTGATTAAAAAAGTAATAAAAAGTATTTGTTTAATAATTGGAATATCATAAAGTGCTATTACTGAGTGGAAAAGCATTTAATGTATTTGAACGAGACATGTATCAAAATAAAACGACATATATTTTGAAAAAGAGAAAAGAACAGTAAGACATACGGTAATTTATAGAGGTTTTCTTCATATAAAGACACATTTTTTTAAGTACAAAAATTTATACTGAAAAATTTCTAATACATAAATTAAGTGTCAAAAAGTTGAAAATACTTTTGAAAACAAATTTAAAATGACAATTTAAATAGGATACATATATAAAATCTGAAAGTACACAATATATTAATTTGACTTTCAAAGTATTGTAATTACATATGGCGTTTCTAAAAAGACGAAAAAATATATTTTGGGATATTGCACTGTAAAATATTAATAATAATAATAATAATAATAATAATAATAATAATAATAATAATAATTTGTATATAAATAACGGCCCAGATAATACAGATTTACTTAACACAGACTTTATCTAGGTGTGTGATTATGATGAAATGACTAATTGAGCTGAAATTGCATAATTATTCGATCGGGAACAGTTTGCAAAACATGAACATTTTACAGATGTTTAAACAATTCTTGCTCCAAAAAATAATGGAAACATGCTTCCCAATATATTAAATGTCATTTAAAGGACAGATATAAATAAGGTTTTGTTTACACCACAGCCACCAGGCTTAAAAAAATTGTGTTTTCTTGTGGTTACGATGACATCATGAAATACACTAAAATCACATAGTTATATTTGATCACAATAATTTTGCAGCACGTGAAATCTTATAAGATGCAGAGGGTCTGGGACACATTTTAAAATAACTTTTATTTATTGCGTAAAGTTTAGAAATTTTTGCGATGGATAACCGAATTATTTAAAAACATCACTACGCTTACTTTATAAAATTTTGTTAATAAGGTTAAGGTTTTGTTAATCAAAATTAATAAGGTTTTGTTTACACCATAGCCACCAGAGTTTAAAAAATCGTGTCTTCTTGTGGTTACGATAACATCATGAAGAACACTAAAATCGCATAGTTATAATTGATCCAATAATTTTGCAGCATGTGAACTCTTATAAGATGCAGAGGGTCTGGCACACATTTAAAATAACATTTATTTATTGAGTTAAATTTTTGAATTGTTTTGTTATGGATAACCTTATTATGTTTAAAGAAAATCACATGATTAAGCTTCTCATATATATACAGGGTGTCCAGCAAATAACACCCTGATTTCAAAAATAATTTCTTAAAAACAAAGATCTAGAAAATAATGAGATAAACGCTTTGTTTATTAGGTAAGTTGTAAAAATCTTATATAGAAGTATCGAACGGTGAAAATTTTAAAAATATTGTGTTCTAATTAAAACAATGCCTCATTTGAAATTTTTCTTGTTTTGTTTTTTTTTTTTTTTTTTCAGAGAACAAACTTTTTGGCGTACAATGCCATATTTTAATGATTTTTGGAAAAAAAAAGTTTCGAAATTTCAAAAATTAAGTTCGAAAAATCGTTAAATATAACACTGTACACTGAAAAACTCATTCTCTACAAACAATCTAAAACAAGAAAAATGTCAACTCCAGTATTCTTTGCAAGAAGAACACAATCTTTTCAAAACATTCACTGCTCGAAAAAATTTTATAACATTTTTACAGCTTACCTAATAAAAAAATCATTTATCGCACACTGTAAAAAAAATCTGTAACCTTAGTAATCTAAATTAACCGAAATCTAGTACGCTTACTAAAGTTTTATGTGTACACTGTACAAGAAAATGATGTCAATCTACAAAACTTGTAAGCAAAACTAAAACCATCTGTAACTTTACAAAAGAATTTACTAAAATTTTGGTAACTTTACTAAAATTTTATCTATAATGCTCGTTATCGTTCTTGAAATACGATTTTCCAAAAAAATTCTTAGTAACCTTAAAATTTGTTTGATTCAAAGTGCAAATCTGTATCTGTTACATGAATTTTTATTGTTTCCGTTACATAAAAAGTTCTTGGAATACAATTCTACTAGAAAAAATTTTGTAAGTTTCCCAATTTTTTTTACAGTGCATAATTCTACCGATCTTAGTTTTTGAGAAATTTAATTTTGAAATCAGGGTAGTATTTGCTGGACACCCTGTATATATATATATATATTAATTTACTGAATCAAAATTAAAGTAAATTTATTTAAAATGGCATGATTCAATTTAGAATCGTTCATCCTTATTGGATTTTAAATTATTGCAGTATGAGGTATGGTTTAAAAAAAACGCATTTTAAAGGGTTTTTTTTTTATGACAACCATTGCTTAAAGTTTGTTGCTTAATATTTGCAGCTCCAGATAAAATAGAAACATGATTTAAACATCATTTTAAAGAAATCAAAAACCGCAATAATTTGCTTTATAAAATTTTAAGATTTTTGTGTCCTGGACTCCCCAAGGATTCTTGCTACTAAAGAAAAAAATGCTTTGCGATTTATTAAATAACATTTAATGCACATATTTTGATCAGTTTTTGTGTACACCATAGCAGCGAGTGTTTAAAAATCCAATAAAATATATAAAATGTAGATATGACTAACGCGAATTATTTTACCGTATTCATTAACAAGAGTATTACCAAAATAGATTTTTATTGTAATTTTTTCACATGATAATTTATGAAGTATTAGCTCATGTACTTTGCGGTGCTTGGAATTTTAAGAATATTCGTTTTGAAAATTTTTAGAATTCAATTTTAAAATTAATCATGCAGTACATAAAAAAATGGCAAATGCAGATATTTTAGTTCTTCACTAAGAATGAGCTTTATGGTCCTAAATATTTGTGAAATTTCTAATATATGCTAATACACACACACATGCATATTTCGATTAGATATTAAAAAGGCAAAAACAAATTCATGTAACCTCAAAATTTTAATATAGGACAATGTTTCCATTATCGTGTATTTATCAAATTTCTATGCTTTTTTCAAGCTCGTATGACGTTATGCAATAAGCTTATAACTTTTTTTTATTATTTAATAGAAATATGCGGCTAAATGGTGGGTTTCCTCTTAATTAAAAATTAACAAAAAATTATTTCTATTTCGGGACTACTTTAGTTGACCCAGCCATCATTTATGTAACATTTCACTACCTAGGCTCCAAACCCTGGATTTGTATAGAATTAAAGTCAGACATATTTTCAATTTTAGATATTATACAGGGCGTATCAGGATTATTACTCAAAATTTTAAGCGAATATAAAGGACATCACAAGAATCCAATTTTGCATAAAAACCCATGGCTGGTAACACTTTACGACACGACACACACACACACACAAAAAAAAAAGACACAAACAGGGAGAAAAAAATATTTATTATTCTTAGTGCTGCAAAAACGACTGATCAATGATGGAAATTGCTGTCAAACTTGTTGCACGAGTCGTGTCAGCTCCTGGGGAAGTTTGTGACACTCATGAGCGTATTTTCATGAGCATTATTCTTCCATGCGCAGGCGATGAGCGACGATGCACCACGACCAGAAATCGTAATACCGAGCACGGGCATTCATAATGATCGTTATCATTTTAATGTTCTCTTTTTCTTTGTTTCTGCTGTACTAAAGAAAAAAAATATATTCTCTTTTCTTATTTGTGTATTTTCAAAAGAAAAAGTGGGTCACAACTGCTCTGCAAGCGTTTATGACCAAGAGTTGTTATGCGAAGCTGATTCCTTATAGTGTCTCATACCTCGCCATAAATATGTCCCAATAATCCAAGGACATCCTGTATATATATGCATACACATATGTATACGTTTCTTCAAAGGGCAAATATATGAAAAAATCGTGAAATATTATACTAGTCAGAGTTTTTTCCCACAACATTTTGAAATTTTTAATTTCAACAAATAGAAAATGAAGATCCTTTGTTTTGGATAAAAATATAATAAAATCCGCCCTTAAAGATTTTTCTGTTGACTCATAAACTTTTACTGAACACATTAGATTTTTATTCCCCATACATAAAAACAACATAAATTGCTAATTTAGAAAAAAAATGCACTTGAATCATTTTTAAGCCAGTACAGTGCAGAAGAAAACTATCTTCAAATATTAAAATATTTCAGGTTTAAGATTTTATATTTCTGTGGAGCAGAGAATAAAAGTTCTTAGTCTCATAAAATGCTATACAAAATTGTTGTTTCTGAGCAATTCCATCTCAGCTCAGGCAGGGCATGTCAATTCACCATCACAGATTTTTTTCAAAAAAATACAGTAGTTACAACTAAGTAAAAAACAAAATTTCCCAAAAGGATTTTTCCCCAAATTTTTTTTTTCTCAGTTACAGCACTTTGAATTTCGTGATAAAATTGACAATTTTCAGAAAAACTGAAAAACGCATCATATTGAAATGATCACAGTACCAAACATATTCAACATATTCAGTCGATTTATTTTTTACAAATAATTATTAAATTGAATTTTATTTTAGCACAGTTTTAAAAAATATAGTGACATTTTTACTTAAATAAAAAAAATAGTTTTTAAGTACAAAAAATGTAATTATTACTGAATTGAAGATTTTTTTTCAGAATGAAAAAGATATTTTAAAGCTAAACAATGATGGCAATCTAAAGACCTTTTATGGTAGTTTTACAGCAAATTTTATTTTAACCCTCAGGTGCATACAACTTTTGTAATTCAATTTTAAGTTAGGCAAAATTTTGTAAAATCGCTACTTTTGAAGTGCAATTTCTCAAAAACACCATTTTTTAAAAATCTGATAATAAGCTAAATAGACACCTTATTAGTTTCTAATAAATACCTTATAAGCAAATCGTGTACTTTTGCTTTGAAAATTTTGTATAATTTTTTGAAAATAGCATGGTTTTTTTTGTTTTTTTTCCCAAAAAACCAGAAAGTCAAGTTCTTTCTTATTTAACCGAATTTATAATGTAATTAATATTTCAAACTAAAAAATACAACACTGGAACATAATTGTTACTGTTAAATTATAGCTAACTATTTGCTTAAGTTTAAAATTGTATAAAATACAGCCACTATTAGAATTAGGATTGATCATATGTAATTTCATTGCATACTCATAAATGTATCAAATCCACCTACAGTGTATTTAAATATTTTTTTTATATATAGTATTGATATAATATATTAATATACAGGTACTTAAATTACAGAATTAGGTATTGAAAATTTCTTGAATTAACTTAAAATCCTTATCATCGTTAGTGTGAAGTTGTGCAGATTGTCATCGGTTTTTCTATTTTTAGAAGCACATTTTCCAATGGTAATGCATATTCATCTTTTTTCTTTCCAGATTCTTCTGGTCACTGGAATGCTTTAGATGGACCATGTGGGTACATGAATGATACTTTAATGTCATCTACTTCTCGTGATATACCATTGATTTGTTCTATTCACCAATTATTTTTATGAATGCATCCAATGAAATCACCAATTTAGAAATCATATATTGAATATTGTTTTTTATTTGGCTGGAGGTTTCAACTTTTGTCAATTCATTTTTAATTGTTTGTCCCATATAACCTTCATTATTTTCAATCACCCAATATTGTTTAGATTCATATACCAACAATAGATCTTACATTGACATATTCTTTCTCCTTATTAGTTCTACAAGCTTAAATAATCTTTTTTTTTTTTTTTTTTTTTTTTTTTAGATGTAGCAGAATGATATTTTTTAAGAGAGAGGAAAGTTCAGCTACAAATGAGACAGAATCTTGGATAGTTCTTATTGGCTCATTTTAGAGATTAAATTTCATTGTATAATGCTTGTATACCCCCCCCCCCCTCCCATAACATCACATGCAGTTTTACCATGGCCAGTAGCTGAAAAAATCCATTTCTTTAGTACAACTTCATCATTTTTGTGCAATTCATAAAACTGGTACTTGTTTTTAAAATGTGCACCAGCTCCAACTGATATATACACAGTTGATTCCAGTATTTGGATTTGGTACAATTTAAATAATTGGTTTTTTATATTTTCTATGGCACAAACAACATGAGCTGTATCATGAGTTATGTCATCTATTTTTATACAACATTAGTAAATGGTAGATTGTAAGATAATAATTGTTAAAAAGAAGTTTAATAAAATAGTAAACTTTTTTCATGTAGATTTTTTTTATTAAGAAAATTATTAAAATTTTAAGTATTACTGTACTGTTAAAATACATTGTAATAAGTCAGGATAAAAAAAAATTGAAATTTTAAAATTCAGTGGAGTTATTAAACAGAACCTTTAGTTATATATGCACATCTTAGAACATATTAAAACATAATCATCATAGAATATCAAAACATATTTTAATAAAAGTGTGAAAATAATATGTTTATAATATTTCCCTCTAATCAAAAATAAACCTGTTCAATAGCAATCTATCTATTAAGCACCAAAAGGAGAGAAAATGAAAAGGAAATCAGATTTTTTCTTTTCTTTTAAGGGGAGTTTGAATTATTTATATTTTATAAATAGGAATTTTTTAAGATTAGCTTATATTTATCTGCCATAATTATGTGCATATTATTATCTTTTCATTAAAAAAATAATCATATTATTAATTCAGTAAAATGAGAAAGAGCTTGACTTTTTGGTTTTTGAAAAAAAAAACACACAACATGCTATTTTCAAAAAATCATATAAAATTTTCTAAGCAAAAGTACACGATTTGCTTGTATGGTATTTATTAGAAACTAATAAGGTGTCTATTAAGCTTATTATCATATTTTTAAAAAATGGTGTTTTTGAGAAATTGCACTTCAAATGTAGCGATTTTACAAAATTTTGCCTAACTTAAAATTGAATTTAAAAAGTTGTATGCAAATGAGGGTTAAAATAAAATTTGCTGTAAAACTACCATAAAAGGTCTTTGGCTTGCCATCAATGTTTAGCTTTAAAATATTTTTTTCAATCTGAAAAAAATTCTTAAATTCAGTAATAATTACATTTTTTGTACTTAAAAACTAATTTTTTTTAATTAAGTAAAAATGTCACTATATTTTTTAAAACTGTTCTAAAGTAAAATTCAGTTTAATAATTATTTGTAAAAAATAAATTGACTGAATATGTTGAATATGTTTGGTACTGTGTTCATTTCAATATGTTTCGTTTTTTAGTTTTTCTGAAAATTGCCAATTTTATCACAAACTTCAAAGTGCTGTAACTGGTAAAAAAAAAAAAAAAAAAAAAAAAAAAAAAAAAAATCGGGGGAAAATCCTTTTGGGAAATTTTGTGTTTTGCTTAGTTGTAACTACTGTATTTTTTCGAAAAAAATCTGTGATGGTGAGTTGACTCATATCAATACAGCCTGCTTGAATCGAGATGGAATAGCTCGTCTCTGTTTTTTTTATTATTATTTTACCGTAAGAAAGAATATTGTTTATTAAGAACTATTTAATGAATAAATTGAATTCAATTTATGGAGCAATATTAAAATTTTTAATATAATTTTTGCAGTACATTTGACATATTTAAACGCAATATATGAAGTACTGAATTAAGAAATTAACTCGAGAGTAATTGCGTCTTTTTTCAGAACATCATTAATAGAGCTCGGTCTTTTTGTAGCCCGGCCATTGCATACAGAAAATGCAAAGTAAGAAACATTTTCACTAAATATTAGAATATTACATCTAAAAAGAGTAATGAATTTCCTGATTACTTAAATTATACATTTTATTAATCAGTTTTTGAATAATATGAAAATAACAAATTATCTGACATTAGGGATTATTGCCTAAAATTTTCCACAAATTTCCACGTACTTAAAAGAAAAATAGAGAAGTGCAAACAATTAATAGCTCGCAAAACTAAATACAAGTGCTTTACGGAAAGAAAAAGTGCAATGCGTGAAATAGGAAATAATAAATTTCATTGAGCGCGTTGAAAACACAGATTGTAACATTGAACTACTGATTTTGTCCTCTCGATCATTTGTTAATTCTGTGATGATCCCGCTTCGTGTCTTAAATGCTTAGAATTATTACGTCACTTAAAAATCCTCACCCTCCAAATGGGAATCCGTCATACGATTTCTTCATACATAAAAGTAGCTACAGTAGCAAATCACAAAGAATTTTTTCTCAATATGAGAACATTATGAATCGACAAAAAGGAACGAAATGGTATTGAGCTTGGAAGTGCATCGGAAATTGTTTGCTTCCTGACAATGTTCGTCAAGCGGCGTTTCGAGCCAAAACACTACTCGAAAAAATTCAAGTAGGAAGTCATTTTCCATACAGAAAGGACCTTGCACGCAGTAAACTCCACTTATTCCATTACCTGAAGATATACTTTGTAGGGAAAACCTTACACGAAAATCATGACATAAAAATTGAAATTGAAATGTGGTTTCTGAACAAGGAAGGAAACTTCTATGATAATAGAATAAAAAAGGTTGCATATATAAAAAAATACAGATATTGTCGTCCGCACAAAAATATTCCTATTAAAAATTATATAACGCAATTTCATTTGTTACATTCTAATAAAAAATATCCATAGAAGCATTTTCAAGAGTCATTACTTTTCTAATAACGTAAATTAAGGATTTAAAACACTTACAACTTCAGATTGCCAGTTTACTAGCATGTCATACAGTGATGTGTGGAAAATATATGTACTTCTTTTATGCTGTATAAATATTTTTTTCTAGCTTTTCTAATTTTATAATTAGTACTTATACTTTATAAATCAAATTCTATATTTTACCTTCCCCCCCCAAAAAAAAATCCATAATTAAATGATTGTCACCGAAATGAATGTCATTTTCCTGGCAACACATTTTATTTCTTTATGAGACATAAATATTGCACTGTAGTGTAATTCTTTTTATTTTTGAGACAATTCAAGTTCAAAGTAGTAAATTCATAGCTATCAGCAAGATCCTTTGCACATTTCTCCGAAAAAAATGCGATTAATGTCTTTGTAAAAATTGAGTAGACATTTATCATATTAAATGTATAGTAAGATGGGAACATAAAATTTTCAATGCCAAATAAAATTCCAATTCCAGAAAAATAACACGAAATAATATTCATCTGTGCACAACCACATCAAGGCAGCAAAGATAGGGAAGAAATGTAATTACAGAGGACTTGTAAGTAATGGAAGACTTGGAATCAATGTAATTAGATTCTATAACTCTATATACTACATACATAGCCGCATATTGAAGAAATATACTGTCAGCAATATAACTGTACCAATTATTAAAATAAATAATTTTTTAATGAAAATTCTATTGCTCAGTTCATTGCGGTTTGAGAAAAATATAAATAACTTAAGATTTCTAACATGTCAAAAAGCAAAATGTAAACAGGCTTTATCCTAAAATAAACTGCACAGAAAAATATTGTATTTAAAAGAAATTGTTGATCCTTAAATAAAATTTTAGTGTTTATTTGAGTCTGCTGATTATCTACTCGAGGATAATAGCCCCGGGTGGGGGGAATACACTTCGTTAGGATCTTTCTACGGAAACCTAACCCGTATTTACTCAAGGTTATAAGAAAACCACGAAAACTCCGAACGGTTAGGCCGATAACCGCGATTTGGTTTGAACCCAGTACTTGCCGTCTACCAGTTGAGAGGTCGGAACCTCTTGCCCACTGGTGGGACAATTTATATATAAAGCAATAGATAATGATGCTGTGATGTAACACATATTTTACTTTATATATTTCTATTAATATTTCTAAACTTAATCTTCACCCCTTTTTTAACATAGGAATTAAAAAAAAAACATTTTTAATAGGTATTTTTTATTGAGTGCTCGTCTCCAAATTGCATGTAAATAAACACGTAATAATAAATTAGTTTTGAAATTCATTTCGTTCCTATATTTTTCTTTCTTATTTTTCAGTTGATTAAATATAAAAAAAATAAATCTTTTTTTTCCTAATAACTGTTATGTTTATTTCGTATCAGCTTATTTGTCTTGCATAAGAAAATTTATTTTTTATAGATTATGAAACTTCGCAGGTGCTGTTTTAGAGTTTCTGTATGCTGCGCGATTTTTGTCAAAGGCGATAACTGATTTATTCTTGATAACACTCATTTAAAATTTTCTTGATTCCTTCTTATCTAACGGTCTTTGTTTACCTGTACTGCTAGAGCCTGGCTTGGAAATCTATTGTATGTCTTCTTCGCATTCGTCTAATGTAAATATTTATTCAGATTACGTTCTGTCATGGCCATGTAGACCCGCATACTCGCAGTTATCGAAAATACAAAAGTATTTCTATATTGTGTTTTAAAGCGTTTATTTCATTTGCTGCACTTATAGTGTTTATAAGTGCTTACTTTCTCGTATTATACAAAATAAAAGAATTAGTTGTCAAGTTATAGTATTCTTAATATAGTATTCTTTATATAGTATTCTTAAATATATTAAGTCAAGAATATATTTAAGAAATGTTTTCCTTGTCAAAGTGATATCATCATAAAACCAGAAAAAAGTTTATAAATGGACCGGGTTCACTATACAAAAATAAAACTGCAATGACGGACAGTCACACGATGGTGTCGAGTGAGACCGCAAATGCATTATACAAATGAACGTTATAGATACTCAGATGCTGTAATATATGATGTTTGCATATTAATATCCATAATTGTAATTATATTTTTCATTATATTCATAAAACATCTATAAAATACAGGAATCAAATGATGATAAACATACTTGTTATATTAATTCAATAAGTATTTAAAGAAATATAATGTATATTTAGGATCCAGAACTAATGAACCATACAAATGCATTGTTGTAAATATATTGATAGTGTGATTATAAAATGATAAATATTTATTTTATAAAGTAAAATCCAAAGAACTAGCCGTATAATCGCATACTATAATGCGATATTTTAAATAAGTGCACATATTTTTATTAAACATTTCTTTGATGCATTTTGTTTACAAATATATCAGCATAGTCCTAAGAAAAATGATAAAACACAAGTAAACTAAAAATTTAAAAAAAAGAAGAAAATGCATGTATCTTTATAGAAAATGAGATTTAATATTGCAGATATAAAATTGACTTTATTTACGAAGGAAGGATGATTGATTTTGTTATACTTCTGGATGGTTGATATGGACTTTTAATACTTATAAGTGTACAAAAACTTAAGTTTTGATTATTCAGAAAGATGAAAGGGGTAATGAATACATTCGAACGGGTTGAAATATAGGAAAATACTATCTACACACAAAATATTGTATTGTATATTCACTGAAAAGTTCCAAATGTTTCAGATGTCATCGATAATGTATCAAAGCATAATGTCTAATAAAATAGGGAAAGCCGAGAAAATATCTCCGTATCAATTCAAAAGGTATAAATGGAAAGAACCGTTCATATTAAAGATCGAGTAAATTTCCAGTAGGTTTTTCGTATTAAACCATAATACATACATTCAAATTTTAATATATTCCTGATCCATGAAACATCTATACTAATAAAAGAACAAAACGCTCTATCTGCGTGTGTGTGTGTCTGCGATGGCTAGCAAAATCTACAACATGTACGAAGCTCAAAAGTATTTTGAGAGTAGCCCCATATCTCTCCTGATGCACCTGAGCTTCAGAATTTCGAAATTCTAATTATTAACCGAGTAATTAATTAAAATTCAAAGCTCACTCTCATAAAAAATATGACTTTTTCCCCTTTTTCATCGTTTTTTCTCAACGTTTGGTTGGTTCATACAGAATCACTAATAAAAATACGTTTCTTTTTCCCGGTTGTTTTCGGTTGATTGGTTGTATAAAACCTTCACAAAAATTATTTAAAAAGATGGGACAGGAATAAATAAACGAATTTGAGTGGTTAATCTTTCAAAAGTGACTGTTTTTTCACGTAAGCTTTACATTTTCGCAGGGATTTAAAACACTTGCTTTAAAACGCATTTAATAATAATAAATGTTTAAGAGAACAGATTAGTTCAAATGACGTCAGAACCTAACAACGAATTTCACAACCTGGAATTCATGTTGTTCGTTTTTCTGTTTTTCCCTCAACTTTTATTGGCTGAGTGGTAATTACGTGCGTAGTTGAAACTGATCTGTTTAAATAGTAAGACATATGGTTTTTAAATGTTAAATAAATGATCAGAAAAGATCTTACCGACTCTTTTACCAGTAAAAATTAGAAATTGACAAAAATAATTCCTTGAATTCGAATGCTTTATGTTGCTGTTGCGAGTAGCAATATTTTAAGTATAATTTAAATTCTCATTTTCTATAATATTAATGATATATTTTCTTTTAATCTCAGAAGTTTTTTTAGCACAAAGTTGAAAAGTACTTATGCATTAGGTTTGTCTGTCCGTCTGTCCACATAATCACTCCCGTAAATATACTCAATTGATAAAACTTATTTCGGATCACTAAAACATGTTTGGTATTGCATATGAAATATGTAAGAATATTGGCTCATTTACAGAGACACTCAAAAGAAATCGGTTACATTACGATATATGCGGAAAAAAATGTTTCGCGAGTATTTTAATGAGATCACGCTTTTTCAAATGTATTGAAACGGATATAAATGACCTGCTTTCACTACGATTAAATTAAACACACAAATCATAACAATTTTTATTAATTTACAGTGACACACAAAATAAATCAGTTACAGTACTGTATTGTCTTAATAATTGCTGGAGAGTACGTTTTAAAATTCCGTATGTACTTTTAAATTTAATTAATTTTTTGTATAATACTCTTTGTAAAATCTTCATTTGATATACAGGGCTGCACAAAAGTATTCACATACCATTTACTAGATTAGAGGAAATTGCTAAGGCTAATTTTCAGAAATATACAGTACCACTTTAAGGAGTTAAATTTTGAAATGGATATTGTTATTAAATACAAATATCTATATCATATACATGGTTGCTAAAAAAATCGGATAATTTACCAAATGTAAATGGGAAAAGCTGAAATTTGGTTTTGAAATGCCTTATATCTTAAACAAACTGTAAATGGAAAATAAATTGTTTTCGGACGTTTCTAAAGATAAAGAAGCATTGGGCGACTTGGAAGCGGTTATCGAGTATTTTTACATCTGTCCTTTTAGCACTTTCCAAGAAAATTGAAAAGTGCTTATGTATTTGGTTTATCGGTCCGTCTGCCCACGCTCTAACTCCCACGTTTGGTGACCCTAAATCAGCCTTATCAATTGCATGAAAATCCGACTATATTTATAGTCGGATTTTAATGCAATTGATAATGCTTATTTAGGGTCACCAAAGCATGTTTGGTATTCCATATGAAGAATGTATGACTAATGATTCATTTACAGGGACATTCAAAAGAGTTCGATTATATTATGG
Source organism: Maratus speculifer (assembly GCA_964019185.1). Lineage (NCBI taxonomy): Eukaryota > Metazoa > Arthropoda > Arachnida > Araneae > Salticidae > Maratus > Maratus speculifer. The sequence goes on along the minus strand of OZ025289.1, from coordinate 170,873,968 downwards.
TATATAAGTAAAAATCGTTTGGAGCGTACTTTAACGACATACCGCTGTTTCTAATGTATTCAAACTAATATAAATCAATGAATTTATCTACGATTACGTTGAAACAGCATTTATAGCATTTTTAAAATAAATTTACAGGAACACGCAAAAGAATTGGTTACAGTATTCTCTTTGCTTAATAATTGCTGAAGAGTACGTTTTAAAATTTGGTACGCGCTTTTAAATGTAATTACTTTTTTTTCCACATTCCTCTTTACATATAAATTCTATAAATTATATACAGGACAGCCAAAACAATTTGCCTACCATTCTCCTCATTAGAGGATATTGCTGAAGGAAGATTTTCATTTGAAATATGTGTATCTCTTAAATGAATTACATTTTGGAATGCATATTGTTAATATATACCTATCGATGTATTATATACAGGGCTGCTAAAATTGTCGGATCATTTTCCGAATGTAGATGGAAACAGCTGAAAATTGATTTTGAAAAGCTTAATTTATTTTCACAAGGTGAAATGAGACGCAATATTTTAATTTTTTAAACGGTGCAGTTTTTTATATTATTCTGAATGTATTGGATAGTGTTTCATAATCTGTACTTGATGCATGACTTTTTATTTTTTAAAATATTTTCAACACATTTTTTCATTGTTCTTTTTTTTCACTTTTAAATACTAAAAATTGTTCCGAGTTTAACACACACCCGCCATACAGTGCTGCAGGTAGTGGGGATCTGTGTAGGATATTCGAACAGAACATATTTCATCCTTAATTTATAAGTAGTGGTTGTTTCCGAACAATAATTTCATTAAATTTCTTAAATTCTTATTTGAATTTCCCACCCTCTCGACTAATATATGTACGAATAAGCTTAATACCGGAGTTTCCTTCGGATATATGTTTGTTAAGGAATTCCTGGAGGTGAAAAGTAGAACTAACATATTTTACAGAGCAAACAGCAGCAGTGTAGGTGATTCTAATTGATTAATATTGGACTCTTAATTGCGTGGTGGTTATCATTAATTCTGAATAGAAATTTCAACAAATTTCATAAATTGCTATTTGTATCCCCATCCTTTTGGGTAATATATCTATGGAAAAATGAAAATCGAATTATCGTTCGGATTTAGGTTTGCTTACGAAAAAAGGCTCATTCTGGTGATGGAAAGGGAAACTGTAGCATTCTGATGCATTGCACGCCTATTATATCCGACCGCAGGTGGCGGTGATCCATATCGGATTTTCATACAAAACATACTGCCCCCGTAGCGGTGAAAAGTGGAACTAAAGTACTTTGTAGCACGTACGCGGTTAGAATTGTTGGTTTATAGTTAGTGTTAATTTTAGAATTGGGCTACGGTTAGGTAACAGTTAGGTTACATTTGGGTTATAGTTAGGTTTCAATTATATTACGGTTAGTCTTTCGTTATATTAAATTCCGGTTACGTTATAGTTAGGTTATGATTAAGTTACAGTTAGGTTAAGGTAAGTTGCAGTTAGGTTACGGTCAGAAAACGGATAAGTTGTGATACGGTGACGGTTAGGTTACATTTATGATATATTTAAGTTTTGCTCTGGTTAAGTTGCAGTTAGGATACAGACAGGTTGCGATTACAATACAATTAGGCGACGGTTAGGATTTTATTCACAGGTTGAACATTACTTATGTTTTGATTGAAATATACTTAATTTTGTTCTATGTTTCTGAAACTACATTACTATATATTAACCTTTTACCTAATCATTGATTATTAGATTTTAATCAAGATATAGTGGGATCTAGGAGTGATATAATTTGAAAAAACAAAATATTACACTTAGGATTTCAATGTGAAAAAAATTAAAAGTTACGTGACTGAAAGGATAAAAAGAAGCATTTTAACACGAAAACTGCGCAATTGTTGAACACATATTTCCTCCTCCGTTTCTTATTGAAGTCGTTTTAAATATTTGTTACTCTAAATTTAGTTGTTAATTTTTTTAAACCGATTTTTCTCACAGTCAGCGGTCACGTATTTCGAATTAGAGATAAAATCACAAATTTCAGGTTTGTTTGCTATTATTACCACGGACCCGGGTACCGCCAGGCGGGTCAGCTTGTTTAACATAAAAATAAATAAAATACAAAAAAATAACAAAGGGAATATTTCAAATTGTAAATTTTTTATTAGTCTTTTTTATTAAAAAATATCAATATTTTTATCGTAATTTTTTGGCATACGTAAGACTATTACTTTCATCATAAGGATGGTTTCTTCACTTACAAATATAAGTTGATTCAGAAAAATTCATATACAGGTTGAGTCATAAGTATCAAAACAATAGGCTATCTCTATAAATATTGCCCCTAGACCCATACTTCCAATAGCAAAGTTTCATAAAAAAGTGAATTTTTTGATAAGATAAGTTGCAACTCCATGGGCCGTTTATTTTTAAAAATACGAAAATTAAATTTTTATACTGCCCCCAGATCATAAAACTTCCAATTAGAAAAATTTTCCCTATCCATTCCTAAATTGAACAAAAGAAAATTCATTTCGATATTTTCAAAACTGAGAGAGTTATGACAATTTTAATAAATCGTGAGGTTTCAAGGGATCAGACACAAATTGAAATGCGTGTAATTGAAGAAACAATATTACTGTAATGTCCCCAAGCAACATTTTATTTGTATATTTATTTATAGAGTAAGTGTTTTGAATGTTTTGTGATGGTTAATCATATAATTTGTAAGCATTATAACATCATAAGATTTCTTAATAAAATATTTTTTTTAAAAAAAAAATTTAGAGTACATTAAAATTGTTACAACTCAAAAAATTATTTGTCGTATTGAATTTTTTTGCTTTTGATTAAATGAAAATGTCTAAATTTCAATTTTGATTCGGCATTTTCAATAATATTTAATTATTTTTTAAATAAAATTATGTAAAATAGCAATATAAAAATGATGCAATTTTTTCTATACAAATCATATTTTTAAAAGTAAATTTTCTGAGGTGAAAACTTCTTTCGGAGCGTTGGGCTTTTTTTTTTTTTTTTTTTTTTTTTTTTTTTTTTTTTTTTTGAGATGGTGAAAAACAATTGAACTCGCTAGACTGTTACCGTAACCGACGGTTATATATTTATGTCAGTTTAAAAATGAGAAATATTGAAATAAAAACATTTGATTCAGAAAAGTGCATTTAGTTTTAAACAAACATGGACTAATAACGTTTAAATGCTTTTTAAAAGTTTCTAGTTGATTAACTCCGTTCAGTATAATTTCGATTTCAGATTTTGTTTAAGTTTTCCATTCTCACCTTCTTTAATTGCTATTTAAATGCGTCAGTTGATTTAAACCACATTTGTTTTTATAAAGTCAATTTAACTTTTTTTTCATTATTTTGGCCCTGTCAACTTCATATTTTTCTTGTTAAAATTGCTATTGCATGATGCGTAAAAGGTGTTTCTAATTACGGACGACACTAGGTGTATAATTCTAGAGATACAGATATTGCGGAAATTGCACTAAAGCCTGTACAGAGGGCCACCTATTAAGCGATTCACACAAAAAAACTAATCAGCACCAATTTATATCAAGGACTAAGGAAATATAATTTTTTATTAAATTCTGTGGATTAGTTCTTGAGATGGAGTGCTCACAAAATTTATGTCATATACAGAGATACAAGATCAGTGACTCACAGACAAACATTTTGTAAAAGCATATTTATCTCTGAACCTTGAAACATGTGAATCCGTCGAAAATTGGAATTCAAAATTTTCTTGAATCCAATACTTTGTTCTTGTAAAGATAGAAGAGAATAAAAATAGGTGTAAAACCATCATAAATTTTGAAGCTGAATAGTAAAAAGTAGATTTTTGAAAATATTTCTGTGTAATTTATTAAAATATATTTCTAATGATTCTGTTAATAGAAGTAATTTTACCACTCTTACTATTTTTACTATACTTATTGCCTGCGGCAATAAGTTTTTAAGACACTTTTAATGAGAGTTTAATTAATTTCACTTAATTTAATAACACTTTTAATAACACGGTCCAGCCAATGGGTCATGCCACTTACGAGGCTGTCGCCAAGCTCGAAGTTTTGCTGACATCCAGCATATTTCAAGGACGTTTAAAGCAAAATCCTATACGATTTCATTTTATATCTAAAAGTTAGATTATTGTCTTTGATCGATATTTAATAATGCGTAAATTTATGGTCGATCCCTAAATTGTATTTCAAATGAGCTGATATTGCTGCGCTCAGAGGTATGCTTAAGTGGTGTAAGTCACGAATTTTGGAAAATTTTGGATTTTAATATCTTTCGGGAATATGTAGATATCGAGATGATTGTTTTTTTTCAATTCAGGAATGGATAAGGAAAAATTTTTCTAATTGGAAGTTGTATTCTCTGGAGGCCGTATAAAAATATAATTTTCGTATTTTTTAAATTAGATCCCCCATGGAGTTGTAACTTATCTTATAAAAAAATTCACCTTTTTTTATGAAACTTTGCAACTGGAAGTGTGGGTCTAAGGGCAATATTTAAGGAGATAGCCTATTGTTTCGATATTTATGACTCACCCTGTATGTGTCTTGAGATTACGAATAATGTGTAAAGACTTCGCAAATAAATAATGCATGTTTTTTATAGATAACCATAGATAAGTTATTCTCTTCTTTCTGTCTCAAACAAAATTGAGCCCACTACATTTTACTGAAACTATCTTACTATATTCACTAAGTAACGTCATCAGTGGACTCTCCAAAATAATGTAGCTGATACATTATAGCCGTATATAATTATTAATAATAAATTACCGAAAAATAGAACTACAGGTTTTATAATTATTTAATAATGCTTTAATAACACTTAAGATAATTTCACATAAATAAAAATACAGCTATGGATCAATGGTATCCTCCTTGATTGCAACAGTGGCACGGAGATAACAATTATAAAAAATTAGACCAATATTTTAAAACTATTTAACACATTCATAGTTAATAAATTTCATTCATAGTTTTATCACACAAGTTATTATTTAAAACATTCACATATGCATCTTTGATCTAAAATAAAATAGAGCAGTTTAAACATACTTATCTAGAGAGTTCTGATATTTTTTTTTAATTTACATAATCAAAGAAGTCGTGGTGTTGATATTCTAAAAAATTACTCTTTGATTATTAAAAATTTTAATTTAAAATCACAAGAAACAATGACTCATCCAACACTGTAAAAAATCTGCGCAATGTTCTTGACATTTACTGTGTAACATTCCTGAGTTTTCTCGGATTTCTCACGCTGATTCAAGAATACCGAGAAATTTGGTGTAATATCTTCCACAATGTCATGTAAGTTTTCGGAATAGTTGAGAAAGTGGAATTTACTGATTAACTGTGAAACGTTCCGAATATTTTCTGTGTAACCTTCCTTAGTTTTGGAAAGCATACTTTTTGATCTTTTGTGTAACTTTTCGGATTTATTGTAAAATAGAAATTATTGGTAATCTGCGCAAAGTCATATATGTTTTGTGTGTAACATTCCTTATTTTGTGTTTGATATATAAATTACAGAAAAATAGTTATTTTCCGTTTATGTCATTTTATTATCCCAGTTGTGAAAAGACTACGTGATCTTGCGCTATAAAAAATAGCATAAAGGTGCGTATACCCTTCTAATTGTGCATCTAAAGCTCTTATTCAAATTTCTGCCCTGTACAGCTCTTGAGCTATATTTTGCATATAAAAATCAACTTTTTGTGTGTGTATCATTTTGTTCGGTTAGTTATGAATCGAGTATGGAATCTAAAGTCACCAATTTTTACCGAAGCTTTAACTACGCATTTAATTGTGCATCTCGAATGTTTTTTTTTTTTTTTTTTTTTTTTTTTTTCAGTTTAGACTCTGAAGATTCTTCTTGGTCTTTGTTGTTGATATGATATAAATTACTTTTTATGTGTGGCTCATTTTATTGCCTCAGTTGAGAAAAAAAGACTATTGGATATAGAGCAACTAATTTTGGTATGAAAGTGCATATGCCCATCTTATTGAGCATTTTGAAACCTAAGTTTCCAAATTCGACCAATGATCGTTTTACGAAATTATTTTATTAGTGATTGTGTGACGAAATTTTCGATTTTAGCGCGCATTTTTTCACCAAATACCTACTATTTCAGATTAGTAATATTCGCCTTATTTAATCAGCAGTGCCAGAGTAGATTATTTTTTTTACAATGCCTGTCACTATTTTCGAATAGTAATCTCTCTGTCATTAAATAAAGTGATTATTACTTTCAGAAATAGTTTGATGTTTTTTGTTCCAAAGGATGAAAAAATTATCTTATATTAAAGGGAATGTTTTACATTTGTTGTAAGAGCGATGATCTGGTGATGTTAAACTGGAGTAAATTCGGATATTAATCGGTATTACGTCTTAAGCGGGTTCGACTGATTCCTAAAGCAAAAAATCTAGCATAAAATTTATTATAAGCAAAGACAACGCTTGAAGGGGAAAGGGGAGAAGCTTTGGCCAACTATTTTATTTTTCAAAATATGAGTCGATAACATGAAAGTAATCATATCAGTAGAGAAATGTTTAAATTTTGTCATCTCTCCCCCCCCCTTCTTTAGTATCTGCCAGCTACATATGTAAATAAAGGATGAAAATGTACAATTTTAAGGCACTTACTGGAAAATATTAAATTTTGTGGTAAGGTTATTCTGTCTAAATGTGACTCCTAAGTACGGTAATGATCATTTACTTAAAATCATAATGCAGGAATCCCAAATGCTATATAATAAGGCATTCGATCATTTACGAAACAGTAAGCACTTTTCTGCATTGATAACATTTTCTTAGATATTTTCGATTATATCGACATCGCTCATTTTATGGCGTCCCCATGTTTCGTAAATTTGTCGAATTTCCTTAAATTGCCTCTCGAGCTTTTAGCTTCAAAAGGTCTGAAGATTTTGAAGATCAAATAATCTTATTAACGTAAAGAAACTATGTCTGTTTCATTTAACTGACCAATAAACTGTTCTTTAAAAAAGTGCCCAATTTGTGGATTAGAATTTAAACAACTACCAAGTATGTTTGTATGGCATTATTCATATATTGTATTAAAATAATTAAAGCAAATTTTATGTCTAATTAAGCTGTCGTAAGTCGTATAACCCACCATTTAAAAATTTTCTTTAACTTAGCACTTAAGTATGTATTTAAGATTATCGAAATCGAACAATATACTTCTTCTTAAAACTTTAAGTCAAAGAAACTCAGTGTATATTTCTGTAAATTAAATGAAGGATTAAGTGAAAATTAAACAATATTTTATAGAATAAATTTGCGATCTTAATTTAAGAAAAATATGTTACATAAATTAAGAATTGCTGGATTTTTATCAGGTTTTTAAAGAAGTCAATACTTTAACTGCTGAATTTTTTAACATTTGTCAGGCATACTTTTTGAATGATATTTTCTTTTAAAAAATTGAATAATTGGAATAATTTAAGTGCATGTGTCTTTATTATACAAATCTGTACATAATTATTTACAGTAATCTTTCATTTGTATGTTAGTGTAAAATATAGATTAAAAATCAACATTAACCACTGGCCAGTGCGCAGAATTTTAATTATTGACAATTAACAAAGTTACGAGCACTTCATACAAAATCATATGAAGTGTTCGTACAGTTCTAACTATCAACATTGTAACTTATTAATATTTCTAAATTGCTAATTGATAGGATTACACTCAACTGAAAACTAAAATTGTATCTAACAAAAAATATATAACCAAGAAATTACCGTAGTCAAATTAACAATATTTAAAATGAGCTCGGAAATCCAACGCGTGTGTGTGTGGGGGTGGGGGGTGGAAGGTGTGTGTGTGTTTTTTTTTTTTTTTTTTGGGGGGGGGGGGGGGATAGGCAAACCCCAAATTAATTTCTATCTACGTATACAGGCATCCAAAAGTCTAAGAAAATAATATTAAAATTAAAATTTATTAAATATGAGCTACATTAGAAAAACTGCTCTCAATCCGCGTTAAAAGGCAGCGTAACACTGAGGATTTCTCAAACCTAATTTCCAAATTTGAATATATTATGTAATCAAACTTAAAATATGCATTATGACCATACTGAAAAACAAGCGTTCGGATTTCCGCGTTAGCAAGCCTCCCCCCCCCCCATAAAGTCCAAACAAAATTCATGCAAACGGAATCTTCTAAATCTCGCTTACAAATTTACTTTCAAAATTAAAATTTGTCAAATTAACATAAAGCTTCATAAAGGATTGGAAAGTACTCGAAGCCACATTACAGGGGACGGAGTAACATTGAAAATTTCTGTGATTTGATTTAAAATAATACAATTTTATGTCATTCAACAACTTAAATACACATTTACAAGTATATTAGAAACAGGAATTCTGGAAATACTCTTTCAAAAACGCTTCCAAAAGTAAATTTTTAAAAAGCTAACCGAATTACTTATTACAATAAGAATTTTAAAGAAAACGCGAAAAATAATCTCGTACTTAACATGCGTGAGCCTATTTCCACATTTAAATCGTAAAATATCAGTTTGAATTTATATCTTATTACATATATTGTTAAGATTTATTGGACTATTTCAGTGTCACTCAGTACACCTGGAATCGACAATTTTTTTAACATCTTAATTTTGACAAAGTTAGCAAATGCATTTTAAAAATTTCACAACACTACCTTTATAAAACATCGGGACAAATTTTATGACTGTTTGAGGTGTGTGTGGGGAGAAGTATGGGGGAAGTTTAAAGTTTGTTGCAAATATTATGGTAGTTAAAAAATATAATTAAGTATCCGAGAGATTAATCCATCTTTCTATTAAATATGTACCCAAAATTTGAAGCTATTCGGTAATTTTATTCAAAGAAAATGCAATTTAAAATAAACAATATGAAAGTGGAGGATTCCCCCCAAATAATTAACTGATAAACCTTTGGATTAACACATTAAGTGCCATGTCATTAACCGGTGACTGGCAGTGAACTTTTCGTTTTAGCCGCGTCAGTCACCGGTGGCCGACCAGCGCAAAATTATAATATAAAACTAAATATTATATTGTTTTAAGGAATTGCTAAAAAAGTATTTAAAATTTTTGTTTTATTTTATTAAAAGATATTAAGTAAACGGAAAGTTCAGTGTCAATCACCCATGACTGACGTGAGATTCAACGTGTTAAAAGAGTAATTTATCCTTCTAATAAAAGGAGACCAAAATTTGAAACTAAGTGGTTCTCGACAAGGAAAATCTAGGTAAAGCTTGAATTTGTTGGAGAGGGAGTGCTTCTTTTACACTTGATCGATACTTGACCTAACATTGTTGATTTGAATAGTCTCGCCTAATTTTCTAATAAATTGATACCCAAACTTCAAGGGAAACGGATAAATCTAAACAAAAGTTTTGTTTAATCCTATTTAAGAGGGGAGAGGCAGTTACCTGTTTTTTTTTTTTTTTTTTTTTTTTTTTTTTTCATATTTGATCTAGATCCCCCCAAAACCTGAAATAATCAGCTTTACAAAGTAAGTGGAATTTATTTAATAAACTTAAGCGAGTTTCATTGAAACATGCGTCTTATATAATACAGATTCATCCAAATTTCGGGTTAACAGTTTTTTAGCAGATTTTGTCAATTGGCACAATTTAATTTGCACAGGAATGAGATTCCTGGATTAAATTTATTAAAAGTAGCACTGACTTGAAATTGCGTTCCAAAATCTATTTTGTCATAAATGAAATTAATCATATTTTATAATAAGTCGGAGGAAGACATTTTAAGGAATTTCAGAATTAAACATTAAACTTAGACATTTCGAGATTTTTTTTTAAATTTTAAGATAAACTACGACCCCTGTTTTAAATATTTAATAGTGCATAGTAGCAAGCGTAATGATGAAAAAGGGATGAAAAAACATCTCTTGGCTATTAACTATCCCCTCCCACCAGCAGTGCTTAACAATCTTTGAACCAAAGAGTGTTATCTACTTTCTTTTCTAGTGTTTGGGATAATCGTCAATTTAGACTCCGAAAATTATAAACGAAGTTTTCCCCTTTCATCCCTGGTAAAGATATATATTAAAACCATCGAGTTTGGCGAGTAGCACCCATCACGTTTGCCGACTGAGGACGGTAAAATTAACCGCCACGTTTTATAGTTGTTACTCTACGGTGGAAATTGCCAATTTTATGCTTAGTGCACGGAGCTAACCAAAAAAGATATGTAAATAAAGAAACGTAAATGAACTTATATTGTATATCAATATCGAGGACAGTGACAAAACTGAGATCCGCAAAACCCTGCGACCTAGGGGGGGGGGGGGAGGGGCTTGGAAGTAATTGTATAAAATAAACATTTTAAACGATCATAAATGGTCGATCATTTTAGGATTTTAAGAACGAGTCATTTGTATTGAATAACGAATGTATATTTTGCGTACTCCCAACCTGATCTGCGCGTAAAAAAATCATACCCACAAGACGGTTCACGAATGGGGACCCCGTTTGGTTATGAGAAATAGATATATATTCTAGGGGGCCTTGAGGAAAATTTTGCAGAGAACTCAAAACTATAGTTACACTACTGATTGAAGATTTCGCAAAATCAATATATAATTGAGAATAAAATGTTTAAACGATGTATAAACCCATTTTTATCTAATAAATTCAAATGTTTCACTTAAAATCCAAAATATTGCAATATATTTTTCAAAATGGAATAAAACCCTGTATATTTCATGGATATTCATTTTTTGACTATGCGCAACATAACAACTGTGCACTTGCAAAAACCCCCTGTTTAAAAGATATATAATGAACATTTTGAAACTTTTTTATTTTTTGGTAAACATTCTGGGAATATACAAAAGTAGTTGTAGTACTTTTTGTATTGTTATTACAGCCTTTTGTAGGACACATATTCAAGTATTCTATGTTTCAAGCTAATGCATAATACAAAGTGTTTTTGCAAATGAGAATAACTTCTCCAATAAACATTTTGATTTTTCCAGAAACTGAATAAACAACATTGCATCCAATAATTTATGCATAAAAAATAAAACAGATAATATGCTTTTTGTTTCTTTGTAGACACCTTGGATAATAATCAAATCTGAATGTAATGATAGTTCTTAACGGAAACAAATGGAGACTTTGGAACAGCAGAATTAAATTCAAGTATTGAAAGCAGCTCTTTAAATGTTAGCAGTCACTTGTATATTAAAGCACCCATTGCGCGAGGATTTTCAGATTCATTCCCATCATTTTTCTTCTACGCTAACTAAAGTTTTAAATGAAGATTGCTTGCAGTGGACAGAAAAATGAGTTACTGAACCATTTAGCTTTGAGAATCTGCAGATACACAGACAATTCCTCTACAGCTGAACGAAAGCAAGTAGAAGATATTATTTTAATTGAAGGTGTGGAATTAGTACACAGTGTAGTTTTGACAATCTCTTTATATTATTGTTATAACATAAAATATTCTCTCTCAAAGGCACTAGGACTTACGCTTTCATTGGACTAAAATTGTTGAAGTTGAAACATGGTAGTGTAGTTCCCCGAAGTTACTTTATGTGAAAAATTAAGCAAACTGTGATAAAATTCTAGATTGTAATTTTAACCATAGTATCAATAAAATGTTGTGCATATTATGAAAGTTCTGTGAATATTTATTTTTGATTATATTATTTTTTAATTGCATAATATTCTCGATATCTTAAGTCGAAGGGATTCTAAAAAAGTATTATGTGATAGCTAATTGTTCAGTTGAGTCATTTACAGGTATTTGTAATATCAAAGAGAGAAATATACTTTAATTGAAGTATCAAGAGTACACTGTATTAAAATTTTCAATTTTTTTTAAAGGTTATCTTCTTTTGGCAGCTAAATATTCTTTTTTCCCCTTGTATCTCTTGACATCTGAAATTGAATTTTGTGCTTTAACCAAATGAATGAGTCTCTTTAAATATGCTAATGCTTAAATTACAATTAAAAAGTTATTTTTGACTATAATTTTAAAATCTCTTTCAAAAATGTGTGCATATTTTAACTTATTTTGAAAGTTTGTGTAATTAAACCTTAATGGTTTGGATAATCTTTTAAAAGAATTATGTACTGTATAGCACATGCATCAAAAACCGTTTTTGATTGATTACTGTGATATTATATTAATTATTTAAGGAATAGAATTATCAAAGGTAATTGATCGAATTTAAGTGAAGATAGTGGAGTAAGGGTGGGGGGGGGGGGGAAGCATAAAATAACCACATACTTCCCCAAAAAGAGCAGGTATTCAGATACTGTAAAAAAAAATTTAAGAATGCTTTGATAGATTAAATATACCATTTTATGCCAAATAACTAATCTGTTGTACTAACCAAATGACAAGTTGATAATCTGTTTAAAATATTAAATAATATGACAAAATTATCTAAAGGTTATTTTAAAAATGCACAATTGCTTTGTATGAGATTTTGCCAAAAATGTATACTTTGTGTTACATTATCTCTTAATTTACACCTTCAAATTGGTAGGTTGAGCTTGATATAAAAGTGGAAAAATTTAAGCATGTCTTTTTGTAGATCACAGCACAATATCACTCATTTAGATATTTCTTTGGTTTCTGAAGTGTGTATTTATCATAATTTATCCTTGCATCAATATTCTAACCAATTTATTTTTGTAAAAGTAATTTTAATATATCCATGATTTAAAAATAGATTTTACTCATAGATATCCTGTGTTTTTTTTAGATTTGTGTTATCAGCTGAAAAATGAAAACAACTAATTAGAAATATTTTCAATACAATGTTTAACTTTCAGCTGTGTAATCATCGTTTATATTCTCAATAAAGATTACTAACTCATTAATCTGTATCATGTTCAAGAACCAAACTTAACTCTAACTCTAAGGCATCTTAAAACTCTTTGAATAGCATGCTGGAAATTAGAAGTAACTTATTGAAAAGGGCCTCAACATACTAGATTATAGATTTCTGGACTTTTCAGATTTGCATAATTTTCCAGACAAATTTTTGGTAAAGTTCCTGTGAAAATCTGTGGCAGAATTGCTGCCACTGGATATCCCAGGAACATTTGCCGTATTCCGTGAAATGTTTCAGATCTTTTCACAACGAAGAAACTTAACTGAGATTTTATGTGTAAAGTTCCAGGCTATAGGTTTCAGAGTTTTTCAAAATGAAGAAACATAAATGAATTTTCATGAGTAATGTTCCAGATGATAGGTTTCGGAATAGCGGAACCTAACTGAGATCTTATGAGTAACATACCATATTAAAGATTTCGGAAAATTTCAGAAAGGTGGAACTTAACTGAGATTTTATGAGTAGCATTCCAGATTATAGGTTTCAGAGCTTTTCCGATTGAAGGTATTTAACTGAGATTTCACGAGTAATGTTTCAGGTTGTAGGTTTCAGAACGGTGGAACCTAACACAAAATTAATGAGTAACGTTACACATAAAAGGTTTCTAGACTTTTCAGAATGGTGAAACCTAACTGATATTTCATGAGTAATATCCCAGATTCAAGATTTCTGAACTTTCCTGGCATATGTAAGTTTCCTGGCATTTTTTGGATTAAATTCCTGGGAAAACCTGTGGCAGAATAGCTGCCACATGTTTTCTTAGGAACCTTACGCAAAATTTTTTACAGTGAATGATCATACGAGTCGAAAATTCATCGATTTCAGTATTTTCTAATAGAAAATATATTCTTAAATTAGTACGAAATTTTATGCATATAAACTATATTAATTTTTAATAACTATTACTAACTATTTATTTTTTAATAAAAAATAATACTGGTATTTACCTGGAAAATAATCATAAGTTGCTGCAGGAATACTGCAGCACAACTATGCTGCAGGAATGTTAAATTTATTAATTTACCTTTTGTATTTTATTTGCGTCCACGTTCTAGAATATGCTGATACATAATAAATGTGATTAATGTGACTGATAACAGTGTAATTATGACTGTTATTCCATGAAGTCGTTTTACTTCCAGGGGGTTGAAGTGTCTTCGGTTTTATATATTTTCTTTTTATGTAATTTTTCATTTTTTTAATCGTAAAAACATATAACATCGATTTTTTTAACTTATTTTACTTCTTTTGCATATTTTGAATGTGTGATTTGTTACACATCTTTTATAACACAGTTGTTTTGTATTGTAAAGTAAAAAGAGGCATGAAGGGATGGACGAAGGAAGTGGAATTTATTACGATTTTAATACAATTAAATTTTAAATTCCTTTTTCAGTATATTATGTATGCAACTTTATAGATTATGTTATTATTGAAGAGATATTTATATACTGGTACTGAACATTCTATTTATTTTAAGAACAAGACATATGAGGAGCCCAGAAGCCTAGGGGTACAAGTGACAAAATTTAGATTTCGAGTAAATTGAGTTCAAAGTTACACATCGACTGCAATTGAATGAATTGAGATATGAAAATTTTGCTTATTGCTTAGTGATACTTAAAATCTTGTTTCAATAAATGTTTAAAAAAAAGTGGAATAAGATATTTTTTTAATTTATAACTAAGCAATATTTATCATCATTCGTCACTTATACCCCTTGGCTTCCAAGCAGTAATGAAAACTGCTTGAAAACTAAAGGGTACAAGTGCCGAATGAACACAAGAAATGAAAAAATTTTTAAATAAAAAATTGTATTTATGAAAAAATTAAGATTAATTTTGATACAAATAAATCAAAGGACAAAATTTTGTTTTAATATTAATTCTAAAAAAGGAAAAAATATGAAATAAAAAAATGAATTTACGAAAAATTTATGAACAATGTTGATATAATGAATGAAATGAAAAACTTTTATTCTAATATAAGTTTTAAATTTTTATTATAAGTTTAGAAACATTGGAATTTCATAATTTTTAACACTTACCAACAAAGTTGAAAAGGGAATATGATTTTGGTTTGTCTGTCCGTCTGTCCTAACTCTCGTAAATATATTCGGATTGCCCTGAAATTTTTGGGAATTATTCGTGTTTACTTCAACACGAACTTATTGCAAATGACTCTTGCAATGACTCTCTGCAACTTATTGCACATATTTCTAACATGATTAGTTTATTTACAGGGACAATCAAAAATTTTCCGTTACATTACGGGTTATGGGAAATATCGTTTTAAATGAATTTGAAATATGTTACACCTTGTCACATGTTAAAATTTATATGCATTTATTCATTGCACTAAAATAGACATTCTATAAAATCTGAGGTGAAAAGAATAGTTATTAATTATTTACAGGACCATACAAAGATTTACATTACCTAATAATAAAGCGGGAATTGTTTGCGACTTGTTTTTATTATATTACAATTTTCATGTATAATAAAATTAATGTATATCGCTGAGGCTTAATATAAATTATTTCGCACATAATACAAAGTACACAGTATTTACAGGGACACAAAAAAGATTTCAAATAGGACCGAATTTCTATCCGAATTACTGTATAATTATCGATGATGATTGATGGATAAACAAAATGCTATTTTAATTATGATTTGCGCTTTTAAGTTTCACTAAATATATACACTTGTATGATATGTGTAAATGCTATAGTTCATATACAGGGCTACACAAAAATATATTCGTAAAGGTTACAGACTATGAGCGTACTTTACTTAAAGATTTCTTTTAAATAAGTCTTGTATTTCTACGTTGAACTGCATTCAGTTTACTAAGAAATGCTTGTAAAATATAGGTAAAATGATATACAGGATCAAACACAAATTTTTATACATGGTCATCGATGAATGATAATTTCTGGAAATGTGATTTCAGTAGTCTTAAGTGTGTTTAATTTGAAGTAAATTTCAGCTAAATACTGGCGTATAATAAAGGTTCAAGATAAACTACAGGATGAACAAAAGTATACAAGTGTGCTTCCATCTATTAATATAAACTGCTGAAAGAGAAATTTCAAACTGTTAAGCGTTTTCTTGCTAAACTAATTTTTCCCATTATACAGTATATATCAACCAACAAATAAAACATAGGGCTGTTAAAAAGTATCAGAATACATATTTGGCAATGGACTGTAACACTTTATTACCCTCAATAGCAAAAATTTTTAAAGATTTCAGGGAGTGTTCGAAAGTGTTTCATAATCCATGCTTAACGCATGATTTTTCTTTCTTTATAACAGTTAAAATGCATATATTTAATGCATAAAAAAGCAAATGGCTTTGTATGTATGTCGTTGGTCGTGCTTCTGCTATATAGACGTTAACGGACACAACTGCACTCATACCCCTTGGCCTCCAAACGTTTCACAGTTTTGGGAAAGAGGTTAAGTGACTGACCCCTCTAACTCAGTACATAATGAAAAAATCACTCTTAACTCTTTACCTAGACATATTTCCAGATATCCTGTGCACTTAACTATTTTTTTTTTCAATTTTGTCACTTATACCCCTTGGCTTCTGGGCTCCTCATACATGATAGAAAGGAAATCCTCGATTTGTAATTTCTAATATTTGCAAGGAAAATTTGAAATATATATTTATGACATATCTACATAATTTCAAATGCCATAAAAATAACAGCAAATACTGCAAATCCTTTGGAATAATCGCTGCAATATTCGTGTGTATTCAACTAAACAAATCCTACTCTATGTGCAATATTTGAAGTGTGTTGTTAAATTTAGCTCACGCTTTGCTTATTCAGTTTCTAGTAAACTGTCACACGAATAATCTATATTAATGTATCGTTATAATCCCTAAACCGATGTTAATGTAATATACGTTTATGCGCTATTTAATTAATAAAATAAACAAATCTAGAAATACTTTTAAAAAACTGTGCAATAAAGGTTGTAAATGGATTTCCTATGATAAATTATCTTCTTATTTTTGAAATTTAATGTATGTCTATATGTATATCTACATAAATTTAGTTGTTTTTTATCATAATTTACGTATTAAATAATTGAAAGGTAATTGTAATATCTTAAAGTGATATAACTTTTATAAATGATTGAAAATTACGTTAAAAAACATAACATGATTTTTTACGATAATCGAATACATTAGTTTGAAATATTGAAAGCTACAGAAGGAAAATGAACCATACGTTTATTTCTGCCTGATTAGGTTTCGCTCTTTACATTTTACAATTATATATTGTAAATTAAAACGATATTTACAATAACATCTATAACTTAAAATGTCTTTATCAAATATTTATTAAAAACTATCTGCAAATATTGGATCCAAAATATATATTCGAATTTAAAATAAATAACAGAATATAGTAAAATTTTCTTGAATTACCTTAACAGTGGTCTCTAGGTATAAACCGAGAAATTTCGTTCATGATTTATTTTATAAATGCATCATGTTCCGAATTCTAAACTAAGAAATATTTTATGAAGTTAATTTTCTTTTTGGAATGAAATCATGTGCTTTTACATCAAGTTTCTCGTGAGAATTTATCAAAATCTTATAAAACAAGATATTTATTCCAGTTAAATGTTAAGACTTAACGAACTATAGCTTTGTATTTACAAAATAAAATTGAATTGCAGTAGATTTTATAGCAGTTATTATTACTCTTGGTTATAACGTCTTTGACGGATACATTTAACAAAAAATAGCTTTTGAACTCCACCAGTAAAGTATCCTTACTATTTTTACCAGTAATTGTTATTTTATTATTAAATATATTGTTCTATATATGTATGTGATACTGTACAAACCCAAATTCAGGTCAAACTAGACTGGTCTTAGCCAAACTAGTTTAACCTAAAATACATAGAATAAACAAGTTTTTTGTAAAACTAACTAGCTAGTTTTTATCTTGGGTAAATTAGTTTGGTCTAACGCACATCGTATAAACTAATTCAGTCTGTGCAATATATATATATATATATATATATATATATACAGTGGAGCATCGTTTATACGACGCCGAAGGGACTACCGAAAAACGTCGTATAAACGATAACGACGTATAATCGATTTTCCCTTTCAAAGCTAGAATTAATTTTGTTTTCACTTAATTTTAATATTTAACTTTATGATTTGCATAAATTTGTAAATTAAACAAAAATAAATAAATAAATAAACAAACGACCAAAAAACGGGGGAGGGAAGGGGGAATTAGTAAGCAATTTAAATATGCGTACCTTTATTTATGTTTCCCCTAAAGGTTGCTCATTTGCAGTACATCATTTCCTTTCCATTTAAAGTCAAAGATCAAAAACCCCTCGTGAACAACTAAAAGTCGCCATTACTGATAATAGTTAGAAGGATAGTCTATTTGCAGCTTGAAACAGATCGGGAAAGCTGACCATCCCCGAAAAAATAATGATCCCTATCAGTGTAATCTGTTACACGTAAGCTGATTTTTCAGACTAATCGAACACCAGCCCACATTTTTATAATGTGGAGTGCATTTAAACACTCTCTTTTGAGTGTAATCTGTTACACGTACGCTGATTTTTCAGACTAATCGAACACCAGCCCACATTTTTATAATGTGGAGTGCATTTAAACACTCTCTTTTGGTGTCATTCATAGCTGCCAACTTCCGCTCGTTCGTAAAATACACAAGAAAAATAAAATTAAACCTATACAAAATCGAAAAATCGACGTATAAACGATTTTGGGCGTTGTATAAAAGATATATTTTAACATTAAAATGAATAGGAATGAATCGGGACCACATTAAAACGTCGTGATATATGAGTGATCGCCGTATAAACGATGCTTTACTGTATATATATATATATATATATATATATATAATCGAAGAGAATATTGGAAGATATTAATTCCAAAGTAGGCCCCATTCGGGAAATTAATAGGATGACCTCTAATGCTGTCTCTGATTTCAGGTCCAACCAATATTCAATGAAAACTGGCGTTTCATTCTATCAGCAGTTCACTGACAACGATCCATTCGAGGATGGTACACCGTATTTTCATAAGGATTTACCTCACACGAAAAATATTCGACAGATCTCACAAGTAAAATATCTGAAGTACTCCATAGGCAAAAATCCAAATACCCCACAGACAATATAATTCTGCCGGCTTATATTGTACATTAGGGTGGATCGAAATTTTTTTTCACAGTGTCAAAACCTGCCTATGCGGAAAAGATGTTCTCCTGGATGGAGATTAAGGGAAAAATAATTAAAAAAATTAATTTTAAATTTTACTATTGCCACAATAAGGTTGAATGTCGAAAAAAAGTGAAAAAAGACCTAATTTTGGCTAGATGATTTTTAATTCAAAATAATAGTTTAAAAAATTATTCAAAACCTGTCTATGCGTAAAAGATGTTATATTATATGCTGAGTATGAGAAAAATAATTAAAAAGAATAATTCCAAAATTTAAATCTGCCACAATGTGGCTCAAATTTATGTATTTGAACGTTTTTACAGTAAAAAAAACAATGTTTTTTTGTCAAATAAAATATGAATTTTAGAATTTTTAACATTTATTGCAGTGAGGGGATATTTATTTTATTACAAGATTAAAACTTTAGTTTCTTATTTAACAGCTTATTTATTATTAAATCAAGAAAAATCGTCATTACAATTGGCAATAATGACATTTGGTATTTAAAATTGGCATGAGATTTTGTAATTCAATTCGACTTTTATAAAACCATCTTTTAAATATTGTCCATACACAACAAAAATGCTTCCGTGACTATTTTCATTATTAGTTTTATAGAATGAGCGTTGCGCGAATAGATATTATTGATAGCAGATGTTATTGCCGCTGGAATGATTGCTGGATTTACTATTGCTTCAGAAATCATGTCGTTACTAAATCCCTCAGTTAGTGGAGGTTCGACACATTTTCCTATTTAATTAAATCTATGTAATCCGTCGCAAAAGGTCAAAAGCTGGTAAATGGAAATTATAGATATTATTTTATGTAATGATTAGGGTTACAGAACGTTTGATTTCAGTCGTGCGCTTTTAGAATTCAGCTACTGACATAAATGAAAAGACAAAAAGCTTCTCACATGCAGCGAATACATATTTTTTTTATTCTACCAGTGAAACATTTGTGCCCAGCCGCGGTTCCACCCACGCTGCGAAAACATGACGTAGTGGAACCTCATTAGTGTGTAACTATCATAAAAACCATTGTAGTGGACGCTTGAAGATCAGTTCCATATTTCGAATAACACATTCTTTAATATCTATATTAACAGATATTCCTTCACAACCGATCGCAACTAACTTTGTTACATGTATATTATCACATGACAAAAAAAATGTGCGTCGTGTTTTCAAATTGTTTGGACCTCTCCCAGAATTTATATATATGTGGTCCATGTATTCGGAACCAAGTCATTTTTTAAAACATAAGTCTGCTTCTATTATGATTTTTCTTCGGTTGTCTTCTAGTGATGTAGTCTTGTCTTTACACCTATCAAAGTTTAAAGAAAACGGCCATGATCATAATCTTTTACAAATGAGTAAAGCGAATGCCTAAAACGATAGAGTGGTCTTTGGTTTGTTTTGTCATGCGGACTTTTTTTCTGTCAATAGCATTCGACTGATAGTTTTGTGAGATAATGCCCACATCTTGAAGTGCACCTGACACGATGACAGTACCTGCTGGGTTGGAAATGCCCAAACTGTCCAATATTATGGCTGATACCAATTTTTGTCACTACATGTGGTGTGGCACATATCTCGTCAGCATTTTTGCTTTTCAATGATAGCTGATGACGCAGAAAAGTGAGTTTGCTCGCACTACGTCGGTTTAGCTTATACATAATATTCATATTCATATTCAAATCTATTGAACTGAAAAAAATAGGCAGTGTTTTCGGAAATGGTCCAAAAGACTGTAATAGCTTTCAATATCTTATTTTGTTTTATAAGAAAAAAGAAGAGCGCAATATTTGTCATGAGCGCAATATTTGCCCTAATTTTTCTTAAAATACTGCAGTGGTAAATTAATGAGATTGAATCTCATTTACAGATCACTTCTAACTTATTAGAAACTCCTCACTGGCAGGAAATAAATAGATGTAGACCTATTCCTTGCTTCGGTTATTTTTTAAATACCAATCTATAAATTTTTTAACGTTTTTGTAATAGGAAGCATATTTATTGGCATAAAAGCTAGCTTCAAAGGTCTGACTTGAAAGCCAGACCCAAATAGGGGGTACTTCATATATATATATATATATATATATATATATATATATATATATATATATATATATATATATATATATATATATATATATATATATATATATATATTTTAAAGCCATGGTACAGTAATATTTAAAGTATACTCAACTACTTAATACACAAGCAGACAAATCCTTCAGGGAAAAAACTGTAACTGACAGTTTTTCGAAACTTTAAACCACTTGCAGCAGTAATAAATTTCGAAATTAATTTTTTTTTCCTTAATCTCCGTGCAATATAATATCTCTCACGCAAAAATAGGTTTTGATTGATATTAAAATGATTATTTTGCGTCAAAAAAAATCTAACCAAAATTAGATCTTTTTCCATTTTTTCCAAATTTTATCGAATTTTCAACTTTTTTGTGTCAGTATAAAAATTCGAATTTATTATTTATTATTATTTTGTACTTAACCTCCATACGATATAAGATCCTTTTTACATTGTTGGATTTTAAAAATTGTTAAAATAATTACTTTTTGACAAAAATCATCTAACCAAAATTCGGTCTTTTTTCAATTTTTTCGAAAATTCAACCCTTTTGTGGCAGCATTAAATTTTAAAATTATTTTTTTATTATTATTTTTCCCTTAATCTCCATACAATAGAACATCTTTTCCGCATAGGTAGGTTTTGATGAATGGTAATTTTTTTTTCGCCATAGACAATCGATACACCCTATTGTACATCTCTATTTCAGAGCAATCTGTGATCAAGAGCACCATATCCAATATAAAGTTCACTCTCAACCGTGGAAGAAGGTAGAAAGACAAAAATGAAATCCTTTGGGAAAATTTCCCATTCAGTCACACAGAAACGACATCCCTATCGACAATTCTAGTAAGGTCTCACATTATAAGGAAATGATTCAAAAATACTCCAGTTTGAACTTGGCACCGGTGCAGCATAATAACATAGCTAAACAGAAAAAGGGCAATAAAATATTAGAGCTGCAAAATTTAAAGATTATTTCTTCACCAGTTAACAAAATTGGGTTTAATATTCAATGAATCATATAATTCTGGGGTCATATGGATTTTTACTCGCTAATTTGCTCCAGGGTATTTGATGTCTTTCAGAAAGGCGCCAACGGGGTTTCTAGTTAGAGGGGGGATGACGTGCTTAGTGATTGGATGGAATGCGTGAACTTGGCAAAGATTAGCGCAATGTGAGAACTTAATATCTCTGGCGTAAAAAAAAAGTTAAATGATTTAAAAGCGAGATCGACTCGCAATGAATGCTCGTTTATCGATTAATACTTTAATAAAAATTGAAAAAAAGGTATTAAGAAACAAATATCAAATGTTCCAAAATATAAAAGAAAAAAATAAGTAAGTTGGTTTTTAGGAAGTGTGATATTTTTTAAGAGAATGAAGTTTTTAGAATAAGAAATAAAATAATGTATTAATTAAAGGTGTTTGACTAAAATATTATTTATATGTTGAAATATTATTAAAAAGGCAGGGATAACACGTAGGGATGGAAAGAATCTTGAATAACTTAGTTAAAATAAAATGTAGAAATTTTGTTTATTTTCACACGTGTGTATTTATATATTTCATAACGAAATATATTAGCGATATTTCTTAAAATGTATTATATTCAATATTTTCCTATTTTTTTAATAATATATATTATTTATTCTAAATATCTTACATTTAAATTCTCCTTAATTGAAAGCGCGTATATTAATGACCTTTTATTCTATAATTTAATTTAAAACTTTAAGTAATTTCGTCATAATTTAAAATTAAACTATCTATTATATGCCAACTGAAGTTAATTTTTATGTTCGACTGATTTCAAAAAACACCTATTTTTCTTTTTCAAAGTTCATTCTACGAACATGTATTTCCGCTCCCGACTTGTCAACTTAAAATGTATATGACGTTAAGTGGGAGCACTTTTCATCTAAGCCACAGTCTATCTCTCTCTCGATTAGTGAAGACAATCGTCTGAGAGCAGCCGCTTTTTAGTGATTCGGGTTTTTTGTTCTATTCAGCGCTTGGCAAACGCTGTCTCCTACCGCTGTTTTTACAAAATTCAGATGCAAGGGTTCGGATGAAAATTTCCCCGCCTATTTTCAAATATTAACTAAAATATGTCTGGTCCTTTTTATGTGGTATAATTTACGAATTACTGAATCAGTATCTTTCGAATGTAAACATACTGCATCGCACCACACAAAGAGTTTTATCCTACTGTATTACACATGAATTATTACATACCTTGCTTGTCAAATAAATACATTGCAGCGTTAATAGAGTCATCTATTTTTTTGTAAAAAATTCTCAGTGGTAATCATTGCCTGCAACTCTAACATGTTTCCTAACTGTATACAAATTTCGACTGTAAATTTTTGTAAACACAATGGGATATTAACTATGGACTTTTACTTTATGCACCAATATAACGTGAAATTGCCAAATTACTACATACATATTAAATTGAATTTTTTGTTAAAAAATTAAAAAATTCTGAAATTAAATCAGGAGAAGATGGTTTTGTTTTTGTTTTAATTTTAATAGAAACGTAAAAAATGATTTAAATAGGTTTTTGAATAAAACCAATATCTATTAACAATTGCTACAAACTGTTTTCCTAATTTGTTAGAACTATCCTCTTGAGTATTAAAAAATTAAATTCACTTTATTTTGTTCAAAATTAAAAGTTTTTAAAATTTAAAGTGAAAAATATATTTGGTTTTCTTTTTCATTAAAAAGTAAAATGTTTAATGTTGTGCAATTACAAGGCAAAAAATATCTTAAAAAGTATTATTTAAGTATTATTTAAGTATAAAAGTATTCTTTAAGTATTTTGTTTCAAAAGATATTGATAAATAGTTATAAATAATTCTAAGGAACAGTTATCATAAGTTAATTTGGAAACTCAAAATTATCCTCTAAAAAAAAGCACGGAAAAAAAAACATTCTAGCTTATTTTGTTCAAAATTTAAAAACTTCTGAAATTAAAAATGAAAAATATATTCTTATTTCTCTATTCATTTTTATCATAAGACGTAAACTTTTAAATTGTTTTGTTTCCAATACGACAAATTTTTAAGATCGAATTAAGTCTTACCTAAAGAAGCAATATCAGTAAACTTTGTCATGCATATAATTATAGATGAAAAAATTTAGTCATCTACTCAATAAGAAAGTTTTCCAGGGAATTACAAACATTTTATGAAATATATAAACGAAAAGTTATCTTGAAGCGAACTGAATAAATAATTACACTTCAATTCTTCTTTCGGAAACTGAATGGGAAAATTTCTGAACGATCTTAAATATCTACTTTCAAGATAACTAGAACTAATTACGATTTCTTTAACTTTCTTATCCGAAAAGTGACTCTTTTGAACTGATGTATCTGGTATTCTTTTAGAATTGAAAATTGTTCCAATTCAAGATAATTGAATTCTAAATCTTTAAATGTATTTTAAAGATATAATGTTTCCGAGTTCTATTTTAATTTTTAATTGTTTATTTTATGTTTAGCTTTTTACTGTAACCGAGATTGTACATTGCTTGGAATATTCAACAATACAGGTGTGTTACTGTTTTTTTATGACGGCCGATTATCTGAACTACGGATATCGGTCTGAAGGTGAGTGGAATTTCTAAGGGATCTTAACCTGTAATTATGCAGGATTACCCAAGTTTCTAAGAAAGCCAAGGAAAACTCCGAACGTTTAGGCCAACGGGCGCGATTGGATTCAAACCCAGCACTAGTTACGTAGAGCAGCTTCGAGAGCATAACCTCTCAGCCACTTGTGGGAATTCAACAATATACATATTGATTTTCATATATTACACTAAAAATCATGTAATAATTTGATTATTAATTAGTTTTACACTGTTTTTACGTGTCCAAATAATATAAGGTAAATGCACGAATTAATCGGCGACTCTTTTGTAATTGGCCACAGTGAGATAAAATACTATTTGAATAGCTTAATTTTGGTACCAAATGAAATTTTATAGTTATTATTCTATATGCATCTGTCTTTCATGCATGATAAACCATCAGTAATAAAATTTGACCATTTTGTATTTTAAAAGTTAATATATTTCTGTTTCTGGTTGCTGACAAATAACCATTTTTCCTTCTTTTTTTTTTTTTTTTTTTTTTTTTTTTTTTTTTTTTGTCTATCGATGATGACAGAATGTTTAATTTTTATCATTTATTACACATAAATGTGTTGCGGTAAAATTGTTTCTGAATAATCAATGCATATTATAAAAAAAAGGTCTTCGAAAAAAAATTCTACGAACTTATAAGTGTACATTTAAGTTTGTAGTTCTTGGTTTTTAAGGTACTTAATTGCATAAAATATTTATCACTTTGAAAAAAAAGAACCTGCATTACTTTATGATGATGCATGTGTTTAAAACGAGTATAAATGAAATTTAACGTAATCTAAAAAAATATATCATCTTTAAAACTGCAGAATCTACCTTTAAAGCATGTGCAAAAAATTAATATAGAAATTATACTTATGGGTTCTACAAATTAAAACCCGTCACATTTTGTCGAAAGAAAGTATTTAAGAAGAAATTGTTTCACCGACTTTTAATAAACCTTCAAAATTATTTACAGTGAAAAATACACCCTATATTGTTAAGTTTTTTAACAAATAATAAATAAAAGAAACTATTTTTAAAAAACTCAGTTTTAGAAATGATTAAATTGTAAACTTTAATGGTAATGTAAGAAATTAAATATAATATAGGTCTGTTATCATGACAATGTTGTCAATTAAGGCCATTATACTTGGTATTAAAAAATGTAAAACAGCAAATCTTACTCCACTTTGACACTATCATAGAATTTCTCCGCGTGAAATATTATATCAATCATCATCATCACCATATCTAAATCTATATATGCACTGCTCATATTTGTATTCACCTTTTTTACGTATCAAATTACATTTCAATTTTTAATTTAGTTCTCAAAGTCATAATTTAAAGCTATTCCATTTTCTAGTTTTAGCATTTTTAAGAGGAGTAAATGCTACCTTTCTAGCCGAAATATATTTAGCAAGAATGCATAAAACGAATTACGAAAACATTTTTTTTTCACAATCATTTTGAAGTTATCTTTCGTTCTTAATGAGAAATGCAAACCAATCAACAGTTCACTTAATTAAGAATTACTAAAAGGGAAAAATGAAAGTAAACTGTCTCAAAAAGTCTTTTTTTTACAGAAGAAAAAGAATATCATTAATAACCTTGATTGAAATCTCTAAATGAGTTCACTGGTGTGTAAGGCTTGTTGTTTTACTGTGATGTGATAACACAGAATAATTGTTGCAAGTTTCATATTATTTTGTAATTAAAAATAGATATAATTATAAAAATAAATAAATTATATATTGTGTTGCAAGATTCACGTATCTCAGAAAGGAATGTTTTATTTCCGACGTAATGGAATTTCGATTATTTTGCCGTTATTTTTATCAAAATCTATTTCATAAAAATATATGGAGAAAAAATGTCTATTAGTTGTTTTTTTCTGTAGTTTAATTTATAGTAAATCTAGCTTTTGTTGTTAAAAACTAATTTCTAGAACGAGTTAACATATGTGGGGGAAAAGAATAAATATAAAAGTCCCTGTCGGCTGGGCCGGAAGTGATTTCGAAGAGTACTTATTTAAACAAAAAATAATAAAATACAATTAGAGATAATTTGCAAAAAATATTCTTTCGCAGAAAATATACTATCTTCAAAAATAAATTTAAAAACTTTATATTTGTGTATGCTTTTTTTAACGACTTTAATTGATGCAATAAACCCTTTCTTAACAAGTATTTTCAATTCTAGAATAAAAAGTCAATGAGATATTGCATTGCAACTTGATATTGTTGCAGCTTTCTGCTGCTTATGGCACTGACATAAAATATAGCTAATCTTTAATGAAATTCTATCAACATCAATTTGTAACAATAATTATTTTTGAAATCAATTTAGTATTTTATAGGATTTTATGAAAATCTTAATTTAGAATGTTAATAGAAAACTTTTCGATCACCTTATTGTTTTAAATTTGAAATTTTTTTCGAAGATTTTTAAAAAACATATGCTTATTTTAAGTAATTAACGCGACAAACTTCATGTTGTTAAACGTCTCATTGAAAAAAAAAACGCAATTTAGAACATGTGATGCTCATGCAATATATAGATCTTTATGATACACACATTAAATAGTTGTAGTGACAAAAATTTAAAATATAGTCTGTGGTGGATCAGGCGCTTTTATCATGGATTTACAGCCATTTTCAAAAAGATTAGGCATTTTCTCGAAATTTATATCAGTTGATATTGAAATCGCTTTTCGCTCTTTTTTACCTCTTTTAATTTTTGAAATTTTCGAAAACAGTTCTTATAAAGCACTAACATCTTAAAATAAGTAGCATGCCAATCTTTAAGTTGCTATCTCTTGCAGTATCACAAAAGTGAAAATTTAGAAGATTTTTTTTCCCCATTGTGGTAGTAATATCGACATGAAATATAGCCAGGAGCCAGGGCTACCATCACTTTCCAACTACAATTTATCTTGATATTTGCATGCAAATCGCAGTTTGAAAGTTTTTAGGATTGTTTTTGCCGATTTTCAGTCCTTTTAAATTTCGATTTTTTTAAGGAAATATTCTTAGAGATAATTTATATCTTATAAGTAGCTCCCATTCCTAATTTCAACTTTCTAGAAGCAACAAAATCACAAAAATTGCAATATAGAAAACTTTTTGTTCTTGCAATACCCATGTGGTAGTGACATCGTTATACAATAAAGTTTGTGTTAAAACAATGGCTATCAGTATCAATTTCGAAAAATTACTTTTAAATTGGTCCGATAATTCTTTTTATTTCGTATAAATCAAATTTACGTATTTTTGTCACACATTTACGTCACATTTGTGCATTGTCACCGCTGTTAAATTTAGAATTAAAAAAAAATGTTCTTAGAGATAGTTTATACCTAATAAAATATTGACACCCCAAATTTCATGTTTCTAAGCCCTTTACAAACACATAGATCGCAATTAAATTATTTTTAGCTCCTGTAACTTGTAAATGGTAGTGAGATCGACATAGAATCTAGCCCTTGGTCCAGGAAAGGATGTCACTATTAATTTTCAAACATTTCTTTTGAAATCAGGAAATAATTTAAGTAATTGCGTAGAAATCACCATTTAGAATGTTTTCGAAAGTTTTTCGCTCAATTTCAGCTCTTTTATAAAATTTTTATGAAGTTATGTTAGAACTCATTTATACCAAACAAGTAATTACCATGCCAAATTGGATGTATGTAGCCCTTTCTTAATAATAAAAATCGTATTTATAAAATATTATTTGGTCCCGTACCAGCTTAGGGCTAGTGGCATGGACATAAGATATCACACATGTTTGAACAAGGACTAACACCATCATTCAGATGTCATTTTTTTAAAAATCGGTTTAGTAACTACTGAGAAAATCTACTACAAATAAACAAACAAACAAATTTTGTTTCTTTCTAATGTTATAGTAAGTGTAACGAAAATTGATTTTTTTCTTTGACAAAGAAACAGTTTGTAAAATAGAATTATATAAACAGAATTTTTACAAGGAGTACTAAATTGAAAGCTAGAAAATGAATTCTAGATTTCCAATTATACTATTTACTACACGTCTCCACTTTTTAAATCTGCTCTAAACATGAATATGCGCATAATAAGTCATTGCTCAGTAAATTTTTCTTTTCAAAATCAGCGGAATTTCCAAATCTAATATAAAATTCTTGACAAATATTTACTTTTACAAACTACTTGAAATTGAATATAAAACTTTAAGTGAAATGCAGCTTTATTCTATTCCCATGATATTTCTATTGCGACTGCATTTTGATTTCTTTCGTTGCTAAATTTTGAATTCGAAATTTTGAAATATTTCATAAGTAATTTATAAATTCAAATTCAATATATTCTGAATTAAAAATTAAAACACGTTCATTGATTTTCTTTTTTAATTTATAAAATAAATCAATTTTGCGCTTATATCTGTAAGGGCATCTTTATACAAATTCAAAATTTTTAATAAGTTTGTTTGTTTGGAAATATTTATAATAAATATTTATAACTATGGACTCATAATTACATCTTCACTTTCCTGATAAATCCCGTTATAAATTTCTTCAACATATTGAAGAAAAATAAATGATGGAGATAATTCCTTTCAAATAGTTGGTGGATCCATAAAATTTTAAGATGAAAAATATCATATGCTGCAAAACTGGTGTAAAAATGAGTGAATAAAATATGTGCTACAACTTTCTAAAAAAAAAAAAGAGGTCGTAATATAGGTCTATGTAAGTACGGCACTATTGTCAATGTTTGCATAGTTGCACATTGTATTTTATAAATTATAGCAGATGCATTTGGCTCTATAATCATAACATCATGACAGCTCAGAAAAAGTATATTTTAAATACATTTATTAATCATTGTACACTGAATAGGCAAAATATTACGACCAAATATCTAATAACACGTTTGCTCACCTGTAGCCTAGCTGCAACCCACCTTGGCATGGATGCACCAAATTCTTATTAGATGACAAGACATATATTGTATCAGATGTTTAAACAGTGGCCATGCATATCAATGATATTCCAAAATGGTTGTTTTTCTATCTTTGAGCTGTTGTTCCACGACATCCGAAATGTGTTCTATCGAGACCGTCGATTTAGAAATCCAGGATAATAACTGGAATTTAGTTTTTTCTATTAACCAATTGAGAAGAATTCGAAAGCTTCGAAATGGAGCGTTGACGTGCATGAAGACTTCGCTTCAATTTTGGAAGTCGGATATCATGTATGATATCATGCAAATGGTATTCAATGATGTACAGATAGTCTGCGGGCTTCATGATCTATTTTAACATATTACAGGTCCCAGAGACACCCATAATAATGTTCCCAAAAGCTTTCTATCGCCACCACGTGCTTATGTAGCGACTGCTGTATAAAAGGAATTAAATACTCGACTAGAATGCAGCGGTCAGAAGAGGAGATTGATAAGAAAGGGTGCTTGGTTCTAGCATACAACATTAAAAAACTGCAACTTATATTGGTGAACTTTTAAAATTTATTATTTCTGTATAGGTCATGCTTATAGTATGGGGGAGGACATAAGGTGAGGAGAATTCTTGCCCAAAGGCAGAGAGGCGTGCCGAAGCGCTGTAACTTTTATGACCGTTTTTCATTAGTAGATTCTAACGAAGTAGGTGTTAATCAAAGTACATATCCTGACTTTTTGGCAAGGGTGCAGAGTTCAAACACGTGTTTCATGGTGACAAA
This sequence comes from Maratus speculifer, assembly GCA_964019185.1. NCBI lineage: Eukaryota > Metazoa > Arthropoda > Arachnida > Araneae > Salticidae > Maratus > Maratus speculifer. The sequence continues at coordinate 170,843,341 of OZ025289.1, read as the reverse complement.
AATCTGGAATATACAAAAATTACACAGTCATTCGAACTCAAGGCTATGCGATTAAATTAAATCAAATCTACAGCGGCACTTTTTAGGGTTGCAATATCGAATTCTTGTGGTCAAGAGGGTGAGAATGTATTAAACGTGCGCTTTAGAAAAACATTAAGGACAGGCAAACAGCTGAATGACTCACACAGTATCTGGGAAATTTAATGATACATAGCTGCGGGATGTTCAGTGTTTAAACAAATAAGGAATTTTTTTAATCCAGCTGCTAGTTCTCAGAAGTGATTGTAAAAATGTGCAGTCGCTTGCATGATTCACTTAATTTACTTTTTTTTTAATTCATTTTTTTTCATGTGCAGAGCAGATGAGAGTAACTGTTACACATATCTCTATGTGAAAGTGAACAGATAAACAACGGCATGAGAAAGAAACAATGTTTTTCATCTTAAAGGAAGACGATTTTAAAAGTATTATTTAATATGTCAACATGTGAGGGGAAAATGTATAAGCATAGAAGTACAACTTTAAAAGTATGCTTAAGTTAAATAAAAGAATTTATTTGAGGGGGGAAATCTTAACGTAAAATTACAAAGTACTAAATTTGATTGTTAGTTTTCTGAGGGCAGGAGGGCTGAAAGTTTATATGCGACAAAAAACTGTCACACGGTCATCAACGTGTTTAAGAATAACTCTCCGACAAGACAATTCTCTGTCTATGGTCGATCATCCAGTAATGATATTGCTGGACTTTGTGTAGGAATATTTAGCGATGGTGCTTGGTTCACAGAAGTACATGAATGGGGCGTTTAACATATAGTCTCATATCTCAATAGTGTCAGCTGTACTGTGTAATCCGAAATTTTTTTACTTGGACCTGTATTGCAATTGGATGTCAGTTACAGACTGAATGTATAAATAAGATAAATGTATAAGATTTTTTACTAATAATACTAACAATGATATTAACTTGCAAATTAGAAATTATATATTAAAATAAAATTTTGAAATTTACTCTTTTGTTCTTTTTTTTAATTTATGTGGCGTTGCCTAAATTTCAGTCAAAATGTTGAATTTGTAACCATATGCATTAATTTCATAGAACACTGTACGGATGATGAGAAAAAAATTTCGATACATCAAATCAATTTATATGCATTTACTGATCATCGGGCTGGTGATCGACCAACTCCGACGAAAAAGCACGATTGCTACTTGGCAGTTATTTCATTGATTATATATGTATCATTATTTCAAAGATTATAGCATGAAGGGCGTAAGACAATGGTTTAAGGCTTCGGTAATTTCATCAGAAAAAAACACTGTAAATTTAAAGTTCGGAGTATTTTTATTCATTAAACGTGATTTAAAAAGTTTTCGCACTCATTGACAAATTCAGCTAAGGTATCAGGATGAAACTTCATTAATAAAATGAGGCAGTCAGATCTTAAAGAAAAATTTCAAGAAATCTTAAATACCAGCCGACAGCTTTTGAAGCACCCAAGAGAAAAAAAAAAAACTCAGAAAACAGCTCCGAGACTTAAACATGCGGTTTTTTGTCGAAAACGTATAGGAATACAGAATTCGAATAATAACTTCCGATGAATGACAAACAGAATAATGTAATGCATAAATGGCATTCGCTGCGGGTAAGTGACCACAGAGATAGAAAATGCTTGGAAACTAAAACGATAAATACTTCCTTATTTATTGGCAGTAGGATATTACGTGATACTGAATTGGCGACAGACAAACACAAGAATTCTGAATGCATGCTGATATATGGAATAATAAAATAAAAGTAAAAATTATAAATATAAAAAGCAAATTTAAAAAAAGTAAAAAAGTAAATAAAAATAAAAATTATGAAAAAAAGTATCAACCGTCTCAATTTAAATGGGTAAAATAAATTAGTAGATTTTTAAAGAAGAGTGATTCATTAAATATACTAAGGTTTTTAGAATAAGAATTCGACATAAATAATAATTTACATACCACTTTTTAAAATTAAGAAATTAGATATGAATAATAGATAGATAGATATACTAGCGGCTCTTTCGAAGAGTGGCGCACTATGAAAAATCACAACTGCGCATGCTTAGGAAGATTCCACTTTTTTAAGCAGGGGTGAGAGGTATAGGTGGGCGTTATAGGGTTCTCTGAGTCCTACAGCAGAGCCCTCTACAGTCTAATAGGCAAAGCGTTGAAAAATAAACAAAACTTGTGTTTAATATGTTGTCGGAGTGAGAGTGTTTCTCGAATATAAGATTTTTTGTAGAAAATTACATTGAAACATTGTTTCGTATTGAAAAAAGAAAAATATATATTTGATGCATTTTTATTATTATTTGCATACTAATATTAAAATAATAAATTTTATTAGTATTAGTAAAATTTCGTCATTTTAATTCTAAACAATAATCGTGCTTAAAATTTTTACTTCCAAGGAATAAATTTCCTTAAAAGTTCGCTTACACTTTTAAAAACTCATTTTATACAACCGTTCTAAAATACTGGTATCCAAAATCCTAGTATGTGACTTACACGATATGTGTTCATGGAATTACCCAGAGAAAAGCTGCATTTATTTCCTATGTGTAATTTTTTTTTAATTTGAAACTTCCTTTGTTGAATAATTGTTTTATTAGCTGGCATTTTTTAAATTTCATCAGCTACAACTGGTAAGCAAGGCTTGGCTGATATTTTTGCTAGATACATTTCTAAGTTTCTGATAGTTCATTCACGCCGTCTAAGTCTTCTGGTGTTTCAAGTGTTTGAATTTTATCACCAATAGATTGCAGTCTTAAGGTTAATGAAGCTTTTGCAGCACTTAAATCAGTTCTTGGTTTTTTTTTTTATCTTGGCTGACTATTGCAGCTATTTCTGAAGATTGGCGTTCTTTAGACTCATCTGAGACATCAATGACAAGATCTCCCGCACAATCTTTTTCAATCCGATTTAAAGATGGTTCATTATTGCTGCGGGAAAAATTATATTTTTGGCAAAAGAAATGAATATGTTTGCATATAACATAACCTATCTCATACCGAAGACACGCACAAGTTAATATGTGCAAACAAACTCCACAATCGATACAAATTACCTGACATTGGCAGGTTTTGTTGTTTAGCTTAATGTCATAAGTTTCTATGGATGATTCCTGTATTTTGCATATTTTCCACTCTTTATGTTCTTCCATTTCTTGAATAGAGTAGATATTTTCATCTAATTTTTTGTCATGTTCTTGTCGAATTAAGCGCACTCTATGAGTGACTGTGCCACGCTCAATATCTATAACTCTGGAAATAAGTTTTTTCTTAACTGCCTTCAAAACAATTTTAATGGCTGTGTCTAGCCTTTTTATGACAGTCCCTCAGGCTTCTTCATATTTTAGTTGTCTGTGCCATCTTTCTAGTCTCATATTTGTATTTGCACCAACTCTAGCTCGATGGCAATATGCCCATTTTTCGATACGATTACAATAATGTTCGTTAAAGTATTTAATGAAGGCAGTTTCCTCCTTGTATTTCATTAGAAAACTATCCAAATATTTGTGAAATGTAATAACGTCTAGTTCACGTAAAAACTGTTCCATGTCTTTTTTCATTTCTAGTCTTACAGCCTCATCTTTCACTTTAGTTTTTAAATCAGAGTTCCAACTTCGCAAAACATGCCATGCGCACTATATATGTTGAGAATCATCCTGGAATATATTTTCCCAGGCATTACAAAATGAGTTTGTGTCATCTGTCATCAGTAATTTAGTCTTAAATTCAGGAATCTTGTTTTTGATACTTTGGAAAAACGGTACAAAAGTTTCACAAGCGACCCTTGAAGAAAACAATGTGGCAACTGGCAAACCTTTCAAATTTTCATCATTAACCATTAAGGTAGTTAATTGGAATCCATATAGATTCATTCCATGCATAGAATCGATCATTATACAACCTTTTCCGTATAACTCTAACAGCTGTAACTGTGCTTTATTGGCAAATCCAACTAAAAATTCACTTGCCTCAATTTTATCAAAATTATCGAGGTTTTCACCAACTGGCTTGTACAAAAGTACAGAATCATCTTCTATCATCCTTTTATGGACAATTATATCGACAGATATAGCATCTTCCGAATGAGCTGGCTTGTCTACGAGAAAATCCCTCCTTATATTATCTACATCTTTCCTCACGGTTGAATGAAGTCGCTTGGTTGGAGAGTACTGGTCTACGACAATTTTATCTAATACAGTACTTGTTGGAATCCCATTACGCAGCATTCCAGCAATCTCCGTTCTGTTTTGGTGGGTCAATCTAATTTTTGATGGCTTCTGTTCATGGCCCACATGAATACGTTGATAGTCTACAACAATTTCTGTTGCTTCATGCAGAACCTGTTTTGTGACTTTCATTGCAGCAGGGCACGTTTTTCCAATTTTTATAGAGACACCACTCTTGAAACGCCGCCTGTCTCTGTTCAAAGATTTCAGAATAGGAGCACCACTTCTATTGCATTCATAATACGAAGTAACAATACCGTCTTTTTCATATTTACCTTTTATAGGAAAATATGAAGTGGATTCTTTTTCAACGGCACTTTTCCAATCTTGACCTCTCTTCCAATCTTGATCTCTTCGTTTCCCGCATGACGTAGCGATTTTCACGGATTTTTACATGCTGCACATATATTTCCGTGCATGGAGATTGTAGTATTTCTCTGATGAAGAAATAGTAATAAATTTATTCTCGCGCGCTTGTTTCTTTCTAATCACCGCTCCATTGATGAAGATGTAGTATTTCTGTAATGAAGAAATACATTTATAGTATTACACAGAAATATATTCGTTATACATTTATGCGCGTAATCCCTACATCGATGGCGCGATTCTCCTTCGTTTTAAATGCATACATATTTATTTATTTTTATTTTTTTATTTTAGTGTCTTTCTATTTAAAACTGTTAATTGTTTTGATAGAAAATTGTAAGATTTTCCTTCCAATTCCTATTACAAAAAAGTTAATGAAATTTGAATTTCCATCAATAAATTTGAATTTCCAGTTTAGTGGTACATTTTTGACAGTACTTGGCGAAAAAATGTCCAAGTTGGTATCCAAACAAATTACTCACCATTATTTGACATTTCAGAAAAAGCAGTATTAATAGCAATAAAATAATTATAATAACATTTAAACACTTAATTAGTTATAACAGTAATTGTTTATACTCTGTAATGATAAAAAAAATCATATGCATCACCAAACTATGCTAATGGAAATTGAAGTTTCACTAATTCTATATGCCAAATACTTTTTTTATAATATCTTTGATATAATAATTCCTTTTTCATGAAAAAAGGCTATAAAAAATCTTTCTTTTTCAGGTTTACAGTTTATGTACATGTTGTTATTACATTTCTATAGCCTGTTTTTAAAATAGACTGACTTATATCGTAGTTTTGTAATAATTCTTAATTCTAAACATTTTAAGCAGCTTAACCCTTCAGCAGATGTATAGTTAAATTTCACTTAAAGATAAATGAAAAAAACATATAAAATAATATTGTAATAGAAAAATTACATAACATCAAGATATTGGAATTTATTATTCATAACATTATTTGAAATATATGTATATATATATATATATATATATATTTCAAATAATGTATATGTATATATGTATATATATATATATATATATATATATATAATGACACAGATGTCATATACGCACCACATTGGCGCGCTTTTTTTTCTAATGCCAGTTTGGCAAAAACTTCGTTATCAAATATCAGTTATATATTTTTTAATCAATAGAGTGCAACAAAATGTCGATTTTGTGCTTCACATGGTAACCCGGTCATTGTTGTTTAGTTATTTATAAATTGCTTATTTACTTTGTATTTCCTTTTATAAATCGATATAAATTGTTTTGTTCTATTATTATTAATTAAACTTTTGTAATTTATTTTTATTTCCTAATTAAAATAATAGAAAATGGTTAAAATATATATATATAACTCATATTTGTCAAAATATACGTCATGCACGGAAATATATGTGCAGTATGCAAAAATCCGCGAAGAACGCTACGTCATGCGGGGAACGATATGCGCAGTGGCCGATCCTCCGCGGGATCAAATTGAGAAAGTGTGATCTCTAGACGCTTGTACCTTTCCCCACCTTCGATATTGGGATTTCTAAATGGACTAGTCCGATAGGTAGTGCGCCACTCTTGGAAAGAGCCGCTAGTGATAGATATTAATAAGTAATGAGGAAAGGATGGATATGCCGTAACTTTGAACAATTTAAACGCATTTTATTATTATTATTATTATTATTATTATTATTATTATTATTATTATTATTATTATTATTATTATTATTATTATTATTATTATTAAACATTTATATGTACTTTTACTTATATCTGGAACTTAGGAAGTCCGGAATAGAATTTCTTGCTTTTTTTTTAAGTAACAGCCTGTGTTAACATTAACTTTTATTTAAATCGGAAAAGTAATTGGTTTATTTTTATTTTATTATCATTTTCTTTTAATCTGACTGATCGTATTAGACATAAGGAAAATAAATTTATTTAAAAATTGCTTGGCTGTGAAAAAATAAACTTTACAACGCTAAGATGTTTCTCTAGAAATGGATTATTATTGTATCATAAATCATCATTTAGTTCAAGCTATAGCCACCAAAGACAAAAGAAAAGCTTGATGGGAAAAAAAAGAGGCAAAATCTAATAAAACTCATATTGTCAACATTTGTTAATTTATAATATCCTTTAAAAGAAAAGAAGATCGAAAAAAATCGTTTTTTTTTTCATGAAAAAAATCTAAAAATAAAATCCATAAATAGTTCTGAAAAATACAACGCTTCATGCTGTCTCAGTTCTTTTTTACATGAAATTGCCCAGGTTATTAAAAAAATTGGCATTAAAAAGTAAGTGTTGGAATAATATTTATTGAACAAAAACAGTCTATTTTAGTATGAATCAGGAAATTAGAAAAAAAAGAAACAGAATTATTGGTAACAAACATATTGACAAAGAAAGGCACAGACACTATATATGTGTGTGTGTGTGCATATGTGAGCTTAGATACGGTGTTTCTTAATTTCTTCATTCCTGAGAAAAACATTACGATGGAGTACAAAAACTGATTTAAGATTATCATTTAACATCTCCAAAAATGTATGAGTCAATATATAGATTTTGATAATTGATACATATTTAATAAAACGTCTAGAAGTGATTTTAACAATTCCATGAACATTAAAATGAATTTAAAGGCTGTTATTTAGGCGATATCAAGACTGAGAAGGATAAAACGTTGACAAATATTTTAACAAATGATAATACAATTGCAAACAAACAACTTTCATCAGAGAATTCATGGTCGGAAATACAAACCAATGGTGCAACCGCATTTAGAATCTTGTTCCATACAAATTTCAAAGCTCGATTCGTGTTGTTAATCATCGGTAGAAGAACGACACTTATAGCATGATTTGATATCGGGAAGAAAAAACACGCGTACGCAAAATTTCGACTCAATTAATTCATAGAAGCCGTAAGTACTAATATGCCATTGTCAATCGCTGTCGAAACGTATCGGATAATTTTGCTTTCATTTATAGATGAATGACTGCTATGCATTTTATCTAAGGAAGTGCAGATAAAATTTGTTTAGACATTCAGAGATCAATTGCTTCTTGTAATAATATGCCATTAAATTTTCGTTTGTCTCTTCATATTTCTTTGTGTGTCTATGCATCATGTAATGATGCCAACTTCCCCTATTAATTAACCTTCTTCTAGTTAAATTATTATGAGTAAGAACCCTTAAAGGTAAATGGTTTAAACTTGAATTATATCATTTTCAATTCATATACTTTGATTTTGATTTAGTAAATTACAAAAAATATTTACTTTTTAACATATGATTTTTTAGATTAAATTTACATATATATGTGTTTAATTTTTACTTTTAATATTTTTTATTTTCATGTTAATTAATTTTTTATAATCCTAAATAGAAAAAAAGCTTATATGGTTAGCATTTCTGGTTATAGAAATGAAAAACAAAATCTACATAAAAATTTTTGACTTATGACGATTTTAAATTACCCTACTTTATTAATAAATATTAAGTTAAAAATATGAGAGGTTTTATCATACGATTTTGTTTACAAATAATATGGTTAATTATCACGAAAAGTTTCAAAATTTTAACTTAATAAATAAAAAAAAATTTAAATGTGTGCCGGACCTTCTTAAGATTGCTTCTTTATTTACAAAATTATCATGTGAACATTTTAAAACAATAATGCTGATTCACCGAGCAATGATTGCATTAAAAAGTAATATTTAATATTAAACGTAATAAAAATTGGTTATCCTGTGAATACAGAATAATACTCTTAATAATTTAGTTGGTTTCATATTTAATAAATATATTGTCGATATAACAAGTATATATGTAAAAAATGAATTAAGAATGAAGGTCGTGTACTGTGAAAAATCGCAGTAACAAATAAATTGCTAAACATGGCCTGTTAATGATTATTTGTATTTTTTAAACTTCCTATGATATACTTAAATCTTTTGTATATGTATACTAGTTGACCAGACCGGCATTGACCGGGCCCATGATGTTATTCAGTTTTCAAATAAGTTATTTGTTTTCTAAATGTCCCTTAAATTTTATATCTTTAAGTCCATTTTGTCAAAATTTATGTTTTTAAATGGAAAATTGTGAAAAGATATTGAATTGAAAGCACATTCTGTTTGGTATATTATTTTTTATGTAATTTCATTTTTTTAAACTACGCGCACCGAAACCGAACGAAACCGCGACGAAACACTCAGGATTTTACTGAATTCGTAAAAATTTCCATATATTTTATATTGTAAAAAAAAAATATATATCCATACGAAAGTTCCAAAATTTTTGTAAGTCTAGTATAATAATGTAAATCTAGTTTATTGAAAGGCTCTAAAAAGATTGTGCTAAAATACGGACATTTAGTTTTTTTAGAGTAGCAAAAATGTATTCTCCATGACCCGGGATGCGATTTGAACGGGTGTATTTGAACAGGCTCCATTTCATATTTTTTTAAAAACAAATTGCTCAATAGATTATAAGAATATTTTACCTTTAAGAAAATAGCTTTGGTTTGTCAGGACGTATAAAATTGCGCCCTGGAAAGGCAAAACTGCAATTAAACGATCTGGTTTTTATTGATTTCATCAAATATTTCGCACTCCTCGTCCGAACGTTTCAAAGTTTTTTAAGAGAGTGTAAATTTAGTATATTGAGATGCCTTTAAAAGATTGTGCTGAAATATGTAAGCTTAGATACTTTTAGTGTAGAAAAAATATTCTATCCGTGAGTCGAAAGTGACCTTCTTTTGCCGGTGTATTTGAAATGGTTAAATCTTATATTTTAAAAACCGATTGCATCATATATTATACGAATGTTTTTAAGCTCTAAGAATAAGTTTTTGTTTGCCGTTACATATAGGATTGCGTTTGCTAAGTCAAAACCACAATGAAAACGATCTGTGTTTTATTGATTTCATTAAATTTTTCGCACATTTTATTTTGTAAAAAAATATTTCTATCCGTCCGAACGTTTCGAATTTTTCATAGGGAGTATAAATTTGGTGAATTGAGAAGATTTTAAAAGATTGAGTTGAAATATGTATGTTAAGATAATTTTAGAATAGAAAAAATATCCTCTCCGCGAGTCGCAAAATGACCTTCTTTTGCCAGCGTATTTGAAAGGGTTAAAATCCATTTTTAAACCAATTACACCATCGGTTAGAAAAAAATCTCAACTTTAAAATCCTGTATTTGGTTTGTTTACATTTTAAATATTATGCCTTGGAAGATCATTGACAAAAGAGCAAAAAATAGTTTTGGGGAAAAGGACTTTTTTCGAATATTTCTTTTTATAAGGTTAACTACAATATTATTTAAAATTGATTATAGCATTTGAGACCTAAAAGTACGATCTTTCGAAATATGTCTGTTAAGTTTAAATGCTCGTGCAGTTTGGTTGATTTTGATTTAAACAAAATGATCCAATAACAGAAATAAACGCCGAAAAATGCATCTTCTTTCATTTAGGTGCGTAAATTAGTTTGTGTGCATGTGCAAACGATTGTTTTCCCCGAACATTAAAAAAAAGACTTTTTGATAAAAATGAGTTCCACTTCGTAATTAATATATCTGGAATTAATAAAAAAATTAAAATTCTGATTTTCAGGTACATCAGGAGAGATATTAGGTTACTCTCATAAAAATTTTGAGCCTCGTACGTGCCGTAGATTTTTCTAGCCATCGCAGACACACACACACACAGAGCGATTTGCTATTTTTTAATATAGATATTACTAATATTTTAACAAGTTATAATACTTAAAACTGTAGAAAGATTGACTGGGTTCTATATGTTTCGATAAATACGTAATTGAAGTTTATTAAATCCAAGAGTCTTGAAATAATTTTGTAACTGCAAATTCTCTAAGAAGAATCTTTGTAATAACCTTCGTAAAATTTTAAACCTAAAAATATATTTACAATTAAATGATTAAATGTTCTCAGTTACTAACTTCAAGAAAAATTCTATTTTAAACTTCCAATAACTGAACTTTTATGTTATAAAAACCATTTGTTGTATATCCTACTGTTAATTATATTTTTATAGCTTCGTTTTATAAACACAACAGCGTCTACGAAGTAGTTTATTTAGAATTCTTTACAAAATGAGTAAGACCTCATATGAAAGGTTTTAGTATGCGTATAAACTGACACTTATCGGATTCATTTTTATTTATTACAATCTAACTCATCCTCCCGGTATTGATTGAGTCTTATATAATAACCTTAATGAAAATGCAATTATCTTAGGAAAATCTTTCAAACAAATTTAACTTTGGGTGTCTCACTGGTTTCGACAGTATAGAGTGTTTCAAATATATTTAGGTTCCGAGGTCCAAAATATGCGAAAGTGTCTAGTGTGTTCCCAATAAACCTCTTTCCTGAGATCTGGGTGCCCCTTCCCTCTCTAAGACAATGTATACCCCAAGTGCTACACACGCGCTGGAGTCATTCGAATATCAAATAGAATCAGAAAAACATCGTAATAAACGGACCTATAGAATCTGAGATATTTATACTTCCTCTGGCGGTAAAGGTAGTTACACAATTTGAAAAACGGTCGTAAACTATGTAGAATTAACCAACTGAAAAAATCTACGATGATTTTTCAAAATATAGAAAGTACCTGAAACGTATTCAAAATTAAAGGAAAAAATTCTCGTGGAAAGCATTCACATGATATCCGAGGAAAAAGTGCGATACCAAGCGGTGAAAGCTATATCTAAGTTATAAATTTAATGAATTACTTTAAACATTAATTTGATACTTAATTTACGGATGAAAAAAACCTCCCTTTTTTTTTCATATGTTAACCACTTTTTTTTAATGCGATTTTTATTTTATTGCTGCAATGCGTAAACGTAAGTTGATGCCAAAACAGATAATCAATATTGAAAAAAAAGTTAATAGGTGGAGTAAACTAAAAGAATTATTAGTTTTTAAAGTAGTGGTGAAATTCCAGAACAGTGTAAAAAAATTGAATGAAAATTGGATAATTTATATAGAATCTGCACCAAAGGCCTCAAAAAGATCATTAATATTTAAAATGACTGTAAAATTTGCAGTAAAATTAGATTAGAACATTGCTATCAGCAATTTTTACCATAAATTTAGGGATTTTTTTTCGTTTTTTTACAGTGTGATAGTTGAAGTCAGATATTTTCTGCAGACCTAAGAAGATGTTCGGGATAAAAGCTAGTGAATCAGAGAATTTTTAAAGCAATATAATAGGTGATAGGAGGGATAAATAAAATCATGTTAGAAGATCCTAGTACTTAGCGTTTTTGATATTTTAATGCACGAAATTTAGCATTGCGCATGAATTTATCATACAAATAAAATTCTGAAGAAGTGAACTACAAATGGAGAAAATGCTTTAAAAGACGCCTTCGGGTTCAATAAAAATATGAGGGTGTTGCATCGAGAACAGCAGTTCGACACTCAAGCGTAAAAGTTGTACATTGAGAGGGTGACACAATTAAAGAGTAAAAAAATGCATATTTCATAAAATGTTTAAAGGGAACTGGACAGGGAACTAATTAGTAAGGCTCTTATTTGAAATATAGAAACAGGGAATAACTCAAATGAAAAGTGGCCCCCAAAACCAGGACCGGATCAAATGGGCAATTTTTTTTTTTAATTTATGCTGCAAAAACTTAAATGGGCCCTGTACCAGGGTCGAATGGGAACAGAAAATTTACAGGGGTGTCTGAGTATAAAAAAAAATTATTAGTTATTTAAACTAGTAGTCAGTATACATTAGAAATACGTAAGAAAGTTGCAAAAGATTCGGAATATTTTTTAAAAAGCTGCACTAAATAGAAGAAAGATTTTTTTTTTTATTTGGAGGTATCTAAAGTATGAGAAACATATTTATGTAATATCTGGAGAATATAAGATGTGTTAAGAAAAAAAGGCTTGTCAATACTATTATATTAAAAGGAGCTATATTAGGGAGAGGGGCAAGAAATGCTACCGGATAGTTTATAAAAGTACCCTATGATGAATCCACGTTGAATCCTCCTATTCATAGCACTTTAAATCTTCATTTTTTTCGAAATTAAGTATAAGATATGAATTAGTATAAAATATTAAACTACTGCACATAAAATATGAAACATCTCATATCTGGGGATCTGGACATATAAAATATGGGAAAATAATTTAAAAGAGTCCCAGGGGCCCTTATAAAAATATAGGTTCCGAGGTCCAAAATATGCGAAAGTGTCTAGTGTGTTCCCCGGGCATTAATCCGTGGATAGCTCAAGATTCAGGATTCAGAGAAGAGACACAATTATGGGACTAAAAATGCATGACGAGCAATAATTTCAAAGCATCCCAAACCTCCCCGTTTGGGGTCCTAGAGGTCACATTAAAATGTAGAAATGAAAGAATTATTAAGTGTAAAAGAGCTTAAAATTCAAAATCTGTTTAAAAGGGTTTTTAAAGGCTGTTTTAAAGAGGCTTGGGGGCTGAGATTAAAAAGATAAATATCTGAGAAAAGATGCAACCGGAGAAGCCTTCGACTACCCTCAGAAAAATTTTCAGCTTCGTATGTACGACAGATTTCACCAGCTTCCGAAGATAGACAAACAGGAAAACACGCACACAGACAGCATGAAACTTTAATTTTCTAATAGAGATCCGTTATATATTTTGTTTCCCTTTAATCCTTTATGCATCCTAACTAGCGTTGCAAAGGTTAGAAAAAACCCGGTTTAAACTCGGGAATAAACCGTGCTTTTAGGAATAAAACTGGGAAAAACTCGGGAATTTTTGAAATAATTCGGTTTTTTGGGAATAAACCTGGTCTATTGGAAATAAACCCGGGAATAAACCGACTTTTTGCAACTCTAATCCTAACCATGTTTTCTCGTCACATAGCCATGGAATTTAAGTTCTGGTTAAACAAAAAATGGATATATATTATTTTTGCACTGTATAAGATGAATAAATAAAAAAAGTCCTAATTTAAATATTTTTAATGCATATTATTTTATTAATCATTTAACATACATGAAAAATATTGCATGGCGTTTAAAGTTATAATATGAAAATATTGTAATGTAAAAACTACAAATCTGATTAATTTTAAACATTTCAATACAGAACTCTATTTCTTACATACATGTTTAAATGTGTGGCGCCGTGTTAAACTGAGCTTTTCGACAAATATTATATGTTTATAATGAAAACACCATACATTTTTTGCTATCGAATATACGATATACACAAATATATAAAAAATGTACCATCAATAAAATTTTCAACATGAAAAATTATATTAAATGAAACATGTATGATAAATTATCATCTAGATCGGAACTTGTAGGATCGAGAATGATTTATGTTTCCAAGAAATCCGTCATTTCATATATAAAGCCTGAAAGAAGGGCAAAGCATTTTCCTTTTTCTTAAAGATCTATCTCGAAAATTTAAAAAAATAAAAAGTAGAATTTTAAGAGGCTCTAGTTTTGCATTTAAAGTAAAATATCTGTATAGTTACTTATTTTTTAAAGATCATAATTAAACTTTTTAATTTTGTAGTAAAAACATATAAAAACACACTTAATGTATCTGTCCAAAAGAAAATAGAATGTATTCTTATTTTCTATGCATGAATTTTTAAATGTTAGTAAATATGATTCAAGTGCTATTACATACATATATGTCTGTTTTTATTCTCAATTGCGCACATACATTAAAAACAATTTTTGTTATTTTTAAAGTTTGACAGAATATAAGAAAGATTATTTTCTGCAGAAAATACATAAACCCTCTCACTGACAAGCCCGTCTATAGACGTTCCCTAAGCTCCAGGTTTCACTGTAATGCAAGCAATAATTAAAATGATATAACTCAGTTGATTTAATGGATTTTTAATACATTGTTCAATGATTAACATAATCTAGGATAACATTCATATTCGTAAATAAGATTTTTCTATAATTTTGAAAGAATCATATTTTTTTAGCAATTAAAACAAAATGCTGAGAAAACAACATTACAATTTTGCCCTTTTGCAAGACTGTCAGAGGGTTTTAAGAAAGCCGCTCATCTCTCAGTATCTATATTTAAAACTTCGCGTTACAAACTGAAAAATATTGTGGCATTGAATAATAATGTTATTTCTTATTGCATTTCCAAATCAAATTATGGTATTTTCAAAATTCTTTTTTAGTTTCTTGATTTTGGATTCAAATCTTTCAAATTCTATAATTTGAAATATAAAGACTTAATCTTTAGACTCTCGAAAAATGTTGCATCCCACGTTAAGCTTGTAATCTGCTCAAATTTACCTTCAAATATCGTGTACCTCAGAATTCAGTGTGCCATATACATCTAAAATTTGAGGTAGCTAACAAGATAAAAGTACGCGCTCGTTCATTTAGTTATTTTATACACAAAGTTTATTTTAATGTAACATATTGAGAAAATATTATCAAAAGTAAATGGACATAAAGTACACATATAGTTATATAAGTTAATACAAACGGACCGAAATTAGTGGATATGGTGGAGAAGTGCTAATATTAGGCTAAAAATGGTAATGTTAATTCAAATGAAAAAATACGATCGATAGAATAAATA